>ML660213.1:7878674-7906014 GCA_007570785.1 Antilocapra americana
TATATATATATATATATATACATATATATATATATATATATATATAGCTATGATTCATGTTGTTGTACCAAAGAAACCAATACAACATTGTGAAGCAATTATCCTCCAGTTAAAAGGTAAATTTATAAAAAGAGAAATGGAACAAAGATATCAACAATAATAGTGAGATCTCAAGTACAGTTCAAGCAGAAGCTGGATAACCACCTAGCCTCTTAGGAGAAGCATAAGAAGGAAGATTTCTGCAGTAAATTGATCATATTCATAAACCATGCAGGGTTCATCTTGTTCAAAAGTCCTTTCTTTTTCCTAAAAAATGTTTTGCTTTATTGTAAGCTGCAGAAGTAGAGCTTTACAATAGTATGGCCATAGGTGCTGATGGGAGCTGCCTGCCTGCAAGGTCCCGTCTATCTTTGTGTTGGTAGAGCCCTAGAAGTTCTGCCAGCATCCACCTAAGCAATTTCTGCAAGTAATACATTCCCAGGAGCTCTACCAAATAATGGCAGGTAAGGATCGAATAGCAAATCCAGACACATTCGATCGGTCTCCATTGCTTTCCTGCTCTCCCCTCCACATTGCTTCCACACACCCCTTCATGGTCTGGCCTCACCTACCACCTTCAAGGCCTGTGCCCCTCTTCCCTTGCCTTCACCTTAAATCAAATCAAAACCAACATTTTCCCGCGACCTCCCCAAGATGTCTCCACCCCTTTGCCAGCCTAGAGCTGCCTCTCCCACCCCCGCACCACTGAACTATCACGATGACACGTTTGACACGTTATTGGAGGAAAATGATTTCTCATCTTCTATTTCTAAGAAAATTCTAAGAAGCAATTGCAAACTCTATCTCTAATGGCACCTCTGAAAAAGAACAAGAGCTGCAATCTGAATGATTGAAGCCTGACATCCAACGGCCCATGCTTTACATAAAGAAAGCAGGTTAACTGTGCCTCCAAAGCAGGATCCAAACCCATTGTTGATGCTGTCGCTGTTTTACTTTTTTTAATTAGAGTATAATTGCTTTACAATGTTGTGTTCGTCTCTTCTGTACAACAGGGTGAAGTATACTTACAGCTGTGTAAGTATACTTATATAAGTATACATATAAGAGAAGGCCCCCTCTCTCTTAGACCTTCCTCCCACCCATCCCCCATCCTACCCCTCTAGCATCACAGAGCCCTGAGCTGAGCTCCCACTAGCTAGCTGGCTATCCCACTAGCTACCTATCTTACACTTGGTCATGTATGTATGTCAGTGTTACTCTCCCAATTTGTCCCACCTTCTCCTCCCTGCCCCCAAGTCCAATAGTCTATTCTCTAAGTCTGCATCCCTATTCCTGCCCTGCAAACAGGTTCATCAGGGTGTGGTCAACAACAGTTTCTCCTCCATTTCCTGTCCCCATGCAATATGTACAAGTAGGTCGTTAAGCTTATTGGTAAGAGCATTTAGAATCACTTATATGGGTCCAGTCACATCAGGGTGGGAGAAATGAATCCCCACCAGGGACTTGGATCTAATTCATACTCTCCAAGGCAATACATATGAAGCAATGTTTGGGGTTACCACCCAGAGTAAGAGATGAGTATCTCCTTTCCCATTTAGCAAGTGTTGCTCTAATGATCTCCCTAGCCCCTAGAATCCTGGAGGAGAGGTGAGAGACAACTCAATCCTTCCACACTTAGCATTTGCTCTCAAGTACTGATCTCTTTCAACACAGAAGTTTTGCCTCCAAACAAAATTTTACAATCTTTGAGGGCAAGGATATCTTGTGACTCTTTATAAGCCCTCTAGCACCCACCACAGTGTCATGCAGGTAATTGATATTCAATAGACTACCTGTTAACAGTACTATCCACAAGCAAATAACCCCATGAATCACTAGCCTTGCCCTTGTACTGCCAGCTCCCCAAACCAAGCCTGGCTATCAAATAAGAGCATTGCAGTGGTTGAGTGAAAAATGAGACTTGGAGAGGACACATTTGAATTCCCAACATGTTTCATTTGTTTTTCCCTGTGGCTCGGGCAGAGAAATTTCTCATCCCTGTCTGTGGATCGCAACACTTCAGAAACAATATAGATTTTTATCTCTGGTCCATTTAATTGAACATAAAAAGCAAGGTCATCGCAGCCATTTGGTCCCCGTGCCTTGAGAAGCACCGAATCAACTCAGAATATTTAGCTCTCCTGTCACCTACCGCTTAGAAACAAAACAAGTGGCTTTCAGAAGTCTTTAATCTTCTCATTAGGGTTGGAGTTTGTGACAGTACTGCAATAAGCAGGAGAAAAATAAGTTTCCATGACTCTTTCAAATAAAAATTAAGATTGCAAGAACACACTGCAAATACCATTTTATTCCTCTCATTACATCTGAAACTTTTATTTCAGTGAGAGAAGAAAGAAAAAAATACATTCTGATCATATTTAACTTAACCTCTTTTACTTTGTGATACGCCCACTTTTGCCCTTAACCATTGGACTTCCCAGATGGGAAGTGGTAAAGAACCCACCTGCCAATGTAGGAGACATAAGGGCTGTGGGTTCGATCTCTGGGTCAGGAAGATCCCCTGGAGGAGGGCATGGAAACCCACTCCAGTATTCTTGCCTGGAGAATCTTCATGGACAGCGGAGCCTGGCAGGTTATGGTCCATAGGGTCGCAAAGAGTTGGACAGGACTGAAGAGACTGAGCATGCATTGTCATTATACAGAGGAAGAAATTCACATGGAAGGAAGAACCAAAACTACCTTAAACTCTGAAACAAATGGACTGAGGTCGAATGCATTGCCTCATGCAGGCCTGCCTAATGAACTTTTAACTCAGCCTCAGTTGTAAGCAGTTTTTCCAGAGAAGCCCAGATACCTAACAAATACTGATAGCACCCATGGAAATATGAACAGCCCCAGAGACCACATTGTCAAGCGGCCAGTAAGGTACTCTGGCTCACCTTCCTCCTTAAGATCAGAGAACATACACTTCCAGTATCGGATAAAATGGTTAACAACAAATTTATTGAATATCTGTGCTGACTCATTTTTTTCTCCATAAGGTGCTGTCCAGGAAGCACTGGTGAAATGAAAACTGGCCTCTTACATTGTACGTTCTTAAACGTATCAGGGTCACCAGTCATTAAACCACCCTGCTTCACCAGCCACTTGGCTCTTCAGGGCAACCTGAAACCCCACCCCCTCTGCTCTTGCTGACCACCTAAGTCAGCCCTATCTTCCCGGAGTCCATTTCCTCTGCCATCAACTCAGACATGATCCAAGCCCTTCTCAATTCACAGATCTCTATCCCTATCCCAGAATCTAGTGCGTCAGAGTTCAAAGTTACTATATTCATAATATTCTTGAATACCTGTCATATGCAGCCTAATTAATTAATATCTATCAAGCACATCTAAGCACTTTTCTGCATCACCTCTAATTTAATCCTCACATCCTCTCAGTGAGGGAGGCCCTATCACCACTGCAGTTTTACTGATGATGAGATAGAAACCAAGAGTGTTCTGGTTGTTGTACAAGAAACCACAACAAAATATAGTGGCTTAGGGACTCCCCTGGTGTTCCATTAGTTAACAATCCACCTTCCAAATGCATGGCAAAACTAATACAATATTGTAAAGTAAAAAATAATTAATTAATTTTTAAAAAATCCACCTTCCAATGCAAGGGATATAGGTTCAATCCCTAGTTGCGGAACTAAGATCCCAGATGTCAAAGGGCAACTTGGCTCACGAAGGGAAGGGCTGAGGTCCTGAGGGAGCCTGTGCCCTCAGTTTTGAGCTTTGAGGAGTGTTGCATAAGCTCACTACTTTTGCCCCCAGGTGGTAACTTAATGGAAGCTACCACTTAATGGAACAACCTACCACAAAGAAGATCCAATGCAGCCAAAACAAAGAAATAGTAACTGAAAATAGCAACTGGTTTTTATTTCTCATAGTCACGTAAGTTGATGGCAGCTTAGCTGGACAGTTCTCTGTGGGGTCTTTCATGAAGCTGCAGTCAGATGTCAGTTGGGGCCATAGTTCATTGGGCTGGCTTGACCAGCCCAGGCTTGACCCAACATGGCTTCTGCGCTCACAAGTCTCTTCTACGTGGCCTCTATCTCCAACAGGTATTCAGATTTCTTCCATGGCAACGCTGCTCATCCTCTTAATGGCTAGTCCTAGAATGGCTTAGCATTACCTCAGATGTATTCTATTGGTCAAACAGGCTGAGACCAGTCCTGATTCAAGAGGAGAAACAGATCCCATCTTTTGACAGGAGACTGTGAGAGAGTCTCCAGCCACCTTTAATCTACCTCAGAGAGGTTAAGCAGCTTACTCAAGATCACACAGCAAATAGGTGTCCAAGCTGCAGTTCAATCCAGTTCAGTCTGATATCAAAGCTCTTGCTCTTAATCAGTCACTCTATTCTCTTCCCAGTGAAAGGTAGCTTAAGCTACCAACATGGAGGCAGAAGTAGTGAGCCTACATACACAAGACTCCTTGAAGCTCAAAACTGAGGACACAGGCTCCCTCAGGACCTCAGCCCTTCCCTTCATCCCAGTGCATCTACTGGCCCCTGTCTGTGGGTACAGGGACCAAAGACCCCACCCCTGGGGACCCTGACACAGAGAATCCTGTTCTTAAAAAGTATATCCAAAAGTAACCCAGATTCCTTCTCTGAACACCAGACTATTCCATGGGTGAGACAGATGGAAACTCAGAGGGCAGCCACAGAATCTTGTTGTGATACCAAATTGCAGGCCAGGCCAAGCACAGACGTAACCTGAGGGCCTCACCTGAACAACACTGAAGGCAGGTGTGAATGGAGTTAGAACCTGGGGTCCACAGTGGGGCTCACCAGGGAACTTACCATTACCCAGAGGTGAGTAAGTAGTAATGATCAAACTGGCAGTGGCCCTAAGGATTTTGTTAGTAGAGAATCAGGGAAATGGGAGGTGGGGTTGCAAGGAAAGTTTTCCCGGGTGGCACTAGTGATAAAGAACTCGCCTGCCAATTCAGGAGATGTAAGAGACAAGAGTTTGATTCCTGGGTCAGGAAGATCCCCTGGAGGAGGAAATGCAACCCACTCTAGTATTCTTGCCTGGAGAATTCCATGGACAGAGGAGTCTGGCAGGCTACAGTCCATAGGGTCACAAAGAGTCGGTCAGAACTGAAGCGACTTAGCACACACGTTGTAGGGAAATAGAGCCAAGAGAGTTAACCTCTAAAAGAAGAAATGATGGATGTGGGGATGCACAGGGAAAAGGGGTAGAGGTATTGAAGGAAGGCATTGTGCCTTTGTCCTCAAAGGGATGGTCAAGGTCTCTGAGAAGAATCAGGAAAAGGGAAGATTCCAAGTAAGCCCCTCTTCTCCTAGCTCCAGGGCCATTGACCCTGATCATTCTCCGCTAAAATGATCCTTGTCATCCTGCCCACAACTGAAACACACTTTTCCGGGCACCTCCCCTCCCCTCCAGTCTGCCCCGTCATTCTGTCTTATCTCTCTAAAGCCAGCATCTTGGTAGTGCTGCTTTTCATTAATCATTCATCAGCCAGCCCTGGTCTGCAGGGATGCCATTTCCTTCAGCAAGAACCCTCTGTCCATCCACAGTCATTACTGGAAACACAAATTGCCACACACATTTTCATTTGCTCAAGGCAGTTGTTTTTATGAGCAGTGTTGAAAACAAAATTCCATTACGTCAAAGTTAATTCCTCCGCAGCACATCAATAGACGCTCCTTGGAGGCAATGCATTAGCCCAGCTGCAGTCAGTAGCTTAGAGGGCTGACAGAATTAGAGTTTTGGTGATGCACTCACTATTGGAATCACAGTAATGACCAATCCTTCCATTTACCTGGGGCTGCCTCAGCTGGATGAATCACAAAGTACATCACTATCTACCTAAGCGTCAGTCATCCATCAGCTAAAGTAGAGTACCCATTTGGTAACCCTGGCCAGCATATGCATGCCTCCACTGCAGGCCAGAGAAACATAGCCTGGGGGGACAGACAATTTGCACAGAGCTAATCAGCTCTGACTTGCTTTCCTCTTGCCTATAAATCTGGTCTCCCGGGGATTTAATTTGGTCAGTGATAACACAGCTGCTTCCCACAGAGGCAGCTGGCAGGGTCCCACAAGGGAGCCATTCTGGCCACAAAGCCCGGAGGACAGAAAGACAGATGTGGGTTCGCATCAGCTAGTGCCTCCCCAGGAACCTCTAAGCTGCTCCTATAAGGCGGGCCTCTCTAAAATCCACTGGGGCTCCTAGGGGATTGGCATCAGGGATTTCCTGGTGAAGCACACACAGCCTTAAAGAATGTGATGCCCAGGACTTCTCTGGGGTCCAGAAGTTCAGGGTGGGTTTGGAGATGCCATGGGGAAAAGTCAGTGATGAGTAGATTCTCCTTACGGATGGAGTAAGGAGGCGTTAGGGAGATGCTGTCCCTGAAACAGATGACATGACATGCTGTTGTAATGCTGGGGACTCTGAGAAAGTATCCTTTATCTCCCCAAAATGATCAGTCCCTTTATAGGAAGCAGAACTTCTATAACTGGGCACAAGGTCAGCAGATCCATAATGAAAACCAAAATCAAAATGCAGTTGTCCCTGAGAGAGGCAACTCATCATTGGGGTAAAAGGTTGATATGGGAGCCTCTTCAGACAGATGGGAAAAGAGAGAGGAAGGTGTCCCTGAGAACCTGATGAGAGAGGAAGAGGGTGACCACACCAGGGGCATAAGGGACTTTGGAAGGAGGAGCCACAGATACCTCATTACTCCACAAACAAGGGAAAGCTGCCCCTGCTAATTAGAGAACTGGACGAGTTTCTCAGATGGAGGATTCCTTTAAAGGTTAAGAAAGTTCAGAAATTAAAGATTGGAGAGAGTTCAAAGCATCTCTCCCTCCCCCATCATTCTACCCCAGGAATTCATTCTGAGGATATAATCTGGACCCAGCAACGGCCATACCTGCTTCTCTTATCGTGGCTTAAGGAGACTCCAATGTCACTAGTTTATTGTATTTGCTGCTGGAGTAAAAGAGTACTGATGATATTTTTCTAAGAAGGATGAGTCAAAAAACAACTATGAGGAAAAGAATTTGCCTACTTGTTTCAAATGACCTTGATTATCTACACTGGTTGAGATGACTATATCATTTCACCTGTATATTTCTCTTTTATTCATAAACTTGATTGAGGTAGCCGTTGTGTAAATAGCTGTGGCTTCTAAACCTAGTGAGACAAAGAAGAGTGGAAGGTGAATCTGATGGCTAAAAGGTTACCGCATGCCCTTAAGGAACTAGGAGTGGGAAGTTTAGTTGTCAGTATCAAAGGGATAGCTTGGAGAACACTGAGAGAGTTTGAAACACCCCACCCAGGTTATGGAGGTCATTCCTTGCAATAATAAAAAGTAATTGAAAGTGAATAACCAAAGGTTATCTGAATTCTAAAACCCAGCAACAAAGAGAATGCTTCCCAGAGGGTGTAGAATTTTAGAATCCACTTGGGTTATTTACAATGTTAGGGAGGGAAGTAGATTTTTTTCATGAATGAATTACACTTTTCACCCTTTCCCCCTAGAATTCTCAACAGAAAGAATACTCAGAAGAAACCAGCAGCTCATTTGAGAACAAAACACTTCTGTTTGTAACTGTGATGGTGCCTAAGAGTCCCAGCATGCAAGACTTCTTGGATAAAACTGAATTGGAGCACATGGCTCAGAAGGAAAGACACAAGTGAAACCAGCCATCTCCTCCAGGGCACAGCTTGGCTCCTACCTGTTTAATCATGTGCTCCAGGAGTGAGAAAGATGGTACAATTTCATAAGAGGTCTGGGGTCTACTTGAAAAGGACTGGCCAATCTGTCTCAACAGATCCAGTCCATACTCAGCCAAGAAAAGGGGTGAAGAGAGTGTTCAGGTGCATGTCGGTACCTTCCCTGTAGAAGGAGAAGGCTGGATTTGCTGCCCCTGAGCAAGAGATGTTGAAACAAGATGAGATAACACAAAAACCATACAAGCAACAGTCTTCAAGAATATCTTTATATCCAATGATTGAGAAGTTCCATCCTGAGAAGAGGTAGGGAGCCCAAACACCTACATAAAGGCCAAGAGGTAAGGAGCCCAAACACCTACATAAAGGCCAATAAGGTGTGGTATTCCTTCTCAATTCCACAGAAGACCACCAGTTCAAGGGGAGGTATTGATTCTTGAATATGTGGATTTACTGGGATTCTTTGCCCTCATGGGGCCTACGAAAACTTTCAAGAAATGTTACAAGTATGCAAAGAAAGGCTATGACTAGATCATTTAGCATTGGGCACTAATCATCAGAGGACTTCCCAGGTGGCGAAATGGTAAAGAATCCTCTTGCCAATGTCAAAGACATGGGTTCCATCCTGGGTTGGGAAGATCCTCTGGAGGAGGAAATGTCAACCCATTCCAGTACTCTTGCCAGGGAAATCCCATGGACAGAGGAGCCTGGTGGGCTACAGTCCATGGGGGTCCCAAAAGTGTCAGATGCAACTGAGCATACAAGCACTAATCATCAGAACTTATATAGACTCTCCCACTAAGGATGGGGGCAAGACGACATTTAAGGCACCCATAGCCCATACACAGTTGGAGAACCATACATCATGGTTCGGTGCTTTGTGCCATTGACTCAGGAGAACATGATGCCCAGAGAGATGCTGACTAGTCAGAATAGGTTCAAGGGCTTGACTGGTTGACCAACTGTTGGAGAATCGGGGTGTCCTTGGCCCACAAGCTGTGCCCTCTGTGTTCTGACCATGAGAGAAACAAAGGTCAGTTGAGTAACACAAGTCTCGTAACACCAGTCTTTCTATTGGTGCCTTAGTTGGGATCATGAAATCAGCCTCCTCACATGCTAACGGCAAGATGGGGAAGTGCCATGAGGTCTTTAGGTAAATGTTTGAGGAAAACAGCTAAAACATAAACAGGTAACAAAACTAAGGAGTAAAGGAAAGAGAGAGAAGAAAGCCCCTCTGACCTAAAGGCTCCATCCTCTTTCTTCAAGCTTTCAAAGGTGTCTCCAGGCCAATTTGAAGGGCAAGAGGAGGTGGAACAGGCAAGTTTTCACATTTGCTTCAATTTCAGCCATTCAATTTAAGAATTATATGTTGGGATTTTATGCCAGATTTCATTTAGCCAAAGGGAAAGTCTTCTATCTTGAAAAAAAAAAAATGAATGCCACTATTTCAGAAAGTATAAAAAAGAGGAATTCCTAATATAACATGAAACAAAACTCTTGGCCTCCAACATAGCCAATTATATAAATTGACTCAAGCATAACTGGAATTAAAATTGCTAGCTTCTGTCTGATTTACCCTCTTGCTTCTTTCCCATGGTTCAACAATTCCAAGATCCTGCAGCAGGAAGGAAAGCTCCCTGATGAAATAAAAGACGTGAAGCAGAGATTCAGTTCTTTTGTTTACTAGTGTGCTCGTCACCTCTGAGCCTCTAATTTCTTGGCTGTAAAAGGTCATTATGACTCACACCCTCCCTAACTCACAAGGTCATGGAAATAATTTATGTGAAAGGAGGTTTACATGTGAAAACATAATGCAAAGCTCTGTTTGTTACTTCTAAACATGCTGTAGCACCTATACATTTTCCTGTACATATTTCAGTCAATGTTCAAATCAACCAAAACTTCTGCATGCATGGGTGGATGATCTAGACTCTTCAAGTTTGGGAAATAAATTCTAGGGAAGTCACAGGATAAAGAAGTTAGGAATCCCTGTGTGGATGACATGGCCCCAAATCAATTACTCAGTGCCTCCCACTGGCTCTACTGGTGGGCTAAAGACAATGTCAATCAAAATGAGAAAAGAGAACCCCCTCCCCCAGCTGCCCTCTGAGGGGGACCTGGCCAGGGGATCCATACATCACTGACCACAAGGCACAGCAGCCACACTGTCACACCTTTGCTTGCTCTTGTGGTCCTGCCCCAGGTCCATGACCCAGGGTCACTGAGGACCCCAAAAGGTGGCTCCCCCATTCTGGCTCACAATCCCACACTTTGAAAGATCAGAGGATAGAAGAGATGATATGGATGGAAGGCAGGACAATCTGATGGCTATGATGAGACCATCGGCCACGAGGTGCCAAAAGGAAAACAGATGGATGAGCTCAATTAGGATTGGAAAGGAGAGAAAGACACCACATTTTCACAAGGAGAAAAAATCCATACATAGTTCTCACAGACGCAAACAGCAATACTGCGGTGATCTTCAGGATTAGCAGCGAGACTGCAAATGAGAAGGCTGCAGCAACGCCCACCCCACCACCCCAGCCTCTCAACACTTTCTTAAATGCCAGAAACCCCAGTACCAGCTTAGAAATCCCCTCATCCACAAGCGATCCTCATTGCTCCATAGCAGCTGCAGATTTAACTATGAATATGCCTCCAAATGCTGCAAACGAATATGGTTTTAAAACAACATTACATATACACAATGGAATATTACGCAGCATTAAAAAAGAATTCATTTGAAGCAATTCTACTCAGATGGACGAAACTGGAGCCCATTATCCAGAGTGAAGTAAGCCAGAAGCAAAAACAACAATACAGTATACTAACGCATATATATGGAATTTAGAAAGACGGTAACGAGAACCCAACATACGAGACAGCAAAAGGAACGCAGATGCATAGAATAGACTCGTGGACTTTGTGGATGAGGGTAAGGGTGGGATGATATGGGAGAAGGGCATTGAAGCATGTTAATTATCATATGTCTAATCAATCGCCAGCCCAGGATTGATGCTCGGGGCTGGTGCAGCGAGATTTCCAGGGGGGGGGGGAAGAGGGACGGGGGTTCCGGAGGGGAAGCATATGTAAACGCATGGTGATATCATGACAATGTATGGCAAAAACAATTAAAAAAATAAAAATTAAAAAAAAAAATTACACCCAGGTACAAAACCAAGGCATTGCCTCAAAATGGAGAAGTATATGTGGCACTTTTAAATGCTGAGCCTCGGGCAACTGCGTATCTTATAAATCACTGTCCTCATCTTAATGAACGACAATGAGAACTAAATATGTTCACGCAAAGAACCAGTCTCAAGATTGGGAACCAGATTGCTTGTAGAGCAAGCAGGATAAAGTCAAAACCAAAACAAAACAAAAGCCCACAACCAGACTGCACAAGACACTGTTATCTCTTCCATAAAATAAACAGGACTGACGAGGAAAATGATCACATGAAATCATGAAAATTTTAAAGTGAATCTGAATTGACTCATAATTATGAAACTTTTCAACTCATAATTATACTTGACCACTAATCATTGCCTTGATACTTTCAAGGACCTCTCAGATGCATTGTCAAATGTGTTGCTCAGAATCCTTAAAAACAGGCAACACAGAGCCCCCTTCCCCATTTGGCTGATGGGCAAACCAAAGTCTAAAGTGGTTATGTGACTTCCCCAGAGACCTGAGCTGGGCCTTCAACCTGGGTCTCCAGGCTTTCATCTCAATACTTCTTGATATGTCAAACCTGCTGTGATGAGAGCTGAGTAAAAGCAAATATCTTACCGCATTAGGTTGTCAAGCTTCTTGAAATGACATTTCAGGAAAAAATTGGCCCAAGTGAATGAACGGCATGTCATGATACTCGAAGGCATCCCCTTAGTATCTCGCTGTTGTAAATCTATTTAGATTCCCATTCTCACCTATAGTTCCGGTAAACACACTGAGGCATCGAGATGCTGGAAGGTGGGCCCAGAAGGAACTGAGGAAATACCAAGTCCTTCCCCCTACTAGTTTCAGTGCCAATGAACAGCATTGCTGAGGGCTGACTAGACACAGGGACCTTGGGTAGATTGAGAAGAGGGGTACACAAAATGAGAAGAAGACACAGTCTCGTTCTGGGCAAACCAGCTCAAGCAGTTTGTTAATGCAAACAGTGTATGTTAACAGGGTCAAGGTCATCCTCACTTTTCTCTAAGGAATCTGGGAGTGCCATTCCTGGAAGGTCTACTTTGAATTGACCATTGCTCTATTTCTCATGAGTCATAGCTCATTTTAGAACCATCATACTAACCTCAAAGTGTCCTCAGAGATGAAAAGACTTCATTTTCAAAGTCTCTGTGCCAATTTTGAGAGGCACTTGCTTCCGTGTCCACGTGAGCTGTCTACCATTTGAGGCAGATGTTCTGTGTTTTGTATTTTGTGTCTTTGCTTGGATGCACAATGTCACTTAAAATATTCATGCTCGAAGAGCGAGGTAGGCCCCACTAAGCTCAAGCCAGAAACACTGCCTTTGTTATCCAACTTACTTACTATCTCAGCATATGAGGAAACCAAAGCAAATGCCAGGCTTATTAATGAAATGGGTTTGACACCAAGAGATAAATAGGCTATCTAAGGCTCCAAGATGACACATTTTGTGGCAATAACACTTCTCAAGATAAAGAATCAGCAAACTGCACCAATGGCTTGTTTCACTTGCTTTGAGGAAGACTGGTCTTCCCACCACACTGTTTTTCTGGTTACAATTTGGAGGAATGTTTTCTTTTCCAATTCTCAAGAAATACCACCATTGGTATGGAGTAAAACACAGCCCTGAGCCTTCTAAGGAAAAACAGAGACTAATAAACTAGAATGTGGCATTGCAGAGGAAACTTAAGACCACCCAGCCAAGTTCTGAAAGCCAGAGATTTTCAGCTCAGGCTGGGAAGAGACCCAGGGTCTGGTTCTTCGAAAATACTATCATGATCCATCAGCTTAGCTCCAGCCAGGAGCACTCACTCCTGAGATGGATCAAGGCTAATTTAGTTGCTAGATGATCTAACTGTGTTAAACCTTTTAAGAGCTAGGCTTTTACTGTCTGAGACAGCCTCCTCCCCCACATTCTGGATATAGGCCTAAGGGCTCCCAACCTGCCATAGAACATTCATGGCCCTTGAAAGAAAAGGAAGGAGTCAGGAATGCTTATTACTTGTTGGGGGCAGGAAAGCATAACATTCTCTCAAGGCAAGCTTTCTCAGATGTGGGGGTACTGACATTTCAGCTGGATCATTCTTTGTTGAAAATCTGTATTGGTTTGTTAGAGCTGCTGTAACAAACTGCCACAAACTGGGTGGCTTAAAGCAACAGAGATTTATTCTCTCCTAGTTCTGGAGGCCAAAAATCCAAAATCAAGGGGTCAGTGGGGTTGGATCCTTCTCAGAACCAACCAAGCTGGGAGGGAGAATCTATTCCATGGCTCTCTCATAGAGAGAGTTGCTGTTGACAACTGGTGATCCTTGGCACTCCTTGGCTGATCAAGGCATGGAGAAATGTATCACTCCAGTCTTCCCACAGGTCTCCCTGTCTTCCTGTATGGGAGTCTCTGTATCTTCACATGGCCGTCTTCTTATAAGGGTAAGGTAATCCAGTCACAGTGGATTAGAAGGTCCACCTAACCAAGCATGACATTGTCTTAACGAATTATATATGATATACATAATTAGTTATATATGATATATGTAACTAATACATATGTGATATTATATATATTAGCATATTAGTTACATAATGATACGTATGTGGCAACCCCATTTCCAAATAAGGTCACATTCTGAGGTATTGAGGGTCACCACTTTAACATAACTTTTTGAAGGGACACAATTCAACCCAGAACAGGGAAGTATCCTGGGCACTGTAGAATGTTTAGCAGCATCCCTGACTTCTACCCACTAGATGCCAGTAGCATCCTCCCAGTCTTAAAGCTCTGGCTTCGAAACACTGCCTCAGGGCATTGGGTCAGAAACACAAAGATTTTAATTCTGATTGTCCTTTAATTACTTTTTGCTGTGGCCTTGAACAATTCAGTTAAACTCTCTGCTCTTTGTTTTCCTCACCTATCTCATGGAGTTGCAGTATTGTTGAGGATTAAATGAGATAGCATTTGAAAAGCATCTGCTGCATTGTTGTTGCTCAGTTGCTAAGTTGTGTCCGACTCTGCAACCCCATGGACTGTAGCATGCCAGGCTCCCCGTCCTTCAGTAGCTCCCAGAGTTTGCTGAAATTCATGTCCATTGTAGGGTGATGCTAACCATCTCATCCTCTGCTGCCCCTTTCTCCTTTTACCTTTAGTCTTTCCAGCATAATGAGACCCAATAAATGACAGCTATTATCTTTTGTAAATTAGGGAAGTTGCCTTTGAAGAATTCTCCACAGGTCTTATTCTCATATTTTTTTATTGTGGCTTCCCTTGATAGCTCAGTTGGTAAAGAATCCGCCTGCAATTCAGGAGACCCAGGTTCAATTCCTGGGTCAGGAAGATCCCCTGGAGAAGGGATAGGCTATCCGCTCTAGTATTTTTGGTGGCTCAGCTGGGAAAGAATCGTCTGCAATGCAGGGGACCTGGGCTCCCCTGCTGGGTTGGGAAATCTCCTCAAGAAGGGAAAGGCTACCCACTCTAGTATTACGGCTTGGATTCCATGGACTGTATAGCCCATGGGGTCGCCAAGAGTCAGACACGACTGAGCAACATTTACCACCACCAAAAGTCACATAATATAAAACATACTACTGCATTTTAACCATAGTTAAAGCTATTTTAGCCATAGTTACCTGTGAAGTTCAGTGGCATTAAGTATATTCACACTGCTGTGCAACTCCCTTCATCATCCACCTCCCAAATTTTTCACCTTCCTAAACTGAAACTCTGTCTCCACTAAACACTAAGTCCCATTCCCCTTCCACAATCTCCCATCCCTGGGTCCTGGAATCTGCCAATGTACTTTTTGACTGTATGGATTTGACTATTCTAGGTACCTTGTTTAAGCAAAATGAAATCATGTTTGTCTGCATCTACTGTATATTATATTAGAATGCATTTATAAGGTTAACTAAACATGTGTCCTACAGATTGCACCTTCCCCCCGACCCCATCCACAGGTCTCAGTCTATACTGACCTAATATTGAACTCTGCCCCTTGTTCCTAAGATCTCCAGATGGAAAGGAGATTTCCAGGTCTGCTTTACATCCTCTTCTAGGGGTTAGAAAGTCCCCTTACAGTCCAGCGATGCCCTCTTCGTAGCTCCATCTGTGAGTGCAATGCTGAAGCTGCAGATAGCCATAGATCACAGCCAGGCAAGGGGAAGCTCTGAGTATGACCAGAATATTAAATGTGGCTGCATTGCACCATGGCCTGTATCAGCCCAAGTGAATGCTGCAGAAAATCTGCTGAAGGATCAAGAAGATGAAGAAATCTAACTCTTAGAGGTTGGGTATGACCTAACTTTAGAGAACTTCCCTCACAGGCCATGACAAGATAATCTGAGACCCCATGTTAGGTGTTTACATAAAATTGCAATGAGTTGTGATTAGTAAGTTACTAGCCTCGTTTCCTCCCCAGCATTGGAGGAGCATAAGAACTATATCATCTTGAACTGTCTATCTCGTGTGCTCAAAAACAGTGCCTGTCATATGGTAGAAGTTCAATAAAGGTATGCATTTACTAAATGTGCCACCACCATGTCTCTGAGCTCTCTCACCTTCAAGATGGCATTTTTCTCTTTAAAGCTCTAATGCAAATAATTCGAGCCCACATCCCATGGATTTGGGGGAATGCCTTAGTTTTTCCAGATTTCCTCCTGTCAAGGAATTTCTAGGCATTCCCAAGGAAGAATAACATGTTCCACGAGTCTGGTGGACATCTAACTCTTCTACCAATCATCCTCCAGGTATACTCCTTGCCATCTTTTGTTGTTGCTCACTCCATATAGTTTCAACTCATGTGTGAACGCCTATTTAAGTTACCCTAAGAGCAGGTTTATAGTGTTTAACAGATCTGTTACACACCATTCCAAGAGATCAAGTGACCACACATCTCCCAGACAGGTGGATACTCCCCAGGCTCCCTGGCCATTTTTGACTTATCCCTGCCTATTTCCCCACATTTGGTATTTCCATTTGGTGGGATAAAGGTGAGGTAGGAGCTCAACCCTGTAAGAATCTCCATGCCTTTCTGTGCTCAAATACCTGGCCCCATCCCAGTTTCAAAACAAAAAATGACAGCAAAGTCCTCCCTCCCATCTCATTTCCCACCCCAGGATGAGTGATGATGGAAACGTCACCTTATTCAGGAATATGGTACAATTTGGCCCCCATTATTCCCCAAATAATCAGTATATTTATCAATAATTTCTAAGCTGTGGGTTTCCATTCTGCTCAGTCACTAAGTCATGTCCAACTCTTTGCAACCCCATGTACTGTAGCCCTCAAGGCTCCTCTGTCCATGGGATTTCCCAGGCAAGAATACCGGAGTGGGTTGCCATTTCTTTCTGCAGGGGATCTTCCTGACCCAAGGATAGAACCTACGTCTCCTGCATTGGCAGGCAGACTTTTTACAACCCAGCCACCTGAGAATCTCAAACTGTGGGTTTATTCAATCTTAAATAAGACCATTGACAGACTCCACTACTATAGCCCAGGTTACACTGGGCTAAGCCCAGGCCTGGCATTTTTCATAGTCATTCCTCTGGAGTAAGGAAAAGGAAAGGTCAAACACGTCATCCCTCCTGGCCCAGTCCAGTCCTCTGTGAACAGATGTGGGTCAAAAAGACACCCTTATCTCCCAAGAAGAAATAAAAACGTTTCAACATAGGGCAGCACAAATCCAGGATTAAGTGGGAACTGTAACTGCTAAAGACATATTCAAGTCACTTTACTGAACAGAAGACTGACTATCTCAGTGTAAAGAATTTCTTTTTGCGTTACAAGGGCAGGTTTGTGTTTTATGCTTTATGTTTGCCTGATTAAAATTACTTATCTACTGGTACATACCTATCATGGAATACTACTCAGCCATAAAAAGAATGAAATAATGCCATTTGCAGCAACATGGATGGACCTAGGGATTATCATAATAAGTGAAGTAGCTCAGACAGAGAAAGACAAATACCATATCTAGAGAAAGTGCAAATTAGCCACGATGGCATGGTCACTGCACATGCGCGTCACAAGGCACTCACCTGGTCACAGGCTACTGTGCGCGGTACAGCCGTATGCGCTTCACCACGTCAGCCCTGGCTGCTGCTGCGCTGGGGCTGCACTGGGGCAGCGCCACGGTTATGTCATGTGAGGTTATGTTATGGCCACATTATGGCTGTGGCTGCTTCTGTGGCTGCTGTGTCAGCCAGGAGAGAGACTGTGTTATGGCCGCTGGGCCAGCCAGGAAAGAATGAACATGTCTGCAGTTCCCATGGTTCCTCGCATCTTCTCCCAGCTTCTTAGCTCGCATCACATCTTGCCTACCCTGGGTTCAGCAAACAGTGCGAACAGTGTGAACAGCAAGACAACTGGCATCACGAACAGAGTCAGCAAGACATCAAATGATATTGCGTATATGTGGAATCTAAAACATGATACAAATGAACTTATCTACGAAATAGAAAGACTCATAGCTGAAGAGAACAGACTTGTGGTTGCCAAGGGGGAGGGATGGGGGGAAGGGATGGATTGGGAGTCCGGGATTAGCAGATGCAAACTATTATTTATCAGATGGATAAACAAGGCCCTACTCCGTAGAACAGGGGACTATGTTCAATATCCTAGGATAAAACATAATGGGAAAGAATAATATGTATAATTGAATCACTTTACTATACAGTAGAAATTAACACAACATTGAAAACCACTGTACTTCAATAATGTCTTTAAAAGGACTCATCTGAACTATGGAAGTGTATTGGACATTTTCATTTGTCTGCTGACCAGGACCCAAAGCTCCTTACCTGTTCAAGGGAATCCCTTTTGCAGGTCCACAAATGCTAAACTTGAGCGATCTCATCCTTTCCACACCTTGGCAACCAAATCAAGAACATGCAAGAGTCCAGGGCTGCCACTGTTTGTTTGCACACTGCTCAACTCCGGGATGTATCAGGTACATTGTAGCCATTCCTCATTAGTATGTTTGTTATCACAAAACTGAGGCAGAGGAATTTACAAGAAGGTTCTAGTTAAGTTAGGGGTGATCCTGGTCCAGTCCCAGTCAATACTTTAAATCATGAATGAGTAACAGTAAGACCAAAGGTCAGGTTAGCTCTGTAGTAGCTGTCAAAGTCTTATGGCCTGGAACCCACCTTCAGTGGCTATAGAATCCAGTGATGGCTGTGCCCATTGACAGCCATATGCAGTGGCAGGAGCATATATACCAGTGGCAGTGGGCGTACTCTGATCTCTGTGTTCCTTCTGCTGAGTCTCCATCGGTTACTGCCTATTCTCCCATACCTGGTTTCCCCACTGACTCTGTGAGTCAGGATTCTTCCCGCTCCACACCTGCACTGTACAGCTAGACATACACAGAGGAACACTCATGATTAAGCAAGCTGCCCAGCAATCATGTGATGCTTCCACAGGAAATTGGTTTTCCTGCTTTTCAAGACACTATTTTACACCACTTTGTCTCTCCTCAATAACTCTATTATCTCCTCCAATAGCTCCTCTCCCCATCTCCATTTTTAGTTGAAAACTTCATGCTCCATTTCACTGCAAAAAAATAGGAAAAAATGAGAAACCTACCCACCTGCTCTCCCCCTTCTCCTGTTGAAATGAACAAATCTTCTTGCCTGGTCCTGTCTTAGCCAACCCATCGCTTTATGCTGGAGTTCATCCCTACTTACCCCCTCCAGGGGCTTCCCTGGTGGCTCAGATGGTAAAGAATCTGCCTGCAATGCAGGAGACCCACGTTCAATCCCTTGGTGGGGAAGTTCCTCTGGAGAAGAGCAAGGCAACCGCTCCAATATTCTTGCCTGGAGAATTTCATAGACAGAGCCTGGCAGACTACAGTCCATGAGGTCGCAGAGTTGGACACGATTGAGTGACTACCACCTCCTTAAAGGACTCCACTCTTAACAGTCATAACCTCTCTCTCCGAGAGCCTCTCCTTGTCTTCAGAGTATTCCTCCATCTTATCAGCATCATCATAACCTGACAGAGACAAACATCCTCATTCAATGAAAAAAACTAAAAGATAACCTCTTTCAGCTCCCCAGCAGCACCCTACTCAGAATCCTTACGGGGCACTGTACTCCCAGGAGACAAGCTTTTAGATATGGTTCATTTTAAACCCCTACCATCATGGAGGGGCATCAGGTTGTTCTGACCAGAATAGACTCTGATTTTTTAATGTGAATCTCATGATTATTCCTCTGGCAACAGCCCCCCTTCCTTCTTCAGTTACTTAGAGACTGCAAAAGTCATCTCATTAACATGGTGAAAGATCTCACTATCATTCTCACCATTTAAGAAATATCATGGGTTTTAGGGGCTCTGTGCCAAGAACAAGAAACAAAACCAAACATGTATTTATTATAAATCACAGTATCACAAACACTATGTCCATTGTAGCCAAATACACAAGACAACAGATCAAGGAGTAGAAGAGCCACAATAGTGGCTGGATCCAGTGGTGGTAGCTGTGCCCAGTGGCAGTCAAGTCCAGCAACAGCAGCAATATCCTGAAACGATGGGCCCGCATCCTGGGCTGATGGGCTTCTGCCCATTCTATAAGCTGAATTCTTTCCTGTGAGCTTTCACTGTCAGTTCTGTGAGCTGATATCATTCCATTATCCTTCAAATAACTCATTTTCAGCCTAAGCTATTCAGCTTTGGTTGCTTTTTCTTAAAACCAAGGACCCAGACTCTCATAGAGGCTTTATATAAACATAATTCAGAAACTTCTTGCAATACCCGAAATGTTAGTTTTCCAGCTTTAAAAAATTTAACATTGAATCTCCAATAGGCACCTCATTACAAATGAATGAATGTGAAAATGAATGAATTTCAGATTTCAGCCCTCTGGAGTAGGTGACCATGTGTTTAGAATTCCTAGTTATATACAAAGGTCCTTATTTCCCTACTCTGATTGACCTGTTAGTCTTACCAGACCTAAACCTGACTCAAGAGACCAACAAATAGAACATAGTAGAGGATTTGGAGATACTGGGACTTTTAGTCTTAGATGGTGGGAAGCAGATGAATGTTGGTACTATTCTGGCTCCTAAACCATATATGATCACAAAAAAATTCTTAGATAAAAATTGATATTTTAAAATTTGTGAAACAAATTGATGTAATATCTTTCTATCATGTTTGTATCCTCAGAGTGCTGCTAGGATAAAAAAACAGAGCCATAAAACTTCTACATCACCATTTGCACCTATGTAGACTTTTTTCCACCTCCCTGCCACCTCCACTAAAAGCAGAAGATAAAACACAACAAATCTAAATGTCCATTGACAGAGGAAAGGATAACGAAGATGTACATATATACAATAGACTATGACTCAGCCATTAAAAAGAATGAAATAATGCCATTTGCAGCAATATTGATGAACTTAGAGATTGTCATACTGAGTGAGCAAACCAGTCCATCCTAAAGGAAATTAACCCTGAATATTCATTGGAAGGACTGATGCTGAAGCTGAAGCTCCAATACTTTGGCCACCTCATGTGAAAAGCCAACTCATTGGAAAAGATCCTGATGCTGGGAAAGATTGAGAGCAGGAGGAGAAGGGGGCCACAGAGTATAAGATGGTTGGATAGCATCACCAACTCAACAGACAAGAGTTTGAGGAAACTCTTGGGAGGTAGTGAAGGACCCAGAAGCCTGGTGTGCTGCAGTCTATGGGGTCGCAAAGAGTTAGACATGACTTAGTGACTGAACAGCAACAACAACATACTGAGTGAGGTAAGTCAGACAGAGAAGGAGCGATATCATAGGACCTCCCTTATATGCACAATCTAAAAAGAAATGATACAAATGAACTATGTAAAAAACAGAAACAGACTCACAGACTTAGAGAGCTATGATTGCCATGGGGTAAGGATGGTGGTAAGCGTTATGGTGTTTGGGATCAACATGTACACCCTGCTATACTTAAAATGGATAACCAACAAGGACCTACTGTGTAGCACAGGGAACTGTGGCCAATGTTATGTGGCAGCCTGGATGGAAGGGGAGTTTGGGAAAGATGGATACATGTATATGTATGGCTGAGTCCCTTTGCCATGTACCTGAAACTATCACAGCATTGTTAATCAGCTATAATTGTTGCTCAGTCATGTCCAACTCTTTATGACCCCATGGACTATGACCCGCCAGGCTCTTCTGTCCATGGAATTCTCCTGGCAAGAATGCTAGAGTGGGTAGCCATTCCCTTCTCCAGGAGATCTTCCTGACCCTGGGATCAAACCCGGGTCTCCCACATTGCAAGCAGATTCTTTACTATCTGAGCCACCAGGGAAGCCCCTCTGTAAAACAAAAAGCTAAAAGAAAAAAAAAAATCTAATGAAGAGCAAAGAGTCCCAACCATCATTATTTATCACTATGCCATCTTTGCAGGATAAATGGCTTTGATGCTCATTAACACCCTCTGAACAAAAGCAAAAGGAAACTTAGCAACAGACATTCTCTGCTCCTAGCCCCAAAATATTCATGAAATGGCCTTACATGGCATCCACCATATACCTACTGCAATATCTGAAATTCATGGCAGTGTTTGAAAAGCAGATTTTATTATTTTTCAGGTATGATGAGGCCAACAGATCAGGAGATGACCTCCACTGGAAAAAAAAAACAAAAACAGTTTTTCATTCACAGTTCCCAACAGGAAGGAGTGAGGCATCATGCAGAGCCATGCAGAGGAGCACCAGGGTCCACCAGGGAGCAGAAGGAACAAGGGGAAAGGCAGGATGAGAGCCTTATTGTGTCTTCCACTAGAAAAACAAAGCAGGATAGGGTAAGTAGATTTGTGCCCGTTAAGTTGCTTCAGTCGTGTCCAATTCTGTGCTACCCTATGGACTGCAGGCTGCCAAACTTCTCTGTCCGTGGGATTCTCCAGGCAAGAACTGGAGTGGGTTGCCATACCCTCTCCTCCAAGGGATCTTCCTGACCAGGGGATTGAACCCATGTCTCTTACATCTCCAGCACTGGCAGGCAGATTCTTTACCACTAGCACCACCCGGGAAGCCAAAATAGGCTTAGGATTGCCTAGTTGGAACAATTTCAATGGGTTCTGGGGTACTGCGGCTCTCTCTAGTTATCCAGTATCTGATTATGGATAAACAGAAAAAAGGTATATTACCTCCTAGTGTATAAGAGCCAGATAGAAGAGATAGTTTAGAGTATGGCCTCTGGATTGATGAGTGTGCACTAGAAAGGCCTGTTTCTGGGCAAGTCCTTTACCATTGCTAAGACCTGCCAGGCCTGAGAGGGGTAGTCCCTCCCCAGACAATGTAACAATAGATGCCAAAGAACCAAGAATACAAAAAGGAAGGAAGGAAATATCACTAATATATGCAACAATACTTCAGGTTCTTGCTGGGCCTTCTGAATCATCTAACTGGAGGCTAATCTTATTTATCATCATTTTGGTGATAAGTCCTATGATTTTAGGATTCCTTGACTTGTTAATTACAGCAACAATCTGGCTCAAGCAGGAAAAGGGTATATGTTGGCTCATATACCTCAAAGTCCATTGAGAATTAGAGTATAGACAAAGATATTATCTCCCAAAACCCCAGGAAAGCAGCTGGGGGAAGAGGGCATCTCTAAGGATGTGAAGTAATCAGGAGGGAAGTGGGAGGGGGGTTCTGGAAGGGGAACACATGTATACCCATGGTGGACTCATGTCAATGTATGGCAAAACCAACACGATAATGTAAAGAAAATAATTAATTAATTTTTTTAAAAAGTTTAAGTGGCTGGTTTTAAACCTGGGAACTTGAGAGCTCAGATTCATAATTATATCAATGGGGAGAAAAAAGAACTTAGTAAATAAAATATTAAATCAGCTTTCTTTGGGGATCCCATAACATTTATAGGACTATTTTACATTCTGGGACTGCCTGTCTCATTATAGTGACCAATAAGTCCTCAAACACCACCAGTTTAAAAGGGTCTGTTGTAAATGAGAAGGAAATCCAAAAGAGAGGGGATGTATATATCTGATTCACCTTGCTGTACAGTAGGAATTAACATAACATTGCAAAGCAACCATACTCCAAGAGAAATAATAAAATAAAATAAATAAAAATAAAAGGGACTGTGGTTAGCAAGTCTTCATTTCGCTCCCACAATGAATCTGCCTTTTCACTGGATTTGCACTGCATGAAAAATAATCTTCCCTCAGAGAATCACATTGTTTCCAATTCAGAAAACGCCAAGGAAAAGGGCAACACATTTTACAAGCCACAGGAGGAGGAAAAAAAGGGCAACACATTTTCACACAAACATATGGTTTCTATAATAGTTCTTTTTAAACTGACTTTGACCTAGCTCTGACAGAGACAACCTGACTGAGGACCACAGGCCCAGAGAACCCAACTGTGCCCCAAGGCTAGGGGTGGAGGGAGGGGGGTGCCTGGGCTTGATTTGTGGCCTGAATGCACTCTCCCCCAGTGCTGGGTGAGGTGATTTTGCACACTTCTACTTTGCAGCTTGCTTCTTCCAAGCTGCTCTCCCCACATACCAAGCGGCTTCATAGATCTGCAGACTGGGCAGTGATCTGGAATCCATAAATAATGAGCATCTCAGGAAAAATTACTTCCCTAAAAATAGAAGCCAGAAACTCATGCCTACAAAACAGAGCTGCCCCTGAGGCCCACGGAATCTTCCTCTGAAACAACATGGTGGCCATTGGATTCTCCACAGCCATCAGGTTAGTATCTGAACCTAAATGCAAATCTCACTAAAACTAATTCAGAAGCTTCAGTCTACTTATGGAATGCCTTTCCATCTCTGTCTCCCTATACCTACCAAGCCTGAGGTGGAGACATAGATTTTGGGGAAAAAGTGCCCACACGCTTGAGGGAAAGTGGGTCCAACCCCCAAGCAGGCCTATCCCAGCTCTCCCTATAGAGGTTCTTCCTCACTGCAACGTGAAGCCACCAGATCCGTGTACCCGTGGCCTCCCAGAGCCTTTAAAGGAGGACAGAACACACTCTAAAATAGCAAAAGATTTGCTTAGCAAGGTTGACTCTACTCAGAAACCTTCTCATATTTCCCACCCTCTTTGTGCATAGCACCCACTCCACCATCCTTAAGTTCCTGAACACACTGGAGTCTTGAGGCTTACTTACCTCTACCCCCAGTCTGAAGGGCTTTCTTCTTCAGATTTGGATGTGGCAGCCTCCTTCTCACCAAGCAGATCACACATCTTTCCAGAGTGGTCACCCCTCCAAATCCTTCTAGCCCATTATCCTGTTCAAGTTCCTTCACAGCATGGATCCTTATCCCAAAGTGTACACTGGGTGATTTGCTAACCTATGTCTTCACAAACATATCAATTTCCCCCTCTTAAACGAGTTCCATAAATGGAGAGCCTTACAGATTTTGTTTACCACTGTACCTCAGTAACTGGAAGGGGCCAGGTGTTTGATAAACATTTGCTGAGTGAATGAATGAACCAGAGGTGACTTCTAACTTGTGGACACTGTTCCACTTGCTCTTGAAAAATTGGAAGATTTGGCAATCCTGGGCCTACATTATGTAAGCTCACATTATGGCATGAAGCAGACATTATAACAAGTGAACACTCTGGGTGTTGACTGTGGAAAAAACTAAAAAGAGATGAGACTCAAAGCAATAAATAGAATAGTATCAGGTTAGCTCAGCAAAAGTGTTGGTTGAATAAAAGCTGGGATAAAAACTGCCTCTCTAAGCCAGAAGAATTCTTCAATGATGTTTGCTCTGATCCTTGCCTTGAATACCATTTTGCCATCACCCAAGGATCCAACGTGGACAGAAGTGGAGATAAAGAACATTGAATACAGGTGACCCTGTGACCTTTCCTGGACAACATGCTTGGAGTGAGGCATCTCATGACTTTTTCCACATATGTTCTCCGCAAGACATGCATGGAATCTAAGGCCACAATTGCATGCAACTGAGACAAAGTCACAATACATATGACACCATCACGTGGCTTTAAAGCATCAAACAAACCTTTCTGGAAGTTTTCTGTGTCATTTATTCTAGTCCACAAGTTCACCTCTGGCTGCAGTTTGGGGGCATCACTGTACATCTGCCCAACCTCCCTCATAGGCTAAGCAGAGCCGGGGTGCTGTGCCAGCCTCTTCTGTGCCTGGGGAAGTGAGGGCTCATGCTGCTGAGCCTCGATCTACTCACCTGTGCCTCCAGATTAAGATCCTTCTCACAGGCAGTGGCCCATCTGTTGGTTTGGACAGAAATCCCTGTTTCTGGAAACCTAGTTGAACCTCTTGGCTTCTTCCCAGCTCAGGAAGTGTGTTCTTCTTCCCCTTTGTGCCCTCATTCTGTCTCTGAACCCATATCTTCTCTTTAGCAATAAACTCCAAAATACCCCCTATTCTTCCCTCCTATGAACCCTCTGTCCTTCCCTCCACTCCACCTCTGCCTAACATCACCGTTGCAGAAACACCCCACTTATTGTTAGAAGGATACATGCTCTTTGCAGACTCTGCACATTAAACAGCCAGACCCATGATGTTTATGGAAATCCTCTGATGCCTTTCTTCCATCATATTCATTTGTGGGAGAGGGGAGGCTAAAAAGTAAGGTTGAAGAATGCTCAGTGGTTTTCAGTTCAATTCAATCCATATTGCTCCTCTCCCCTCAATCATGAGGGATCAAGGGTGGTCCATAATCAGTCATTAGCAATCTTGTGGTCCAGTGAATCCCCTGTTTCCCACAAGACCCCCTCATCATAATTAACTCTGTCCCCTAGCTGACTTCCACTGCACCCAATCTCAGTCACACTCACAAGAACCAGAGCCAATGAATGGCATTTCAGCCCTGTGATTTTGCCATCTCCATGCATCTGGGCTCTGTTTGGGGCTGGGTAGTGAACTCATTGGTTATTGGCCTGGAATAATTTTGCTTTCATTCACAACTTTCCAGAAAACCGTTCAGAGAATTAAAATTGATTCAGTGTCTTCTCCAAGGTTTTCCTCTGGTCATTTCCTCTGGACAATAGAGAGGAAATACAGTATCTGAGAAAACAAAGTCCAGTGCCTGACTGGCCAGGATAGGCAGGAGTCCCTGCTGAAAATGAGCAACTCAGATTGGGTCTTGAGCCCATGGTCTTTTAACTGAGATCTCACATGTTCTCAGGACTTAATGAAGCTCAGGTTCTTGACATCTCATCACAGAAAGAATTCATTGAGAGACAAAGTGATAGGTATGAGGCGGATTTATTTAGAAAGAAACACTCCACAGACAAAGTGTGGGCCGTATCAGAAGGCGAGAGCACCACCAGGGTATGGGGTTGTTAGCTTTTATAGGGATGGGTAATTTCATAAGTTAATGAGTGGGAGGAGTATTCCAGTTATTTGGGGGAAGGGGTGGGGGTTTCCAGGAATTGGGATACCACCCACCTTTTGACCATTATGGTCAGCCTTGGAATGGTCGTCAAGCCTGTGGGTGTGTCATTTAGCTCGCTGATGTGTTACAATGAGAGTACACTGAGGCTCAAGGTCTAGTGGAGGGTTTCCCTACTGGTTCAGTGGTAAAGAATCCGCCTGCCAGTGCAGGAGACGTGGGTTCCATCCCTGATCTGGGAAGATCCCATATGCCACAGAGTAACTAGGTCCATGCACCACACAACTACCAAGCCTATGTGCCCTAGAGCCTGTGCCCTGCAACAAGAGAAGCCACTACAATGAGAAGCCTGCACACCACAGCCAGAGAGTAGCCTGTGCAGCGAGACCCAGGACAGCCAAACATAATTTTTTTTTTTTTTAAGTCTAGTGGAAGTCAACTCAACTGCTATCTTAGACCTACTTGGTTCTAATCAGTTTGTGTCATATCCTTGGGCTATGTCATTCTTTTAAAGGTTATGTCCTGCCGCTTTCCCCCCTGTTTCACTTCCACCTCCCCAAAGCAACTGAGAGACAGTACCCAATAATGAGGAGGGCAGCTTGTTCTGACCTGGCATGGCAACTGAAGAACTGTGCAAATGTACCAGGGCAGCAGATCAAACTGGGGACACTTTCTGGCCAGCACGCCCCTTCCCTCAGCTCCATTCTCTTTCTCCCACCACTGTGATGTCCTCACTCCTTGCGTTCCTGAGTGCTTCCTTCCTACTTGAGATCTTTACTTTTCAGAAGTTAAAAGGCTCTTTAATGCTATCAACTCCATTCCCTTCTCTGAAGACACACGCGGAGCATGGATTTCAGACATACATGCATGCCCACACACAGAGAACGAAGATTTACGGCTCTGGAAATGTTGCCTCTATTACAGATGTATTCTTTGAAAAGTGAGAGATTTCCTCGAGGTCTATCCCTGGAGGGTGTTAGAGAATGGGGAGAGAGAAAGGCCTGCATATTCAGGCAGCACCTCCCCCCCCCCCCC
>ML660213.1:7906414-8222646 GCA_007570785.1 Antilocapra americana
AAAAAAAAAAAAAAACTGCTTGCAAGGCAGGAGACCAGGGTTCGATCCCTGGGTCAGGAAGATCCCTTGGGAAGAAATGGGAGCCCATGCCAGTATTCTTGCCTGGAAAATCCCATGTACAGAGAAGCCTGATGGGCTACAATCCATGGGGTCACAAAGAGTCACACACAGCTTAGCAACTAAACAACAAGGAAAGCTCTCATTTGCAGAAGCAAAAGCCGTAGAGCAGAGAGTCTCAAGATGGGGACTCAGTAAGCTACCTGGGGAGTTAATACAAGCTACGCATGCCTGCCTCTGCGATTCTAAGAGGCAAGTCAGATCTCCAAGTTCGATTTGCCTAATTTTAAAAGCTCCCAGGGATTCCATTAAGTCATCAATGTAAAGCCTTCCTGATTCTGATTTTAACTTCCCAATCTGGGCTGCAACACACATATACAGGAAGGATGGGAGCTGGCCCTGAAATGTGCAATACCAGGTTGACTGGAAGCCCAGAGGCCTGGCTGAGGAATCTAGATGGAGAAGTCCGAAAATCTCCAAAGACATATGGGAAAGGGTCAGGAAAATATCTTAGCATGTCCTGAGAGCTAAAAATCTACTTATAATGGCAGCCTCTAAAGTTGTCAAAAGCAAATGCAACCTTGGATAGCATCTCTAAGAGTTATGATCAAGAAGGCAGTGCAACTCTGCTGCCCTCCTCCTGTCAGACCAATGGAAGGAGACTGAATTCAGTTCTGGGTACCACTCTGTAAGAGGGAAGGTGATAAACCAGAATTCATCCAGAGG
Organism: Antilocapra americana; assembly: GCA_007570785.1. NCBI lineage: Eukaryota > Metazoa > Chordata > Mammalia > Artiodactyla > Antilocapridae > Antilocapra > Antilocapra americana. The sequence continues at coordinate 7,907,198 of ML660213.1, forward strand.
ACAGCAGTGAGCACACTGCAGGGACCAGAGGGTTGTCACATGAGCAAGAAGAAAGGGCTTCATTAACAAGGGAAGCAGAAGGCTAAGGAGAGCAGCGCAACAGCCTGCAGGGTTTTGAAGGGCTATGCTAGGAGGGAAAGAGGCTGCTCTGTGTAGTGACAAGGGGATACATAAGAGGCAAAAAGGGGAGGCACTACAAGAAGCATTTCACAAATATCACCATTCTGTCCTTACCACAACTCCATGAGGGAAGCATTTTCATACCCATTTTCCAGTCAGGCAAACTGAGGCTAAAAAATAATATATCCAAGATGGCCAATTCCCAATGGATGAGGATTAGATTCCAGTCTACATCTATGTGATTCCCAGCCCTGTCCTTTCCATTATTCCACGAGAGAAAATTTGCCCTAGGAACAAAAATCAGAGGAAAGAAGATAGTAATTCAACATAAGAAAGAATTGTCCTGGGTGCTATCAATGCCTCACCGCAGCCCATACCCCAGGGTCTTTACTGGCTGTGGATTCATCTCCCCAGGAGCTGAAGAGTGTCAGCTAGTAAAGGCCATCTACTCCCTTCTCAGGAGAATTGTCGTCTAGCAAACAAAAGGCTGGGCTTCCCAGGTGGCTCGGTGGTAAAGAATCCACCTGCCAGTGTAAGAGATGCAGGAGATCCAAGTTTGATCCCTGGGTAGGAAAGACTCTTCTGGAGAAGGAACATGGCAGCCCGCTCCAGTATTCTTACCAGGAAAGTCCCATGGACAGAGGAGACTGGTGGGCTACAGTCCATGGGGTCACAAAGAGTCAGACATGACTGAGCGACTGAGCACATAGACACACAAATAATAGACTAGCCCCTTGTCCCACCCCAAACTTCCCCATTCTGCCCACCACAGCTAATGACTGAATGGCTGACACAGAGGTACAAAAGGCTGGACTACTGGATGCCAGGGTCCAGCCTCGGCGGGTCCGGGGGTGTTGAGGGATGAGTGGCATCGACGAAGTGAGCTGAGTCGATGTGTGGTGATGGAGCAGTCTCTCTCGTTTATTGTTGGTTTACAGTTTTATAGCCAAAAGACATCCCCATTACATCATTACATCACCTATCATTCTATACAATTTTTTGTTTTCTACCTTCCACAGCAACCTTATCATTGAGCTCATTCCCCAATCTATCATGAAACATTCCCCTTACAGAAGTCAGATTTCTATGTAATTAGATTTAACAATAGTATGTTTACCATTTGAATGTCTTCAGCATACTTCATTCAATCATGGTAAGTACATCAACCTAAGCAGAAAGGCTACATTTCTCTTATCAGGTGCAACTATGTAGAAGCTAGAGGGAAGGGCTTAAGCTTGAAACTGTTTTATTCTAGTAACCTACTCAGGTTCTTATGAGGAAAGAGGACAAAGAGATAGTTTGGAAAGAGGAAAGAGGAAAAAGAGACAGTCTAGCAGCACTGCTTTAGAAATAAAACCCTATTAACCTTATAACTACTGTAATGAATTCCTATGTCTACATTATCCTAAAGCAATCAATGTCTCCAACTATGCTGGCCACAGTTATGAGCATTCCTAAGTCCCAATCCAGCCTGATTTCTTCAAGGAAGGGAGCCTCCTCTGTGGAGTGGTCAGGGGAGTAGGATGTGGAAAGGTGACCCAAATACGAGCCCTTCTGGTGGTGGCCTTGCCATGACCCCCAGGGAACTCTTGGTAAACTCCCCATTAAGGAGTAGTAATCTATTTAAATGTCCCTTTCATTCCTCCTTATCCCCCGGGGAAGGCAATCCACCTTCCCATATCCTCTGGTCAATAAGGTCTGGAGGAATTATCTCAGGACGAATTCTTTCCAACTGGGACTGACCTACTGAGATGAGCTAATGTTCCGAACATGGACAGAACTCCCAAGAAAAATACCGGGGGGGGGGGGGCTTGCCCAGGATGCCCCGATAAAGAAAGTCAGCTTTGCAATTTCTTTCTTAGTCTCGTGACTTTGTCATCCGAGCAAGAGGGCATCCTGATGGCTCCCAGCAACTGGGATCCCAGCAAGATGAACTCTGTGGTGTACTCACGCTCCAGAGAATCCTGTGGGGCCAGATTGCAGCTAGTGGCCAACAGATCTCATCATTACCTGCATTACCCACTGCTCAACCCACTCTCTTGAGCACACTGCCCTTACAGAAGAAGCTCCATTTCTGGCTGTGCTTCTAGAGAAACACCAAGGTGCCTTACACCCCTGGCTTCTTAGAGTCCACAATTCAAGGTGTCCAAGAAGTGTACGTTTGCAAAAAGGAAAGAGGGATGGGAAATAGACTATATAGAGAGAAGGATGTGAAAGGAAAACTCAAGGTCCAGAGCTGTTCTTGCCCTGCTGAGATGCAACCTCAAACACTCGCCAGACAGAGGTGGAGGTGCAGGAAGCCCCAGCCTGAGGCTTCACACCATGCCTTTGTTACATTTCGTGTTACAGCACAACTATGTTTCCTGGTAGAGTTTCTGTTTAGCATTCAAAAATGTTCCAACCCAGGGGTCAAAAAAGAAAAAGATAAAGAGGAGGAATACAATTAAGCAGAATCATTCCATGTAAATACAGATACTAAAAAGAAATATTTCCTCTTCCCCACTCTTCCTCCCACTCATGGGTCAACAGAATCTGCTGTGAAGCCGAATTCTATGCATGTGGTTGTCCGCAGTCTGAATGTGGAATGGAGTGGTGGTAAATTTGAAAGTGTGCCTCTCCCATCCCCCTTCAGTGAAGGATTTCCTAACCCAGTTTCTGGAAGTGCCTTCAGCAGACAGCCTTCAGTATCAGCCTCCCGAGACTGCCTTTGCTGCAGCAAGCCACGATCATGCCCAGGGTCACACTCTTGTCCACACGGTCCACATCCAGTGACTGATCTATGCAGGAATGCAAAAGCCTGGCCATTTCAGTCAACCCAACGGTCCCACCCCCAGCTGTTCATGCCCAGGTAGAATTCCCTCTCCCTGAATAATCTGCTCCTAACAAATAAAATATGGCAAAGTGATATGAAGGTTGGTCACAGATGACCAACTTACAAAGACTATGACTGCCATATTGCTAGCTCTCTCTCTGTGTCTCTTGCTGGAACCCTCTCTTTCCCTTTAGCATGCTCACTCTGTTGGGAGATGCTCTGTGGAGAGGCCTATTTAGCAAACAACAGGGCAGAACTTTTACCAGTAGCTTGTGATGAACGAATAACCCAGGAGAAACTGAACCCAGCCAGCAACTAAAGGAGTGGGCTTGGAAGCAAATCCTCCCCAGCCAAGCCTTCAGATGAGACCACAGCCCCAGCTGACACCCTAAGTGCAACCTTGTGAGAGTTCCTGAAGCAGAGATCCCAGCTAGTCATGCCCAGATTCCTGATCCACAGGGGTTATGAGATAAGTTTGGGGGTTAAAGTTACTGAGCAATAAATAACTAGAACAACCCTGCAGAGGTATTCTAGCTCCAAAGTTCCCCACAGGGTTGGCTGAGGCTACTTTTGAACCCTCATTAGAGCAAAAACTCTCCCTCTGACTCTCTAAAATTCTCCCTTTCCCCTCCCTCCTTTCTGTCAATGTCAATGCCAAGAGCATTCCTTAATAAGTGTTTTCCTGGTGGCTCAGACAGTAAAGAATCTCTCTGCAATGCAGGAAACCTGGGTTCAACCCCTGGGTTGGGAAGATCCCCTGAAGAAGGGAATGTCTACCCACTCTGATATTCTTGCCTGGAGAATTCCATGGACAGAGGTGCCGTGTTGGGCTACAGTTCATGGGGTCACAAAGAGTCAGACATGACTGAGCGATTAACACACACACACACACACACCACACACACGCATGCACATTCCTTAACAAACAGCCTGAAGCTAACCTCCATCTCTAACTCTGCTTCCTGGGGTCTCCAATATGTGACAGGGCTCATCCAATAAACATCTTACGGAATAACTGCAGTCTCCAAATGCAATTCTGATTTAGTAATCTCCATACAGAATAAACAATCCCATTCAACTGAATACACATTTATCAAGTACAGAAGTGAACAAAGTTGACAGATGAGATCACTGGCCTCAGGAGCTAATCACCTGCTAAAGAAGAGTAGCATTAAGCAAGTAATCAATGAACAATGACTATAACCCCTCGATTCCTGAAGAAGGATCAAGAATTAGCATCTCCTCTTTCCTAATCCATTTTCTTTCTCCTCCTCCCACAAGAGAGCTGGAAAGGGCACCAATCTGTCTACTTCACCCCACATGCTCTTCTCGCTTTGTGCAGAAATGGAAAGCTCACATTCTCCCCAAGGTCCTGCTTTCAGGACAAGACTGGGACTTCTTGCCCTGATCCAGAGTGAGCGGATGAGACTTTTGACATGCTGCAGAATGACTAGGGGTGAGGAGTCTCCAGATCAATCCGTACCCAGTGGATCTTCTGGACCCTGGGGGTCAGTCAAAGCTCATCAGTGTATCCTTCCCCAAAAGAGACATAAAAAAGAGAAGAATATAGGAGAATATCCCAATGAAAGCACCAGAACATGATTCTGCTACTGTGATCCTAATCAAAATCATTACCACTGGAGTAACTGCAGTTTATTTGTCATCTTCTTCATAGCATTTAGCATTACATGAATTATACCACCCATTTGTTTATTGTGGGTGTGTGTATTCACTTAGAATGTAAATTTCTTGAGGGCAAGGACTTAGATTGTCCATGGCAATGTTTCTGGTGGCTAGAACAATCCTAGCCCATAGTAGGAATTTGATCAGTATTGGTTGAATGAAGGAATAAGTAAGTGAATTAATGAATGAGGGAATAGCTTAGTGTCAACCTTCAGATCCTCAGATCTTGCTTTATTTTACCAGTTATAAAAGCTCTAAGAGATAGAGAGAGGGAGTATTCACATGTAGCAAGTGCTCTGGCTGGAGGAAAGCAGGAGATATTTTAAAACTAGCCATTTTTGTCATTCATTCCTCACAACAAACCTAGGAGGTAATACTGAATCACTTTGCTGTATACCTGAAACCAATACAATATTGCAGTCAACTATACTTCGATTAAAAATTGAAAAAAAAAATACAGGCTTCACATGTCCCCAGTGAAAGTTTCCACAAGCCCTTGTGAGCCCAAGCATAGCCACAGGTCAGGAGCAGGACCATGTGTCTGTCTTGTTCCATCTGCTCCTTGATCCTCTGCTGAGACTTTCCCACCCCAGGGGCTGACTACCTGGACCATATGCTTTCTTGACCCCATCGACAGCCTCATAAAGAGATACCATGTCTGCCCAGAGCCACTGTGTTTATGAAGACAATGAATTACTGATGTTCTGCTGGGGCCAGGCAAGGGGGATCTCAACCCCAAGGAGCAGAGGTAATCCCTTCAGTAGTTCCCTAAGGAAAGGACACACCTTCAGTTCAAGTCAGGATTTACATTGATATTAAATTGATTATTAAGAGGCTTGGAGAGACCTCTCAAGAAGGCATTCTTCGGTTGATTTTCCACAGAAGCCAGGATGCAGTTGTGCACTTCCTTGCATATCTCCAAGGTTTAGGTCTGAAGGGGAGCCCTTCAAGAAAATGGACTTGGAGAGGTTATCTACCCTATCCTCCTGCCCTCCAATGGGATGACTCCTAAATAATTCTAGAATGGTACCAAACTGCTAATGTTTGTAAACACTTCCAGAAAAGAAGAGGGAAGAAGAAAACACTAGTTGGCTCTGAATCACACAATCCACCCCTCAATCAGAAGCCACAGCAGTTCAGAAGAGTAACACGGCCATCCATGAATTACCTATAGGAAAACAGCGGCCACCAGAGGGCAGCCAGGTGACCTAACCCATGATCTGGGGAAAGGGGGAGACCACCAGGATTTTTCGTGCTTTTTCAGGTGGGGAGATGTGAATTACCTGCTAGACTTTGTGAAGTTCAGCTTAAACAGAAGGCTGTTCACGCAGGCTCCCATTCCCGTATGAAATAACTTTAACTAATTCTGACTGCAGAAGAGCAAAGGGACATTTTGGATTAAAACTAATGCCTCCACAGAGTCAGCCAGGAGCCAGCCCTGCATATAGAGCACAGTGCGGTGTGCTCAGCATATGATATCACAGCCCTGGCGGTCCACGCAAGGCACTAAGGTAACATCTGTGCTATTCACAGTGTCTTTCCTTCCATGGTCTCCAAAATCAAGTCTGATCTAAACGTGAGACATTGCAAGGAGAGTGATCTCTAATGAGCATGTAGATTGCATAGCAAAGCACAGAGTCTCTTTTTCAGTTGCATTAAATTGAAGAACATAATTAGAGCAATGCATAGTTGATGGTTCATTTTCAGGAGAGGAGATTTTCCTCCATGTGGCATGTCAGTTTTGGAGTCTATATGACAGTGAAGATTTGATGAGAAAGGGGCCTCTACTTAGCCAACTTCTTTCAAAAAACCAGACGGATCAAAAGAACCCAGACCATTTCCTCTTCCAAAGCATGATATATGGCTTGCTCCATCACAGGCCCAACGTGGGACAGCTGGCCCCTCATGTCTGTCCAGCAAAAGGAGAATCATCCTCCTCATCTTTTTCTCAAGGGGCCTAGCTAGCTTTCACACAGGTTCAGCGTATTTCCCAAGGTGACTCAGCCAATACTCAAGCCTTCTGTCTCCCAGCCCAGTTCTTTGTTGAAAGCTCCGCATGGTCACTCAGAAAAAGAGGGTGTCATATTTGTGAGTCTCTCCCCACCTCATAGGGAATGCACCCACCCTGAGAGTGGTTACCACGGTTACCATGGTGTGGTGCCTCTTGCATGCACCTCTTCTTCTCCACAGTACATGCACTGTCTGCAGAACTTGGTTTTATCCCACACATCCATGCACGCACGCACACATGCACACACACACACAACAAATTATAATGAGACATGGAAACAGGAAGATGGTTCATGGGAGACTCATAGTTCTGGCCAATGCAATATCCTAGGGTTTTCTAATCTCTCCTTAAAAATCAATATTTTGGGCACCAGATGCAAAGAACGGACTCATTAGAAAAAACTCTGAGGCTGGGAAAGATCGAGGGCAGGAGGAGAAAGGGGAGACACAGGATGAGATGGCTGGATGGCATCACTGACTCAATGGACATGAGTTTGAGCAAACTCTGGGAGATGGTGAAGGACAGGGAAGCCTGGCGTGCTGCAGTCCATGGGGTTGCAAAGAGTCTGACACAACTGAGCAACTGAACAACAGATGGAACTCCAGTTACACATACACATACAGCCAACACCTACCCCTTCCCCAAGTTCTCAATCACTAGTCTGTCTTCCAGATCCCCCACCATGGTCAGAACTGGCTTTCTCAATGGCCCAGCTCAACCAGGCTCCACACATAGTCACAAATGGATTAAGAGATAGGAAGTAAGTGCCACTCCCTTTCACCTCATCATCCATTTAGAACCAGGCCTTCGTCCAGAAGGGACAGCACTGGGCCATGGTGATTCAGAACAGAATTGAGGCCACATGGAGTTGGATGTACATCTCCCTTCTCCCACTCTCCCCCTATGGCGCTACTCCAGGGAGCACCATCACATTGTCGCCTCCAGGGGGCGCCACTCACAAACTGCATCGTGAATGATGCTCCCAGAGGGGGCAGGCCACAGTCCTACCACGAACTAGCAGTGCCTAACGATCCCGATCCTCAGTTTCCTTTTATCTATAAAGTAACTAGTGTCTACCTCTCTCTTAATTTTTTAATTAATATTTAAATTCTTTATATTGGAGTATAGCTGATTAACAAGTAGTTTCAGGAGGATAGCAAAAGGACTCAGCCATACATATCCATTCTCCCCAAACTCCCTCCCATTCAGTCATGACACTGAGCAGAGCCCCCTGTGCTGCACAGTAGGTCCTTGATAGTTATCCATTTCAAATAGAGCAGTGTGTACACGTTAATCCCAAACTCCCAAATGATCCCATCCCCCTACCCTTTCCCCAGGTAACCAGAATCCAGCTTATTATTTTTAAGGTCATCTAATTTAAGATCATGCCCACACAAGGACTCTCAGAGGGCCTTGCTTTGAGGGCCTTGCTTTAAGGGCCTTGTCAAAGGACGTGTACAAGCCAAAAGTTTCCCATCCCTACCTGTGAGCCTTACTTAATTTGCCAGCCAATCTCAAATCCAGATAGCTTTTCACTGCCTAAGCTCTTCATGGGAAGGAGTGAAGTTGAGGAGAACAAAGCCTCTACAGCACAGCTGAAGTTTTGATTAGAATGACAAGGGGCCAAGAGCTAATATCTCCACACCTTCCACCCCTAACCTGCCCCAGTGGGACCAAGGTCATGCCACCTCAGCCTCACATAGAGGAACCATGAGACTCTCACCCCACTCTTCAAGCAAAGGACTTGAATACAGAATGAAAAATAAGAGTTGGATACAAAGGAAAGTAATCTCTTAAGTTTTTGCCATATTGTACATGTCTTATATTTTGTGGTCCTTCCCACCTAAGGCTTTGGCAGAGAGCTATGCTCTAAGGCTAAAGCGCAGATGCCTTCATACACACAAACATACACATCACATGCAATGAGTTGACTTCTTTCCTCCTCATGGTACTATGCATGTATCACGATTAAGAGAATTAAGAAAATCGTCACTCAATTCGTCTTCAGTGTTCCTCAGTTAGGTTGAGGAACCCAGGAGATAAATAAGAAAGATACAATTATTCCCAATATACAGATGAGAAAACTGAGTTTAGGAAGATGAATCATCCATGATGACTAGACAAATAGGTGATAGAGATAGAACTTCGTCTCCAAACTCCAAACCAAATGTTCCCAAAGGCACTCACAGAGGTGCCTAAGATGCTTCTTAACTCGGCAACTCTAATCCTCAGTCACAAGAGCAGGAGTTCAGAGACTTTCAAGGAAAAAGGAACTTCAAGTTCATCTGCTGCAGTTCTCTCATTTTACTGATGAGAAAACATTTTAACAGGTATCATTGTAATGTCCACTCTTTTCTAATGAGGTTGCTTCCACGTCTCAGTTCGTATTAATACAACTTTGCTAATGTGGGCACAGTAGAGGCTACTAAATAAAAAAAGATGCAATGGTATCTTTTTCATTAACTGAATCACTCTACTATACACTTGAAACTAACACGACATTGTTAATCAACTATGCTCCAATATAAAATTAAAATTTTTAAATAATAATAATTATAATAGTAAAAATAAAAAGATTCAATGGTAATAGGTTCACAAGTTCTGTCTTTTTAGTGACATATTTACGTCCAGTGCCTCGGCAGGGTGACCTGAGGAAAGTCACTTCAACCTTTCTGGTTGAAGTTTCCTCATTTGAATAATGAGGAGCTTGGATTGGCAAATTTATTTTCCATTAAGGTCCCTTCCAACTCTAAAATCCCTTATCTGTGAAAGTGCATTAAGAGGTCATCTCCTGCAGCCTCCCTCACCCTTTAGAAGTAGCACCTCCTCAAACCGTTACTGGTAAGAGCAGTCTTAGTCCCAATTCATCCTTCTGTGTCTCTCCTTCTGCAGATGGCTTTGGTAAAGGCACTTAGTTAACATCTGTAAGGTCCAAGCAACACTAACTCCAAACAGCCAGACCAGCCTTTCAGACATTAGATGACAAGAGTGTCCCATTCCCCAGATGCAACCCTAAAGCAACCAGCTCTGTACCAGAGGGAGTGATGTCTACACTCACATCAGCAGAGTCTTCTTTTTCAGGTTCCCTAGAATTACTGCTCTAACCTCAGGCTCTAAACACTTGCATCTAGCCCCTTCCTCTGCTGGAGAGGAAGCTGGATACAAGGTATTCCCAGCAGCTCAGTCTTAGGGTCAAAGTCTGATGGTTGCAATTCTATAAGAGAAAGACTACCAGTTGTCCAAAGGAAGTATTGAAAACAAGAAGAGGAAGTCAGGGTAGGGAGTCCAATAGATACTATGAAGATGACAGCAGCAGGTAACAGATGGGGCAACATGTGATCGTTTTAGAAACAAAGAGCTTCACTCAAAATTGAGGGGTTGGTTTAAAAAAAAATTTGTATTTTTAAAAGTAAAAAAACACAAAGTTAAAAAACTAAACTACCAAACAAAATTGAGTGAGTTTCTCTACTCAATTAAAAATTAGTCTTGTTAACATGTGACTATCTAAATGATAAAAAGAAATAAAACCAAATAAAAGGTACAACATCCTTTATAGACTACTCTCTGACCTTCCCCTTTTCCCAAGTCCCCAAGACACCCCATACAATCAGACACATAAAACACACACACACACACACATACTTAAAAGACCATTCTCATGAATTTAGGGTCTAATCTTTCAAATCATTTTACATCTTAGTTTTGGTACCTATGTCTACATATTTAGATCCACATTTAGATTCATTTTATAACTGATCACAATCTCTGAATTTTTCATTGCTGGCAATGCTTTGGGAGATTTTTGAACTTAAGATGACTTTTGCTTATTCTAAAATATATTGGTTTCCATTGTACAAATGTCTATGCCTGCATGCTAAGTTACTTCAGTTGTGCTCAACTCTTTGCAAACTTATGGACTATAGCCTGCCAGACTCCTCTGTCCATGGGATTCTCTAGGCAAGAATGCTCGAGTAGGTTGCTTTGCCCCCCTCCAGGAGACCTTTCTGACTCAGGGATCAAACTCACGTCCTTTACACCTCCTGCATTGGCAGGTGGGTTCTTTACCACTAGCATCACCTGAGAAGCCCATACAAATGTATATATGTTTGTAAATGTATATATATATATGCACATAAGTGACATAGTATGCATATTTATTCCACTAATGATAAGGCACATCTAATCAGAGGTTCACTCAAAAATACCACACCTCTTCTCCTAGCAGTTCTTTGGATTCCTATGTTTGCTGTCAGGTCCAAATAGGCAGGGATCCAGAGTACCCACCTGGTTTTCTTGTTTAGCAGAAAAAAAAGTTACAGTAACAGAGGTTCACAGGATATCTGATTTTAACCAGAGAACTAATGTATATAATTTTGTGTGTCTTTTGACATTTCCTAAGAGTAAGAAAAGTAATCCATTTTATTTGGGGACCACTGAAACCAATGTCATTACTGTCATAGAGAAGGATCAGAGAAGCCCCAGCTCCAAAACTTACCATCTTTCCTGACCTTAATCACTAGCCAGCCTCCCTTCAAAGGCAAACAATCACACAGGCAGTGAAACACTGTCCCTTGAAGGCTCTCCAAGCCCCACTTCCAGATCTCCAGGAACTACTTCCACCTCTGGTTTTGCAGTTGAGCCATAGAGGATGAGAGAAGTGTCCAGTGCTGGGAAGGGGGATCGGAGGCTCAAGTTCCAGATTAGGGTATTGTACTTCCCAAGTCATGTCCTTTTTTCAGATAGTTGGGAGTGAGCAGCAGGTTCTAGCCATAAATCCTAGAGGTCGGACTTTGATTTTCAAATAATCCTTCACGAAGCAAAGGAGATTTATCCAGCTGCTTCATCAACAACTTATGGGGAAAGGGTTCTCCAAACACCCAACTCACACTTCAATCAGAGCAATTCCAGCCTTACCCAAGCTTCAAGTGAACCTTTAAATTAAGGCTTGCACCAGTTCAGCCCACTGGTAGTAACTGTGTCAAGTACTGTGTTGAAATACTGAGACCCCTTTCAGGCTCTGCAGCAAAGAATTCTGTGATCAGTTAGCAATGTCTGTCATTGGCACTGAGGGAAAATAGCATAATGCTACTTGTGTGCAAATTTTATACTGAAAGAACTATCAAAATATTAATATTCCTGATGGAGGATGCTAAGTGGTTTCTTTACAAACATTCCTCTTCAAACTTTCATTTTCATGCTCCCTAAAAATTTTTTGAAAATCTATGTATTCTTTCATCCTTCTTTAGTTAACATCTAAAATTTTTCATCATAAGTTTAGAATCATAAAGGGTGATTTATTGGATTTTATAAATAAGAATATATTAAAATACTCATATTAGTCATGCAAGTTTTTATGAGATGGAATTTAAGTAACATAATTTACTTTCTACCACTCTCCATTTCTTTAAATACATGAGCAATTCTTTATGTCAGGATATTTACAACACTCCTTTTTCTCCTTGATTTCAGTTTCTTTCTACTTCTCCACAAGATCGTATCCTAATTAACATTTTACTTGCTTAAAAATGCTTTATCGTAATTCACTACAATAAAATATGTATATTATGTTTTAGGTATTTGGTAACTATAAGGCTTTATGAGTTTAAAATTTTTTTCCTGGATTTTAGTTGTTGTTATAATTATTAATATAAAATTGATCAAAGTAACATGAATATATTAAAATTTTCACTGATTATTAAATGCAATTTTTAAAATTTCATCTTTTAATGAGATTGATGAGGCTGGTTTTCTTTTTCAATTAGAGCTTCTATATGTGAATAAAAATTACTTATTCACATAAATTGAGATAGTTTAGAATTCATTTAGGAAAATTGTAAAAGACTTTGACACGGGCAACAAACATTATTGGGTCTTCTTTCAACAAAAAGCTGTTTGTTGTCTAGGAAGATAACCTCGTCCCCACAGAAGTTATCTGGTTCTATATGTGATTTTGGTTGTCTTTGACTGTTTATTTTACTACTTTGCAAATTGTTAACACATTGAATGTAATGAAAATTATTCTTGTCCATAGAAAATGTAAACTAATTCCATCCAGTAGAGATGTAATTGATTTCTGCTTTTTAGAAAACATGCCTCCAGACATTAGATCCCATTGCTTTAGAAGATAATAACAAGTTTTGCATCTATCATCACATTCATTATAGCACTTACGATTGCCTGTATATATGTATGATTCAGGATTTTTCATTTTTGAAAATTATCTTGTAAAAATCAATTATATTTATACTTTGTATTTTTATAGACAATAGCACTAAGAAACTCTGTTCTTATATATATGTGATTCATATATATATAATAAAAACTTTGTTTATATATATAAATATAGTGATAGGAATGAAAGTTTAATTACAGCAGTATCACTCTACTTGAAGTTCTGAGTTATAGGTCAAAAATCATATAATAATCTAAAATAAAAATTTATTTTCATGGTCTTAGAGCTGAAAACTCGATTTACTCCTCCTTCAGTTTTGAGCCCCATGGTAAGACTCAGAATGGGAGAAACTTATTCATTTATTTTGTAAAGTGGAAGAAGGGTAATTATAAATAAGAAGGTAGGAGAGAAGCACTTCAGGCCTGTTTAAGAGAGAAATTTTAGGAGAGAAAATGTTTTTGAATCAAGGATACATTGAATACGGCTTCCCACAAAAGTTCTCTGGAAAGTCTTTGTGGACCTCCATGAACATATGTGTCCAACATGAAGAGCATTCCTTTAAGTCACTTGGGGAGAAAAGCCACCCCAGGCTGAGCAGCTGAATTCAACAGACTCAGCTGAGAGTCCTCCAGACTTTGACTGTGCTTTCAAATCTGCAATTTTCTATTCCTTCCTGCTCTACTTCTAGCATCCACCTTGCTGGACTCTGGGTTTCTTCCAGCAATTTCTTACAAGCTTTGTTTGCTTTGCCTCAGGATAAAGACTGACTCAGTCTTTGATTCACTAATTCCCTGAACTCACCTGACCCTTTGGTTTTGCTTTTCTCCACAACCTTGCACTTATGCCAGGGAGTATTTACAAAACGCGTTTTAGGCTTCCACCTCCAAAGTTTTCAGGCATTAAAACCTGTGAGAGTAGAAGTCACACCCCAGAACACCCCACAAGAGCAGAAATGCATTGTCTCGTGCTTTCATTTAAACTTTCTTTTGAACTTTGCCTTCTATTTCACAGTTTATCAACATTCATCTTAGTTTTCTAAGATATTTTAAATCACCTGTCACTGAATAAAACTGATGCTTAAAAAGGACATGTCAGGAGTATCCTGTGACTCAGTCACCTCTTTACCTTTCACTAAGACGTTCTACTTAAAAAGTATATCATGAAGCCATTAAAAACCATGACATGACACGTAATCAGGTCAGACTTGGCGGAGGGCTGAGAGAATGAAACTCAAGTTAGTTAAATGTTAAATTTAGGAAGAAGGTGGATATGAAGGATGGGAACATACAATCCTTCCATTCCAAATGAATGTTGTAATGGAGTCAGAGACAATAGGTGGGGGGAAGTATCCTGGAGCAATGGGTCCCCAGGGAAGAGAAGGCATGGAGAGAGGAGAAAGAAGGCACTATAGAAATATACTGAGAATAAAGTTAGAGTGTGCATGATTTGGGCCTGTCATATTCCAGGTCAACAAAACCACCAGCGGTAGTCAATAGCACATAACATAAGGAGGAAGGCTTCCCTGATAGCTCAGTTTGTAAAGAATCCACTTGCAATGCAGGAGACCCCAGTTTGATTCCCGGGTCGGGAAGATCTGCTGGAGAAGGGATAGGCTACCCACTCCAGTATTCTGGGTCTTCCCTTGTGGCTCAGCTGGTAAAGAGTCCTCCTGCGATGTGGGAGACCTGGATTTGATCCCTGGGTTGGAAAGATCCCCTGGAGAAGGAAAGGCTACCCACTCCAGTATTCTGGCCTGTAAAAGTCCATGGACTGTATAGTCTGTAGGGTTGCAAAGAGTCAGACACGACTGAGCAACTTTCACTTTCATAGGGAGGAAGCAGAACTAATGCTTCTATTCAGACTTCTAAGAAGCATACCCCAAAGCTTCAAAAATAGCCTCTGAGTCAGCAGCACTCCAAGGAAGGAGATCACTTTATTTTCAATTTTTTTTTGGTTTCTTTTTGCTGTTTTTAAGGGGGGTTTGTTATTTGTTTTGTTTTTTTTTTAATATTTATTTCATTTGGCTGCTCTGGGTCTTAGTTGGGGCATGTGAAATCTTTAGTTTAGGCACATTGGATCTAGTTCCCTGACCAGGGATCAAACTTGGGCCCCTTGCATTGGGAGCACTAAGTCTTAGCCATTGGACCACCAGGGAAGTTCCAAGGATATCACTTTAAGAGGTGGCAAGAGAAACACTGACTCTTCCTCACCAAAAAAAAAAAAAAAAAGGCAGTATCAGCCTTGCCTTTTATTCCAGGCAGAGTTAGAACCATATGTTCATTATTTGCATGGTTTCAGAGGGAGAAATAAAAAACAGCCTATTATTTTCATACCTTATTTGCATAATGGACAAAAAAGAAGGCACAGCCCACAGACCAAAGGCAGCCTCTTCAGGTCCTTGGGATGACGGGAATCAGTACACCCTTGAAGCCCAGCAGAGGGCAGACACACGCCCCCACAGGTTCACCTACAGCAGACATCAAGACCTGAGCTTGCTTTATTGATAATAACTGTACAGGCCCCACCAGCCTCGGAATCCGGGAGCATCTGACGATAGTGCGCCGGGTCTCTGCTGCTGCCCGCGGGCTTCCTCTGGTTACGACGAGCGGACGCTACTCTGCTTTGCGTGCATGGGCTTCTCCTTGCAGTGGCGTCTCTTGTTACCAAGCACAGGTGCTAGGCACACAGCCTCAGTAGTTCTGGCAGGTGAGCTCAGTTGCCCCTTGGCATGCGGGATCTTGGTTCCCAGAATAGAGGTCAAACTTGTGTCCCCTGCATTGGCAGGCAGATTCCTAACAACCAGACCACCAGGGAAGTCCCCAGAATTTAATAATTATTGATCCAAGGGCTAGGGCAGGGCAACTGGGTGGAAGCCACACAGACACAGAAGGTTTTGTTACTGCCCTCAAGTAATCTACCTCCTTATGCATGCAAGAGGGCCAAAATATGTACCTACATATGTACACAGGACCCATCCCTCAATATTTGTTACTCATCTACTCATCTACTTGGTATCAAGAACCACACTAGATGCTAGGAGAGACTCAAAGAAGCAAAACATTTGGGGCCAGACTTGGAAATGTTCACAAGCTGGTTGGACGAATGGGATTCACCCACAGGTGACATTTATTGAGCAATGAAGAGTTAAAATGTTTCACAGGCTAGAATGGGTGTTCAAAAAAACATGGGGTCTATGAGGCCTGGAATAGTCCCAGGAGCTATGGAAAAAGAGACATTTAACCAAGCCAGAAGAGTAATTAGTAACTGGACTTACCTGAGCTAGAAGACACCCTTACGAAGACAGCAGCCAGAGTGGAGGTACAGAAACAACAGACATGATGGGAAGCAGGGTGGGGTGGGAGGCCCAGCAACAGACAATGAGGGTGTGGACAGTTTGTGTCAGGAGTGGTGGGAAACAGCTGAATGAAGGCAGGTCAGCAGAGAAGGGAGGCTTGAAAAGGTCATCAAAAAGAGGTTACAGTTAGTTCTTGAGTAAGGAAGGGATATGGGGCTTCCCAGGTGGCTCAGTGATAAAGAATCTGTCTGTCAATGCAAGAGACGCAGGTTTGAACCCTAGGTCAAGAAGATCCCCTAGAGAAGGAAATGACAACCCACTCCAGTATTCTTGCCTGGGAGATCCCATGGACAGGGGAGCCTGGCAGTCTACAGTCCACGGGGTCACAAAAATGTTGGACAGGACTTAGCAACTAACCAGCAATGACAAAGGAAGGGGCATGGAAAAGCAAAGTTTGAAAAAGATCACATGGAAATAAGTGTGTTAATCTAATTGGATATGTTTATCTTATAGCTTAATCTGGAGAAAATGTTGGAGGAGGTAAGCTTCAAACTCAGTTTGCAGTGTTCACAGTGCTGAGTGCATGGCAGTTGACCTTCATGGCAGTTGACCTTCATTATGCATTCAGCAAACATGGAGTACCTATGGTGTTCCAGGCATTTGGGGGGAGGCACTAGAAATGCAAATATAATGACTAAAATACCATTCTTTTCCTTGAGTCCATAAACTTCTCACTTTGGCATTGCTAGGTTGACTTGGTCCTAATTCTTCATGCACGCACATCCTTATCCTGGTCTCATAGCAGCTGGGATGATTTCCTGGCTCCACACACTTTGGCCTTGGGCAGATGACTTCCTAGGCCAATGGTATACAAGTGACATGACACAAGCAGTAATGTGAAGTATGCATGTGTAGCTGGACAAGCTCTCTTGAATTTCTTCTGTCTCCATGAGAAGATCTTCCCCCATAGACCTTCTGCCCCTTCAAACTGGACCCAGAATGAACAAATACAGAGCAGAGCTACCCAGCCAATCCACAGATTTGAAGCCCAGAGGAATACCAGCTGATCAGCAGATATACAGGAAATAAATGCTTACTCTTACATGTCACTGAATGCTTGCGTTTGTTACACAGTAATAGCTGGTTGATATGCTTGCTCTCAAAGTGAAAGTGTTAGTTTCTCAGCTGTGTTCAGCTCTTGGCGACCCCAAGGACTGTAGCCCGCCAGGCTCCTCTGCCCATGGGATTTTCCAGGCAAGAATACTGGAGTGGGTTGCCATTTTCTTCTCGAGGGTATCTTCCCAACCCAGACATCAAATCTGGGTCTCCTGCACTGCAGGCAGATTCTTTACCATCTGAGCCACCAGGGAAGCCCCACTTATTCTCAAGGCTCTCCCTAACCAAGCTGCTGTCTGCATTTACAACATTGTCTCCTACTTCTCCTCTACACATATCTTATAGTCCAAGTAAAATGGACTACTCACTGGGCCCTCAGCCAATCCTGCTTTCCCACATTCATGTATTTATTTGATTCAAATCTACTACCAGCATCAATCTATCTCTACCTGTCAAAATCCTACTCATCCTTTTAAGTGTCATCTTATATGCTGTCTTCCTTGAGAGCTTTTTCCTAATACTAACTTTATGGATGATAGCCACCCTAGATTTACTCATGCCTGACTATCTCCTCATCCCCAATCTTACTCACCTGTCTTACATCCCAGCCAGACTGATCTTAGTAACACCTCATCTTGTTTCTACAGTCACAAAGCCCAAACCATCACTGCTACCACCACAGATCAAGAGGCAGACTGGACCCACGGAGGCTCTGGCCACCCCAACAATCCCTGAGGGCTGGATAACACAACCCAAATCTGGGAGGTTGTTGGGACCCACGCAGTGGACTTTGACTAAAGACAAAGAGAAGAGAAGCAAGGGCTCCCTCTTCTTTCTCTATGATGAACAGATAATTGTCCAGGGCAATCTCTCTGAAAATGGCCCATGTGATGGAGCAGCCATCTGGTTTTCTGCAAAGCTCCAACCAGCTTGGTAATGCAACATCTTGCATTTGCTCCTCCTTTTTGCTTCACTGCTGCTTCCCTGGGATTGCACCACCAATAGAGTATTGCCATATGAGATTTTGCTTCAAGTTCTTTTTTCCTAAAACATCAACCAACACACTAAATAAATACAATCTCTTCTTCCTTTGACCCCCAAATGGCACTTTTAACATCCCATTGATGACACTCATTTCATTTTGCTTTGTATTAAAGCTACTTTTGATGGATCCACCCACACCTTTATATGTAGTGGGCACATGGTTATGCTTTGGTGCTCAGTCATGTCTGAATCTTTGAGACCTCATGGACTGTAGCCTGCCAGGCTCCTCTGCCCGTGGAATTTTCCAGGCAAGAGTTCTAGAGTGGGTTGCCATTCCTTCTCCAGGGGATCTTCCCAACTCAGGGATCAAACCCATGTCTCTTGCATCTCCTACATTGGCAGGTAGATTCTTTAACCACTGGCACCACCTGGGAAGCCAGTAGTGCTTTAGTTAAATGGAATTAAATTGGTACCATTAGATTCCAGTCAATAAGTAAAAACAATAAGAATGATCAAAATATTTTGCCCCATTGGCCCCGTGAACTATATTACTTTCAAAACTCTACTCCAGCTTACGCTTTTCCCAAAAACATTGACACAAAATACCTTTTTGTTCCATTGGACTCACTACAGATACCAATATGAATACTTGCAACAACTTCACAAGGATGAGAAAAGGCAGAGAAAACAGGTAACTAATTAATGGGGGACAGTTAATATTTCCAAATCCTCAATAGAATAGCAGAGTTATCACCCCCTTGTCACCACCATGCAACCTCCTCCTTCCACCTCTGTGTAAAGGTCTAATTCTAGACCTTTCCAAACAGATCATGTTCTCATAAATCACAGTGGCAGTAACTGAACTGCCTTAGACTCACGATCTATCACTACAAGATAACAACAGGAAAAATATTACAAAATTCAATGCATTATTGATGCATTCTGTAACAAATGCCCATTCAGTAATTACACTCCCTCCTATTAAAAATGTAGGATAGTGTATGTGGCAAGAATCTAAATGTTTCTTAAAAGCTATAAAAATAAATTTGAGGATTTTCTGATTCATATGTATGGTGGTTGTAATGTAGGCATACTGATGCCAGGATACATATAAAGCACCATTACCTTAGCATAAGTAGTGATTCACTGACTGTTTTTACCCACTCTCCATAATCCGCTTCCCATGCCTCCACCACCAAATCCTCGTTTGTGGCTTAGGACATGACCAAGTAAGTAACGACAAGGTCAGGTCCCTAAATGGGACAAGAACAGGGAAGGTTTCCAAATGCTGCACGTGGCTCTGCAGAAAGGAATGTGGACAGAGCCACGGCAATAGGACAGCTAGGGAAACTGCATAACTACTCCCTTGCACCTGCTTTGAGGCCCCACAACCCATTGGGAAGAGAGGGCTCATCTCTATGTAAAAAGGACTCATCACTCACTGTGGCCACAAACGGATCTTAGGCAGTCGACTCCACCAACATAAATGCGCTAGAGGTTGACGTCCACCATTCAGACTTCACTCCACAGGTTGCCCTCTCATTGTTTCCTTTGCTTTCTGAGTTTGGTTAACTTTCATGCATTTTCCAGAACAGTCATTTTGCAGACAGAAGAGCAGGCGATACAATGCTCAGGGATCCTGAGAAAGCCAGGGATGGAGGCAGGAGTAAAGGAGGTTTCAGTTCTGTGAGACAGCAAGGCACTTTCATATTAACAGATAAACAGGACTTTTAAAAGTTTCATTTGCCTGAATAGATTATTTTGAAACTGACCCTTTCTAACACTTACAACTAGTAATGTTTTATTCCTAGACTCAGAGCTTCCCGGTGGCTCAGCTGGTAAAGAATCCGCCTGCAATGTGGGAGACCTGGGTTTGATCCTTGGGTTGGGAAGATCCCCTGGAGAAGGGAAAGGCTACCCACTCCAGTATTCTGGCCTGGAGAATTCCATGGACTATACAGTCCATGGGGTCGCAAGAGTCAGACACGACTGAGCGACTTTCACTTTCAGAGAATAAAAGATAGTTCCCTGAGGGTCATTGACAACCTGGATCCTGTGAATGGAAATGAACTGGGTGAGGAGGAGACAAGAAGCTTTGTTCCTTCAAGAACAATTAAGGGGACTCAAGTCCTGTTCTAGGTTGAGTCATCTCTCCCAGAAAAGTCACTTAGAGCCTCACCTCCAGAACCACAGGATGGGACCTTATTTGGAAATAAGGCTGTTGTAGATATAATTACCAAAGCTAAGATGGTGTCTTCAGAGTCCCTTGAACTGCAAGGAGATCAAACCAGTCAATTCTAAAGGAAATCAATCCTGAATATTCATTGGAAAGACTGATGCTGAAGTTGAAGCTCCAATACTTTGGCCACCTGATGCGAAGAGCCGACTCACTGGAAAAGACTCTGAGGCTGGGAAAGATTGAAGGCAAAAGGAGAAGTGGGTGGCAGGGGATGGGATGGTTAGGTAACATCACCAACTCAATGGACATGAATTTGAGCAAGATACAAAAGACAGTGAAGGACAGAGGAGCCTGGAGGGCTGTAGTCCATGCAAAAAGTCAGACATGACATAGTGACTGAACAGCAACACAGATGATGTCATGCTGGAGTAGGCTAGACCCTTAATCCAATATGACTGGTGACCTGATAAGAAAAGGACAGAGATATAGAGGGAGAATGACCATGTGGAGACACCAAGACACAGGGAGAATGCCATGTGAAGAAGACTGGAGTGATACAGCAAAGACCAGAGTGATACACTTAGAAGCCAAGGACCTCCGAGGATGTCCGCTATCTCCAGAAGCTAGAAGCATGAAACAGCTTCTCCCTCCAAAGGCTGAAACACTGCTGA
Source organism: Antilocapra americana (assembly GCA_007570785.1). Classification (NCBI taxonomy): domain Eukaryota; kingdom Metazoa; phylum Chordata; class Mammalia; order Artiodactyla; family Antilocapridae; genus Antilocapra; species Antilocapra americana. The sequence goes on from ML660213.1 coordinate 7,928,241, forward strand.
CACCTTGATTTCACACTTCTAGGTCCTAGAACTACGTAACAATAAATTTCTGTTGTTTTAAGCCACACAGTTCATGGTGCTTTATTACAGTAACCCTAGGAGACCAGTATTGGTGCTTACCAAGGAAATGCTGTCTCCCCACATGAGATGACCTCTACATCAAGCAGGGTGTACACTCCCTCTGTGTGGGACCAGCAAGAAGAAACACTGGCTGCAAGAACCACTGGCTATAAGACACAGCTCAACATAAAAAGAACCATGTAATAATTAGAGTCGCTCATCTCACTGAGGGTGGACCACCCAGAAGTCCATGAGACCCTTCACTGCATTTTAACTGTTCCTACAGAATCTAGATGACTTTTTATAAGTGGGAATGGTACAGGTGGTTCATAGGTAAGATCTTTTCACCTCTAAGATGTTTTAATTCTATGTGGTTCTCACTAATATGGTTTGCCACATTCCCATCCTGATTCCCCCAAAGAGAGTCATATGAGCTAATGAATATCTGAACACCTGGATCTATTTGGCCCTGAGGTGCTTGTGTGTTATATATATTTGCTAACATACTCACATTTATTTTGTTTCATGATGCTCGTAATATAATGGGTATGCATTTCCTAAATACACACCAGTTTCATTTTGTTTTTCACAGGAGGAAATGCTGTAATATGCTGATGGTGGTGGAAAATGGTGGTTAGTTTGCAGATGGATGATCAAGCTTAAAAACAGGAAACATAAAAACAACTTTTGGCATCAGAACACAAGATGCTGTTTAGTCCGTGGTGAGAGGGTTTGTATGTCTTGCTCCAACAATTACCTAAAGCCAGTCAAGACAATTTTGGCACTTTGTGGGTTGCTTTTCCCAGCTCTGCAATAAAATGCTATTTGCACTACTTAAAAATGTAAGCATTGAGGATCAGTACCATGTCTTATAATTAATGAGTTACATTTAAACCTGAGCAGCCACTCTGTGTGAGCTCCCAGTCTAACAGATCGGGGAGGTCTTGTAAATGAAATTGCTATTCAGCAAACATATGTCCTTGGCAGTCCCTATCTGAGGACAGCCAGTGGGAAAATAAAAACAAGAAAAACTGATTACTGCAATTTGTACACCAAGGACTGCGTCTGATCAATGTGTAGAAAAATTCCTGGGTACAAATGGAGAGATGGCACTTCAGTGGTTTCACCATCTTCTTAACTGATGACTTTTCACAAGCATCAAAGGACAAAGAGTGATAAAAAGTAAGGGAAAGGGGCTCATGGGAACATCCAGTTACTTCCAGCCTCTGGTCTGGGTTACTGTGCTCCATAATAACGACCGTGAGATGGGCTTTCTAGTTGATAGGAAAGAGAGTGAGAGAACTTGCTAGTGACTAGTTCAACCAAATAACTTGGACTCCACTTCCACCCCACCTGGGTATACTATGACTCAATTCTGACACTAACCATCCGGGATTATTACCAAACTCCATGGGCTTAGGGATTCAGTCCTCCACAAGACCAACCTACTCCAGCTTCCAGACACAAGTTACAGGGGTCCCAAGCCACCCACATATCTGACAAACTTGTTACAAATGTGGAGGTTCTTAGGACTCTCTCAGATTCAATAACTCCCCAGAACAGCTCACAGACTCAGGGAAGTGCTAACTTGCGACTGCAGGGTATAACAGAGGATCCACGTGGGGCTGGGCTTGGGAGGGAGTCACAGCCTCTGGCCCTCACCCTGTAAAATCAGGCGCATCTTCCTCCGAGCACAACAATTTGTTCATCAACCAGGAAGCTCTACTGAGCTCCATGGACAGAGCTTTTATCAGCATTTCCTTACACAAGCATGATTGATTCAATCATTGGCCACAAAATTGAATTCAATCTCCAGCCCCTTCCCTTCCTCAGAAGGGAGCTGGTCCAAGGTTCCAACCTCCTAATCACATATCCAGTCTCTCTATTGACCAGCCTCCATCTTAAAGCCATGGAGGAGTCTACCATGATTAAGCTTATTAACGTAACAAAGACAGTCAGGAAACTCCAAGGGTTTTTGAAGTTCTGTGTCAAGAATCAGCGACAAACACTAGACATATTCTTTATGATACCACATTCAGTTATTCCTCTATACAACATAAACTTTTTGAAAATGTCATCCACTTGACCATCACAGTATCTTCTACATCACTAAATACAAAGCAGTTGCCATCTGCCATAGTAAGAGGAAAGTGGCAGACAGAACTGTTGAAGCTGGGTTTGTCATCACCTCTCAATAGGCTCAAGTGAGGAAAGATCTAGGAATGAATGCTTGTTCTGCTTATAGACATACTGTTCTGGTGGAATTGAAATGTAAGCAGTTACCCCTCTTCACTAAAAATTCCAGAAATAATCATCACCAACTTTTATTGAGCACTTATTATGTACTAGGCATCCTAAGCATTTTATATGTATTTAATTATTCAAGGCCCTCAAAAACCTTATGAGGTATTAACCAGTCCCCTCTTGGTGGACATTTATATTGTTTCTGATGTTTTTCTTAACAAAAAACAGTATTACAATGAAAGACAAGTAAGGATAAACCCCAAAATTTGACTGTCATGAACCAAAACTTCACCCACTTATTATTATCCCCATGTTGTAAATGAGAAAAGCAAGGTGCACAGAAAGTAGGATTAAGGTTAAAATTTCAAAATATATGGAAATAAGTTAAAATTCCCCTCCCCCTTCAACTCTCAGGTTATTCACTACAATTAACAACCACTAACATTTTCTTAAGAATCCTCCCTTATATTAAGAATATCATTCCAGAATGTTTTATCTATCAGTTATAATATTAAAATAGATGATAGAGAGAGATGGATTATAGATTGCTCTTTATAAAAATGGAATCATAGTAAAATATATATCCCTTTTTACTTAATGCTATTAATTGGATATTTCTCCATATTAGCACATAGAAATTTACTTGATTCTCTTAAATGATGATGTATCATAATTTAACCCATCCTCTCTTGATGGACATTTAGATTGCTTCCAGTTTTTTTCTTAGTGAAACAATACTACTGTGAAAGATGCCAGTAAACCCCAAGGTTTGAGTATCACAGAGCAGCACCCCAATTATTCCTCACCTCTCACCCAAGAATGCAGTAGAATTACAGCTATGCTAACAATACTGGCCCTGAGACAGCACCAGAGTCTGCACCCCAGTGGTCTTCACAAAGCCATGCAAAAACATCTTGGGTCTGTGTTTCTGTTCAGTGCCAGGATGCAGACTCCAACTGGAGAGCTGTCCTTCCCACTAAAACAAAGTAGAAGATAGACCTTTCCAATACTTCCAAACAGCAGAGAACACAGAAATAAAACACTCAAGCAGTTGGCCAAATTGCAGAATACTTACATCAGAGTCAAGCCCAGAGCTTAACCTGGACCTCCCTTAAGAAGAAGAACATCCTAAGAGGAAAGGCAGGTATTTCAGAGTCAGGAGCCACTGTGAACTTGACTTTTACCACTTTTCTGACATGAGCATTAGCCCCATTTCCTGATGTCTAAAAGGCAAAAAGGAGTAATAATTTGGGGCATCCAAAGGAAAAATGTATGCAAAAATGTTACATAAAATACTGTGAAATACCAGCTAATGACATCTAAATATTCACTCACATATGCCCAGGGAGCCAGAGATGTTTGTTGTCATCTTGTCTATGCAACGCTTCATTCAGGCACTTTAAATCTGCAATCCATTTCATCCTATAAAAAAGGATGATATTAGGCAAGATCTTCCTCATTTTACATATGTAAAAAGCATGGCAAAGTAGAGAAGTATGTAAGGGACAGGTGGATGTACTTATAGCTGAAGACACTTGACAAGGAGAACCAGAATCTGAACACTGCTGGCTGCCAGCTCAGGGCTCTTTCCACATCTTTGTTTTCTGCTGTGGGCATCAGCACACAATGTAATGCCATGTTCTATCATCTCTGGTCTGGAGTGAAAGATGTAGCAAAGTATATCATTATCATGTGCTCATTTTTGTGAATCTATTTTCCTCTTTTTCCTATGGTAGCTTAATTCTCCTGGATGCAATCACCAGCTGCAGACAGGTGTTCCAAGAATCATAGAGCCACAGTTAAGCTGAGTGATTGATGGGGGTCCTGAGTTCCTGCCTCTCCTGGCCAGGGCAGCTCATGACTGGCCAGAGCCAGACCCCAGAGTGGCAGGTTCCGTCCGCCTAAGAACAGATGAACCCCATCAGCGTGATGCAGGGCATGACCAAGAATGCTGAGTGTTAATAAGCTGGATCTCCTCTCTGAAGAGTCTAAAGACACGGATCAGAAGTGAAAGGATTAATAATGCCAGATAGTCCCTAGGCACTTAGCATGATGATTCATCAACCTTATAAAGCACTTAACAGGACCCTTGCGGTGTAACTATATTTACTTTCAATGCAGAATGGCACAAAACAAAAGCGAAGACTCAGACTTCAGAGAGCTGGTTTCTAGTCCAAGTCCTGCCACTTTCCAGCTGTGAGACTTCAGGCAAGTGTCCTACCTCTCTGAGCCACAGTTTACTTATCTGCAAAATGGTGATAAATGATACCCGACTTGTCTACCTCTGAGATTGTTGGGAGAATCAAGTCAGATCACTGACATGACACTGTTTTATGAACTCGGAGATAGGATATGAAAGTGGTTTCGAAGCTACTGTGATAGTAATGATCGATCGATCGATTGATTGATGGTGTCCTTCCTTCCCAGAACTAGCACACCCCTCATTATCATATTCATCTTCCGTGAACAGGAGAATCATGATTAGACTTTTGTGAAAGGAATTTACTCCTCACAGGATGCTGTTTCTAGAAATGAGTTTGCAGTAATAATCCTACAGTGAACCTTCCTGGTGGGAAGAGACTAGATTCCAGAATTTTCCACTTTTTCAAAGCCCGTTCAAGAAGCAATGGGAAGTCTGCCACCATGTCCTCTGAACTAAAGGTCAATGTCTACAAGCAACTAGTAAGTTTGAGCACATGTGTACCCCTCTTTCCAAGCTTAATTTTCAGCTTAAAAGATCTGTCATTATAACCATTAGCTTTGAAAGTAGATTTGCTGAGCCTGACTCTCTGGCTGGATAGGCAATATTTTGCAAATGTAAATGTCATCTGCAGAACTGCAAGTATACTTTTATTTCCTAAAGTCATAGTAAAGAAGATGAATGTCCTTGTTCTAGGAAAGAGTCACAGGCACTCTGAAGCTTCTTTTTTTTTTTCTTTCCTGTTCTCACCACAAAAAAGAAATGACAATTATGTGTCATGACCAAGGTATTAGCTAACACTACAGTGGCAATCATATTGCAATATATAAATTGATTAGATCAACACGTTGTACACCCAAAACTTACACAATGTTGTATGTTAATTATATCTCAGTAAAATAGATAGACAAAACTAGAGAGATGAGAGATAGATAGTAAACTATGATAAATAGATATGTTGATAGGTAGATGTGTGCATGCTCAGTTACTCAGTCATGTCCAACTCTTTGCAACCCCATGGACTGCAGCCCACCAGGCTCCTTCTGTCCATGGGATTTCCCAGGCAAGAATACTGGAGTGGGTTGCCATTTCTTTCTCCAATGCATGCTAAGTCCCTTCAGATGTGTCCGACTCTGTGCGACCCCATAGACGGCAGCCCACCAGGCCCTCTGTCCACAGGATTCTCTAGGCAAGAATACTGGAGTGGGATGCCGTTTCCTTCTCCAGGGGATCTTCCTGACCCAGGAATCAAACCTGAGTCTCTTGCTTCTCCTGCACTGGCATGCAGATTCTTTACCACTGAGCCACCTGGGAAGCTCTTGACTCTTGAACAATGTAGGGGTTAATGATGCTGACCCTCCATCCAGTTGAAAATCTGGGTATAACTTTGCAGTTGCCACCAGCCTCCATATCTATGTTTCCACATGCTGAAGTTCAATCAACCACAGACTGTCTAGTACCACAGTACATATTTAGTGGGAAAAAATTCATGTGTAAGTGAACCCTTGTAGTTCAAATCCCTGGCGTTCAAGAGTCAACTGCAGTTACAATTTTTTTTTTCTTGTGGAAGAACTTTCACCCTCTTAACCACTTTCAAATCTGAAATACAGTATTAACTATAGTCACCATGCCATACATTATAGTTACTAACCCTAACGCTAACCCTAATCTTTTTCTTCTTTACTTGTTTATTTCATATGAAGTAACCTGAATGTTCTTCCCATAACAGATATATGAACCCAAAAGACTCATGCAACACTTTCACGCTTCTCTGACAGATCAGAGCTTTAGGGGACAAGACACTGGCTGGCCCTGCTTGTTTGGCCCCTTGAAGCCCAGGGTGGAGCCATGGAGGGTGAAAGCGGGTCACAGAGGAGAGATCAGTGAGGAGATTCATGTGCTGTGTCCTGCAACAGAACTGGAGCTAAATTGGAAATGGATGTCAAACCAAGTTGTCAACCCTGAGGCTTTAGCCAGCAATGGCATAAAGGCAATGGGTCAAAAAGGGACCTCAAAAATGAGGATGCATCCCAGTGTCACTACCTGTGGGAGCATCTTGTCAATTGCCAGCATCCATTTGCCAATGTGTGCCTATGTGAATTAAGACAATGTAATCCAGGTGGCACAGTGGTGAAGAATCCACGTGGTGAAGAATCCACCTGCCAATGCAGGAGATGCAGAAGAAGCAAGTTCGATCCCTGGTTGAGAAGATCCCCTGGAGAAAGAAATAGCAACCCACTCCAGTATTCTTGCCTGAGAAATCCCACGGATGGAGGAGCCTGGTGGGCTACAGTCCATGGGGTCGCAAAGAGTCGGACACAAATGAGCATACACATGCATGCTCTCTAATGCTTTGTCAGTCGCATGACTCCAAAAATCTGCTTGTCTACATATCTTTAAATGCCTTGTTTAGAATGTGTCTCTCTACTTTAATATGGAATCAGAAAGGTACAGTGTGGGACCAGCAATTAACTAATCAGCCTCCCTGCCTACAGGCGGGCTTCCTTCATGTATTCCCAGGGGACAAAGGTCTGTCCTCAAGGAGTCCAAAGAAGACAAGCTCACCGCTTTCTCAGGTTATTTTCCTATAAATTCAATCATGTTTACCAAAAAGACACTTCTCCTGGCATTGTGCTTCCCAGTTCTGCAATCACCAAGCCCATAATTGCTCTCCCCTCTTTCATTTCTTCTTGACTCCTGCTCCATTTTCCTAATGACCCTTTCTTACCTAGCTTTCCTAATGCACCAAATTTGCTTTGCTTGTTTCCAAGGGCATTAAAATAGATGGTATACACTCAAAAGTGTGTTTACCAGAAGCTATGTAAAATATCAAGTCTAAACTTGACTTGATTTATCAGGCAGGAAGGTGGAAGCTCCCTGGCACCTAACTAAGGACAGGTGCAGTTAGAACCAAAAGCCGCATCGTACTCAGTCCAGCTGGACACATACCATGGCTGAAGCTAGGAAAGAGATCACCAGAGCCCCCATCCAGATCTGTAACACTTGGGCTCTCACTGAAAGGCTCGGTATTTACTGCTCCTTCCACCAGGTCCCTGTCTTTACATCAACCATCCCAAAGACACTCCCTCTCTGAGCCTTTCCTTGAAGAAGGAGCTGGGGATGCTGCCAAGAGTCATATCTCCAACTGAAAAATGGATCCCAGGGGCCTTTGTGCATTACTGCCAGGGTTGGCTTATGTCTCTAAGTCAATTTAACAGAAGTCCCATGGTGTTAGACTTCTTGACTATGTATTTCAGTTCAGTCGCTCAGTCATGTCCGACTCTTTGCGACCCCATGAACTGCAGCACACCAGGCTTCCCTGTTCATCACCAACTCCCAGAGTCTACCCAAACCCATATCCATTGAGTCGGTGATGCCATCCAGCCATCTCATCCTCTGTCTTTCCCTTCTCCTCCTGCCCCCAATCTTTCCCAGCATTAGGGTCTTTTCCAATGAGTCAACTCTTCGCATCAGGTGGCCAAAGTATTGGAGTTTCAGCTTCAACATCAGCCCTTCCAATGAACACCCAGGACTGATCTCCTTTAGGATGGACTTGTTGGATCTCCTTGCAGTCCAAGGGACTCTCAAGAGTCTTCTCCAACACCACAGTTCAAAAGCATCAATTCTTCGGCGCTCAGCTTTCTTCACCGTCCAATTCTCACATCCATACATGACTAATGGAAAAACCATAGCCTTGACTAGATGGACCTTTGTTGACAAAGTAATGTCTCTGCTTTTAAATATGCTATCTAGGTTGGTCATAACTTTCCATCCAAGGAGTAAGCATCTTTTAATTTCATGGCTGTGATCACCATCTGCAGTGATTTTGGAACCCAAAAAAATAAAGTATTTTTTATTATTATTTAAAGATTATGTATTTAGGGAAAAGAAAATGCTTCCAGCTTCCCTATCACCTTGTCTTCCCAACACCCCATCCCCACAAACACACACACATAAGGTCACTGACAAACGTCTATTGGCCTCCTGGAGGAAGTATGACCCTGTCTGCAGTACTGCAGAGATTCCATTTGCATTTAGAATTATTCTATTAGGTCAAGAACTTATTAAGAGTGTAGTATACACATATCAACTGTCCCTGGCAGGCAGTCCCTCTATTGTACAGATTCATTTGTTAAACAGAATTCTGAGAGCCTTAGTAATAGAAGAAGTTGTGGCAACAGTAGTAATAGCTTATAGCTACCATTTATTGGCTGCCTCCTATGTATTAGATATTGTTCCGAGTGTTTCACATCCATAATCTCCAGTCATCATGTTCACCCTTCCACTTATGTTTTTGATTCTTCTGCTGATGCTGAAACAGAGGCTCAGAGCTTAGACACATGTTCAAGGTCACAGTGCTCATCAGCAGGGAGGCAGAGCCAGGATGCACGTCCTGCTCCATTCTGGCCCAAATGCTGGGCTCTTCACACTGCACCACATCCAAGCTCTCTTCACAGTGAGAACAAGGTGGAAAAAGGCATGTGTGGGTTCCATATCCAACGTGTCCGTTAGCTTCGGACATAAATTACATCTCCTTGGATGTAATTTATGACCCCAGTACTTGGTTGAAATAGAGTTGGCTTCTTTTGTGCCTTTTTTTCCTTGCAGACATTTTGGCTCTCTCCTCTGAGTGCTTTTCTCTCTTCTTAATCTACTTTTAGCCTGTGAATATTGGCAGATATAAATCATGCCCCCTCATTTGCATCTTACCTAGGCACACATTATAATGCTCTTGGCTATACTGTTCATCTTTCACTGTATGTTCTCCTCTGCTTTGCCAGTCCCATGCCTTTCTCTTCCCTTTTTCCAATTCAGTCATGTAGGATAAATAATGCCCTTGTTCTGTAATTGAAAATTAATCTGGAAACAGAGGGTTAAGTCATACAGTATATGAGGAGGACAGGTTCTGGGGAATAGTTCATCTCCTTCCTTATACTAAATGGTTTCACCAGATGTTATGAATGTAAGGATATAAATCGTAGACCCCAGAAGTCTGAGTTCATAAAAAAAATTAATTAAAAATAACAGAATAAGGTCTACTTTAAGTGGAAAAGATTGCCAAGCTATAGACTATGTTATTTAATAATAGGCTCTGCATCTCCAGATTATCATCAATTTTATGAACCTAGGCACTTTATAAAACACTGCTCTGTTTAACATTCTTTCTCCCTTTACCTGAAACAATCCTACTCTCTTCCCTGCCCTACTTTCTCCTGCTCTGGCTAATTTAACTTATCCTTTGGGACTCATGTTAGCTACCACTTTTCCCCAGAAGTCTGTAGACTACCTAGATCTGAGTTAGAAGACCCACCTATGGAGCCCCAAAGTGCTGTATGCTCCCCGCATTATAGCTCTTTAAGTCCTCACTCCCAGCCCTTCTTTCCACTCTTACTCCTAACCAAATCCTAGGAGATACACGTGTCCATGAAGATTATCCACCCTTGTGACAATCCATCCAACAAAGTGATCTTGAAGTTCGTGGATCTCCCTAATTCTGCTTATTTACTCCACTGCATTTTGACCACCCATCCTCATGGCCACATCCTGGGTTTTGTCATCACCCCAAAATCTCAAACTCCAATATTCTGCTCTCCAGTCATTCTTCTATCCTCTAAGTTTTCATAGTTTCTTATCCCTACTACACTTGCTCCCTGGCCTCACAGGTATTCCAATATCTTGACTTCTCAATTTTTTTTCAGTACTTCTCCTTCTCATTCAAGCCTACATACCTGGAGAGGTTACCCAAACTATCCTGTCTGCTAACCTCGATTTCCTTGCATTGTTATCTGTCTACCACATTTCTTAGGAATATTCCAATGCCGAGTCAACCTTTCAGTCCACTTTCTCCATCCCTACCCAACAGCTGCACCTGATAACAAAAACCAGGCAGCTGTCAGGGTTGGTTCCATTATATATTCACGGCTTCAAAATTCATCTGAGCTCTAGCACCACCCAACAAAGCTTTCACTTGTCCTTGGTCAGCACCCTCTTCCATTTTCTGCAATAATTATTGCCAATATTGACCATTCTATTTCTATCTTTATCCCTTAAATTTCCTTCTGTCAGTAGATAATGTTACCTCTTCTCCGTCAGTGAAGCTGAGGTTATGAAGTGTGATCTTCCTCATCTTTTCTTACAATCACCTGTTAATTTATTTACATCCACATCACTTTTGATTCCTTCTCACCAGTCTCAGAAAGTGTGGTTTCCTTTCACCTAGGACCTGGCTCCTCTCTCCCTGGACACCACCTCCTCCAGAAACCTTCTCCACCACTTACCCCCACCCTCTCTCTTCCAGAAGGAACATGAAAGAAACACAACACAGCACCCTAGCCCTCAAATAATTTAAAATCTGCTTAGAAATACAAGGTGAAGAGCACTGGGCCAAACAATAAAGCAGATGAGTAAAATCCTCAGCCTAGTATAATCTCATGAATCTACTACCCAATCATAAAAGTCAGTACTGAAAAGGATTGCAAGGTTATCTGATACCCCTCCACCCCGATACTACAAGGATATCTGTTCCAGACAGGCATCCAAGTAAATGGACCAAGGAAGATAGTTGTCTCATCTCATTAAAATCCTCCAGAGATAGAAATTCCAACAAGTTTCCATCCCAAATTTGCTGTTGTACTTCCCTTGGGAGCATTCAGAGACATATATTTTGATGGTGAGCCCAAACCTTTCTCCTATTTTTTAAAATTTAAAAAATTTTCTCCTATTTTTTAAAATGCCTCATTCAAAGGACCACAAGGCAATCAACCAAAATTACTTTCTGGAAATGAATAATGTGAAACTCTGGGAAAGTATAGTCAGCCTTGGGACTCTCAGAATTACCGTAGATCAATTTCTTCTTGGAGAACTTGAAGATAACTTAAAAGAGTAGAGTGATCTTTGCCGGGTAACCAAGAGGAACCATATCTGGAGAATGAGACACACACACACACACACAAGCCTATTGCCCCAACCAGAATATTGTCCCTCCCTCCCTTTCTCTGTGTTTTCATTTCTCCCTGGAAGGCTTAGTCTAAAGCCCTGAAATTTGCCCAGCCTGCCTGATGGAAGTTATCCAATTCTATGCAATGACTGATAGAGTTTCTGCAACAAGGTCATTAACCCTGGACCATCAGCCAAACCCAATGCAGGAATCACAATACTGATGTTTTCTAGCAGCCGTGGAGCAAATCCACTTTTCCTCTAGCCTACAGCATCATAGATGAGAGACACAGCAAGACACTAGAGTCAAACAGCCAAGGACCACCACACAGAGGCAGCTAGAATCCTCCAAAGAAGATCCTTGCCAATGAATGTGAGACCATCTGTAACAGTCATTAGTAAAGCCAGGTTTTAAAGTTCCTGCTTAAATTATATAGCCAAACTTTACATCCAAGATATATAGCCCCCAAATTTTCCACTCCTAAAATAGTTTTGTTTTTTGGAAGGATGTAGTTACTGAAATGCATGAAGAAGGCTTGAAATGATTGGGAAACAGTGTAGTGGTATGTATTAAAGGACAGGGAATCAATTTAAGGACAGGACTGAGAAACTGGACCTGTCTCCACCACTGATGTACGGACACCAGTGACCAAGCTGGAGTTCTCTGTATCCATGACCACAAAATGGAAAAAAGTTAGAGAACTAGGAATACAATGTAAGTAACTAGAAGTAAATTATATAGTTTAATATATATGAGTTTAAATACATACATACATACATAACATTACTGCTGCATATTTATAAAATGTACTTGGCTTTTTTAATCAGAGAAATTAAATAATTTGATGATTTCATTTATCCATTTCAAATCATTAGCTCCTCCCACCAACTCTGAGAAGCATCATAACATGGAAGAAAAGAATGCTACTTGAGAAGTCATTTAAACTCATTTCCCCATGAGATATCCAAGGCCTAGAGAAGTTAGGTGACTTATCTGAGATCTCACAGCTTTTAAATAGCTGAGTCCAAATTCCAACCCAGGTCTTCTGATTCCAAAATGTGGTAAAAATGATAAAGGTTCTCACAACTTGTCACTTAGACTCACCGGTTACTGCCCCTCCTAGAATATTCTTCCAAATTATAGTACCACATGCCTCTTGTCGAGCAAGCTCTATACTAAGTTTAAAGCTTCCTGGAAGCCTTCCAAATTCTGCCTGTTCTTTCAGGTCCAGTGCCTCCAGCTTCAGTACTGAAAGTATGGATTCTGTAAAATTATTTGCATATACGACAACCAATTGCCAGTACAACAAGCGCAATTGGGATTCTGCTGGGAGCGCAGTACCCTGTTAGAAATGTGTGTCTGGTATTACCTATGACTATTTTGTTGTATTCTTCAAGAAAAATGGCCATTTTTCCAGGCTATAATGGTTAAAGTGTTCTAATGGAAAAGTTTTAAAAGAAATACTTTTATATTCTTATCACCAACGTACAAAGTAAGTTCTTTGGAACATAATTAACTATTTAAAAGGATAGGTTAAAGCAGTGTTGTTGAATACAAATATAATGCAAGTAATTTCAAATCTCATGATAGCCACAATTTTAAAAAGTAAAAGGAAATGGGTGAAATTAATTTTAATAATACATGCTATTTAACTCAATATATATTGAAAATATTATCATTTCAACATGCCATCAACAAAAATTATTAAGACAGTTTACATTTTAATTCTAAGCCCTGGAAATCTGGATTAGTCACAGGTCAAGTGCTCAATACCCACATAAGGCTAGTAGCTACGGTACTGCACAGAACAACGTTAGGGAAACCTGGTCATTTGGTTTCCCTAGGGAAACCATTCCCTGGTCATTTTGCCCAAGGGAAATGCAAAGCAGAGGATATTCGATAATAAGAGTTCAAGTTTAAAGGGAAAAAAGAACCTGCAAGTATCAGGTATGCTTATGTAGGCTTGCATGAGTATGAAGAAAGATGCTGAAGACTATATATATCAGGCTTTTAACACTGATTATTTCAACAGAACATAATTTGAAGAGGCTGGGTGACAGAATATCACTAGCTATTTTATACACTTTTCAGGTGGCATTAGCAGTAAAGAACCCGCCTGCCAATGCAGGAGATGCAAAAGACTCAGGTTCAGTCCCTGGGTTGGGAAGATTCCCTGGAGGAAGGCATGGCAGCTTACTCCAGTACCTTGCCTGGAGAATCCTATGGACAGAGGAATCTTGTAGACTACAGTCCATAGGGTGGCAAAGAGTCAGACATGACTGAAGCAACTTAACATGCTCGAATACATACATCTTTGTATTGTATTGTTTCACATAGAGAACACTGAGCCTGTATTAATTTTACATTTTGTCTTCAATCTACTAAAGAAACTGGCAAAGGTTGAGGGTAGGATGGGTTTTAGAAAAGGAACATTTTAGTTGATACAGGATCAGAGCACAAGTCTTCAGAAAGAAAGGAAATTAAAGAATTATTTTTATTTTACTCGGCACACTTAATGACAAAAACAAATATGCTTGGAGATGACACAGGAAAACAAATAAGTTGTCACTGAAATCTCAGAATCAAATATGAGGGAATAAGAAGTCAACGCCTCCTCCTGCCCCATCAAAGAAATTCTTCCACCTCAGCTTAAAAGGAAAACATTTGTTTTACCAGATGTAGCCAGGGCCAAAATGTTACTCCTTTGCCAAGAATCCCATCCAACTTAGCTGCCTTCCTCACCCTAGTTTCTCTTCACATTTCAAATGCAAACACCAGAATTTAAAGTCAATAAATAGCAAAGTGTTGGTTGCTCACTTTTATCTGACTCTGTGACCCTGCAGACTGTCGCCTGTCAGGCTCCTCTGTCCATGGACTTCTCCAGGCAAGAATACTGGAGTGGGTGGCCATTCCCTTCATGAGGGCATTTTCCCCACCCAGGGGTCGAACCTGGGTCACCCACTTTGCAGGCAGATTCTTTGCCATCTGAGGCCCCAGGGAAGCCCATAAAAGTAAAATGGCATTGCCCCAGTCAGTCCAAGGCCATAGGCTACTCTGAGAAATGGATAGCAGACAGCAGGGTATCGACATAACTCTGAAGGTGGATGAGGCTCACCAAGCCCAAACCCATCCCAGCAGAGAGGAGCCAGAAAAAGGCTAGAGAAAGGAGTTCCAGGAGGACTCCGAATAGATCCTCAAGATCACCCTCCCCACTTTTTCTTGACAAGTCTTCCTCCTATTCCTGTGATTCACCAGATTACAGCTTAATCTTTGCACAGTGCAAACTGAAATGGAAAACTGCGTCAACAGTGCTAGGAACGCTGACAAAAATACAGCCTAAGACACAGTCACCCGGATAATGGGAAAGCTTCCCTTCCAGTGTGACCCACCCTGGGGCATTCATTGCCTGGTTTCCTGGCCTGCCTACCCCACTAGCCATATGTTCTGTTTCAGCACTAGCTGTGTCTCACTCAGCTTTCCATCACCGAGGCCTATCAGGGTGCCTAAGACTGATGCTCAGGTAATACTTTTTTTTGATAATACCAAAATCTAAATTTTATTAGCTGTTTACCTTGTGCCAGCCACCGTGTAAAAAAAGAATGAAAGAATGAATTGTTATTGAGGAATGAATGAATACTGAATGGGAAACCTAAAATAGGCTACATGTCATCCATCATGGTCATTATTGTACTAACTATCTCAATACTGAGCATATTCCTAAATATGCAATGCAAAGACTAACAATTTGTAAAGAATGGGTACCCTATTGTGATATTGTGATTATAATAGATATGTATTTGGGTCATCCTTCTTGGTTCTTGGCTCACCTCCCAAAATCTTTGGAATGTCCTGAGCAACAAGAGCAATGGGATCGCCTTTTTCTATTCTATTTCATTCTTTCTCCTCAGTTCCTGAAATCTCTTCAGAGCCATCAAGGTGAAATGGGTATCACATTATTCATAACAAAACTCTTGCCACCACAGCTGAGTTTGTGTTAATGAGGGGACTTTTGGAATCACTTAAGGATAGGGGCTGGTTGCCAAAGGAAATCAACCCAAAGAAAAGGTTGGGATTTTCATCCCCACTCTCTGATTTCTGGGGAGAAGAGAGGGACTGGAAGTTAAATCAGTCACCAACGGCCAGTGATTTAATCCATCATGCAAATTTAATAAGGACTCCATAAAAATCCCCCAAAAGGACAAGTTTCAAAGAGCTTCCAGATTGGTGAACCAGAATCCTCCTGCATGCCATTGTGTCAGGACCCAAATTCCAGTAGGACAGAAACTCCTTTGCTCAGGAACTCATGCTATGGATCTCTTTACCTGGTTGTTGACTCCTATCTTTTACTAGCCTTTGTAATAAACCAGAAATCAAGTGAGTTAACTGGTTTCCTGAGTTCTGTGAGTAGATTAACTGAACCCAGTGAAGGGATTGTGGGCACCTGTGATCCATAGTCAGTGAGTCAGAAGTACAAGTGACAATCCAAATTTACAATTGGCATCTGAAGTGGCAGGCAGTCTTGTGGGGCTGGGCTCTGCAGCTAAGGGATCCTGACACTTTCTCCAGGTAGGTAGACAGTGTCAGAAGGGAGTTAAATTGTAGGTCACCCAGCTGGTGGTGTCTGAGAATTGCTTGGTGGTGGGTGTAAAAAGCCCACACATTGTAATTGGTCCCAAAATTGAACCTATGA
Source organism: Antilocapra americana (assembly GCA_007570785.1). NCBI lineage: Eukaryota > Metazoa > Chordata > Mammalia > Artiodactyla > Antilocapridae > Antilocapra > Antilocapra americana. The sequence goes on from ML660213.1 coordinate 7,944,372, forward strand.
ACTACATCTTACATTGAAACTTCAGTGAACATTATTTGTCCATCCATAACCATTATGGCTTCCCAGAGCTAATGGTAAAGAACCCACCTGCCAATGCAGGATACGTAAGAGTCTAGGGTGCAGTCCCTGGGTAGAAAAGATCCCCCGGAGGAGGGAATGGCAATTCACGCTAGTATTCTCACCTGGAGAATGCCATGGACAGAGGAACCTGGCAGGCCACAGTCCATGGGGTAACAAAGAGTAGGACACAATGAAGCAACTTAACAATACACAATAATACAGAGGGGCCATTTAAGGTATTTCCATCCTTCAGGGTCACTATTAGGAATATCAATTATCACATTTCATGGATGAGGGAAGAGTTGCTTGATATTCGGTTCTTATTGATAAAATGCTGGGAAAATGCCCTTTTCTGAGGCAAAGACATAGTTGCTACACAAACGTAGTCACTTCTGAACCCCTGAACCAGAGGAAGAGGATCACCAATTTCCCCCTCCCTCAAGAGGCAATTACAATGGGCCCAAAGAGACATTTCTGTTTGGTACTTAGCCTAGATTTTACACAAGGGACTAAAATGTTATACTATTTCAGTCCAATCCATCAAAACTAATGAGCCCTCTGCACTTTATGGCTCTTCCTCTCCATCATAGACTATTATCGGCGACCTATGAGTTCCCCCCTTCTAAGAGCTGCCTGGGGGTTCATCCACATAATTCGAGAATAACTGCTTCGCAGTCGTGCAAGGAGCCTTGCATTTTTGTGCAGATGGCCGTGCTGAGAATCAATTCATCAGACAGCTCCAAAGAGCTCTGTGCAATTAAGGATATGCAATCTGGAAGAGCCCCAAGCCCAGAGAGGGTACCCAGTGCTCTCTGTTCGGTCTTCCAGTGATCCCTGGCTCAGCTCTGCTCCTCCAGTGGTGAGAGGAGTGACCTAGAAGGAAAGGGACAGGCATGCTCCTGAACAGTGCATGGTGGCCATTCTGAAATTACAGAAGGAGAACAGATGGAGAAGTAACTCAAATAAATATTCATAAGAAGAAAATCAATTATCCACCTTATGTGCCACCTGCCCTACCAACCCAACTTAGCAAACAGCTGCGGGAAGCAGAGTAGAGCACATGTGAAAATTACAGGCTTCCCCTTGAAGGTATTCACACAGTCCAAGGGGCCAGTGCCAAACCAGGGATTCTGGCACACCTGCTCTGAAAAGATGGAATATTTTGTGTGTGTGACCTTTAAAACAGGAACCAAAGCCAGAGAAAGATGACATGGGGTAATGGAAAGGGCAAAGCTTTCCAAATCAGACTGGCCTAGGCTCCAATTCCAGAACTGACCTTTCTTACCTCCTGTCGCTTAGCTCTGATTAAACTGGTCAGGGTACCAGACTCTGAACCTCACCATCCTCACCTGCACAGCAGGGAGAGACACCTACCTGTGCTGATGAGGGTTGAGGAGCAGGGCTCAAGCACTGAGATCACAGAGATGAAGCATCTAGGCACAGCCAAAATGAACAAGGATTAGTTCCTCCTGCCCCCAAGGATACCATGCCATAGGTGAGAGATGGATTTGCCAGTGTCAAAACCATTAAAATTGATTGGCTTCCCCTGGGAACTCAGAGGTAAAGGATCTGCCTGCAATGCAGGAGACACAGGAGATGTGGGATCCATCCCTGGGTCGGAAAAATCCCCTGGAGAAGGAAATGGCAACCCACTCCAGTATTCTTGTCTGGAAGATCCCATGGGCAGAGGAACCTGGCAAGATACCGTCCATGGGGTTGTAAAAGAGTCAGACATGACGAGGTGACCAACAACAAGAGTGATGGACGAAGGTATGCAATTCCTAGAAGTTTATGACTCCACAAATCTTTAGGGACTCTAGATATAGCTAAATGATTTGGTATTAATATAAAATGTTTCTTGACTACTTTTCAGTCGTTATTTTTAATAATATAGCTCCAGACTTTCGTGGTGGCACAGTGGATAAGAATCCACCTGCCAGTGCAAGGGACATGGGTTCTATCCCTGATCTGAGAAGATTCCACATTTGACATACCGCAGAGCAACTAAGAGCAACTAAGGTTGTGCACAGCTACTGAGCCTGTGCTCTGGAGCTTGTGAGCAGCAACTACTGAGCCTGAGCCCACGGGCTGCAACTACTGAAGCCCACACATCCTAGAGCCTGTGCTCTGCAACAAGAGAAGCCACGGCAGAGAAAAATTCACGCACTGCAAGTAGAGAGTAGCCCTGTTCATGGCAACTAGAGAAAGCCCATGTAAAGCAACAAAGACCCAGCACAGCCAAAGACAGATAAATAAATAATGTATTTCCCAAGCATAAATCCTTTATTCCTGCATCCAGAGCTATGACAAGGACAAAGCCACTGTTACCAAGTCTAAGCTCGCTCTGCTCACTGTACGATATAAGCCAATGAATCCGAGAGACGAGGTATTGAGGCAAGAAGAGACTTTCTAACTAATCATGGAGCCGGCAGATCAAGAAGATGGCAAAATAACCATCTTTTGGGGTCCTGGATGCCAGGTTCTTTTATCAGTTCAGTTCAATCACTCAGTCATGTACTACTTTTTGAGACCCCATTGACTGCAGCATGCCAGGCTTCCCTGTTCATCACCAACTCCCAGAGCCTACTCAAACTCATGGCCATTGAGTTGGCGATGCTACCCAACCATCTCATCCTCTGTCATCCCCTTCTCCTCCTGCCTTCAACCTTTCCCAGCATCAGGGTCTTTTCCAATGAGTCAGCTCTTTGCACATCAGGTGGCCAAAGTATTGGAGTTTCAGCATCAACATCAGTCCTTCCAATGATTATTCAGGACTGAGTTCCTTTAGGATGGATTGGTTGGATCTCTTTGCAGTCTAAGGGACTCTCAAGAGTCTTCTCCAGCACCATGGTTCAAAAGCATTAATTCTTTGGGGCTCAGTTTTCTTCATAGTCCAACTCTCACATCCACACATGACTACTGGAAAAGCCATAGCTTTGACTAGATGGACTTTTGTTGGCAAAATAATGTCTCTGCTTTTTAATATGCTGTCTAGGTTGGTCGTAGCTTTTCTTCCAAGGAGCAAGCGTCTTTTAATTTCATGGCTGCAATTACCATCAGAAGTGATTTTGGAGCCCCCCAAAAAAGGAAGTGTCTCACTATTTCCATTGTTTATTTTATAGATTAAAGAGAAAGAAGCAATGAGGAACTAAAGTCAAAAGGCAGAATAGAGAGGGAGATGCAGTGGGGAAGTTAAATGAAAGGGTCTTCAGTCTTGCAAAATACCTCCCAGGGAATGGCCAACCTTCAGAAGGGGTGTATTAATCTCTTCTATTCACAGGTGGGCAGGAGCAAACTGTGTCTCCATGAGCTGAACAAAGGCACTTTAGTTTACAATCGAGCAGAGGGGCAGGGTCCTCCAGGCAAGCCATTGAGTATGATTATAATAATAAAAACAAGAACAGTTTCCAACAGGAGTCAGAATTGGCTTCCTCCCTGCAACACCACTGAATTTACCCAGCATTAAAAAACTCTGAGTGCCTCAAAATTACAAACTGTACTTTCAAAGAAAGAAAAAAAAGAAAGTGAGGTCGCTCAGTCATGTCCAACTCTTTGCAACACCATGGACTGTAGCCTAGCTGGCTCCTCTGTTCATCCATGGGATTTTCCAGGCAAGAGTACTGCAGTGGGTTGCCATTTCCTTCTCCAATACTTTCAAAAGTGTTTTACAAAATGGCAGAAATGATCGGCACCAAAAAGCCAAAGCCAAGGGCAAAGACGCCCCCATTTGCCCAGGGGCCCGTTTCTGAGCTCAGGGACTGTAGCTCCATATTCACACCCCACCCCCTTCCCTGCTATGCCCAGTGGGAGGCAAAGGATGGTCTCCATCATTCCTAACACAATATTCCATGGTGCTATCCTATCTCCAACCTCATGAAGCCATCCCAAAGCAGATTCTGCCTTCCCACAATGAAAATCTCAGCTCTTGAGATGCCCCTGGTGGTCTAGTGGTCAAGAATCCACCTTCCAATGCAGGGAAGTCAGGTTCAATCCCTGGTTGGGGGCTAATATCCTACATGCCAAGGGGCAACTGAGCCCACTTGCCACAACTGAGCCCACACACTCTGGAGTCCTCAAGCCTTAAGTAGAGAAGCCGGCAAGCTGCAAAGACCTCGCATAGCCAAAAAAAAAAAAAAAATCCCACATTACTTAAAAAAAGAGAGAGAGAGAGACAAAAATCAGCTTTCAACATCATTCCCTTCATCACTTGAGGGGGTGGGTAGCAGCTAAAAGGGGGACCCTATGAAAAAGTCAGTTTCTATTCCAAGTGCTTATGATTTACCTCCAGACTGTATTCTTTTTTGCTTTGTATTTCCCTTTCTCAGTTTGTTTGCTGAGTGTGCGTTTGAAAAAGCAGGCAGTACAAAGAGGAAGAGAAAGGATTTGTGAGATTGATGACTCCACCTGATAAACACCCTGCCCTCGTGATTCAGTGGTGCCAAGAGAGAATTGAATTATTCTAATTCCAGGCTGTGGAACCACTTTCCTTTGCCAAAGCATAATAGGGAGCAAGTCGTTGGAGGCACTTGGGCCCCTTCCTGCCTTTCAGACAGCCAGGTGACCATCACCCCTACCATTCTGCCACGCGGGAGGCAGATCGTCAGCCACACAGAGCCTTGGCAACCTGGAATTCTGCTTTTATATAGGAACGTCTCACACTCCTCACAGGGATGGGGACCAGAGTTTAACTCAGTGTTGCTAGCTGGCTTCACCCACATGACGCGTCTGCCTTCTGTCCACAGCATCCACACTCCCCACTGATGGCTGCGGTCACCCCTCAGCTCCCTTACCCACCCAATTCCCCCAAGTAGAGATAGATAACTTGTAAGAGAAAAGGCAGCAAACAGGAGACCTCTTCTGTGGTCTCACCATCTCTCCTATACTGAGAGGAGAAGCACACACCCATAAGCCCATCATCAAAACCCAGAAGCATCTCCATTGTTACCACAACCTCTGAATTCTTGAAACCTCAGGCTTGAGGGTAGGGGGAAAATGCAGGGTTTTCTCCTCAAACCTGCAGTTGTGCAGGAGGACCTGAAAGAGTAGGTAGGGCAGCCTGGAAAATGAGAGGGAGGGAAGGAGGAGAAAAAAAAATAGGTTGGCTCATAAGACCCTGCAATTTGGGGTCAAGACCCCAGCAAGTCTTCTTTGTACAAGTTCATGAGAACTATCCATCATACTCTTTCTAAGGGTTTGAAAAAGAGCCCTAGAAGGGAAACTTGTAGCTCCATCCCTGCACTGGGCTCTCTGGAAGCCCTCTCTTTCTCACCCCCTGGGCCACACAGCCTGGCCTCAGACTCACCTGGGACATACGTGTCCCCTCCTCCATGCCCTTCTCTGCTCTCCAAGGCCCCTTGGTACCCACCAAGACTTCCCTCTCCCGTCTTTTGCTTATAGGCCCATATGCTCTTTGCTTCTGTTCACCCAGCTGTAGCCCAGTCCCATCTATTGGAAACAAGTCTTGACTCTGCTGGTCCTGCAGAGACTTTGATGAACAACCCCAAAGCAGAGCACAGGAAGGAACCCCTGAGGCCACGGAGCTGGTGTTTATCATCATTGTCCCTGAGTTCTCTTCTATAATGTTTTCCTACTGTTATCATTCCATGAAAGTCCTGATGAAGGCCATTGATGATGATGAAGAGAAATAGAAAAAAGCAGAGAAAGCCCTCATGTGTCCTGCTCCGGGATGCACAGGCCTCAGCAGAGCCGTTGGAGCAACACACGGGCTCAGGCCAGTGTCTATCAGGAGAGCCCAGCCAGGCTACAGTGATGATAGGAGACTGAAGGATTATAGAAGGCAAGACAGATGTGGTTTTGTGAGTAGTTTGGAGGTCAACAAGTCACTCTGCCCAGCCATGAATCCACGCTGTGTGACAGCTTGGCAGACATGGAGATCTCACTAATTTTCTTTTTTATGGCAATCCTGGATGTATTGCAACCCTGTTGCCGTGTGTGTGTGTGTGTGTGTGTGTGTGTGTGTTCAGGTCCTGACAGCTCCACAGAATGCCTTTCCCCACACAACAGGGGTATTCTCTGTAGCAACCTGCAACCAAAGCTGGAACAGAGCTGGCATTCAGCAGGGAGGCAGTTCAACCACAGCTAGGAAAAGGTCTCACTTGTCTGCCCCGAAGATTCAGGAAGAAGTAAGGATCTTGCCATCACCTCTAACTACCAAGTCCAAGCTCCCTCTGCTCGCTGTATGACAGGCCAGTGAATCCAAGAAACCAGGTGTGAGAAAAGGAACATGGCGAACCGAGAAGGTGGCAGCCTAATGTCTCAAAATAACCATCTTGTCGGGGTCTGGACACCAGGTTCTTTCATAAAACAGAGACTGAGGGGAGGTGAGGAAACAAAGTAAAAAGACCATCAATTGTGTAAATATCTCCTAGACTAGAAAGCCTCAGGCAGGGAATGTGTTCATTTCTTCCTTCCTGCCACCCACAAGCAGACAAGGTCCTGAACAAAGACAGTTTAACAGTCAGGCAGAGGGGCCCATGATCTCTGAGGTAGGCCATTATGTATGATTATAATAACAAAAGCAACAAAAAGCAAGTCAAATAAACAGTTCCAACATGGAGTCAGAATTGTATTGTCCTGGCAGCACAGCTGATGAACAGTCGTATTAAGGTTCAGCTTTAGATGGAGCACCTGACTTTGCCAAAGGCCGGACAGAGGCCTCATCAACCCCTCCCCCAGTGTTATTCTGGGAAAAGAGATGCACGATGAGATATGAAATCCCATGCCCCCTCTCCCATGAAACCAAGCTCATGATTTTCTCCCAAAGACAATTTGGTTCTCCATAACAGTGCTTTGGCATAACATCTGCTATATTAAAAGTGTTTGAACACCCTCTTCCCTACTCTACATTCTTGAACTGTGGTCTTCTTTTCTGCTTTTCCACTCCCTGACCTAAGCCTGCATCCAGGAGCTTATGTTTTCCATCCTTGCTGGCTTCGGAAACCTAATTTGGGCAACCCTCACTAGCTTCAGAAACCTCCTTGTTGTCTTTCACACTTTGTTACCTCTGCCTGGAATGTCCTTCTCTCCCTCCTTACCCTTTGGTCCAAAGAAATTGCTCACTTCTGATCTTATCTGGGAGCCCCCACACTACCAGGTGCTGCTGACTCCTCCCTGCCTCCCCACTTCGTAAACCCCTCTCCTAAAGCCTTGACTACACTATTTTGCAATTACACGTTTACCTGTGTCCTCCCAGGAGTACCTTCTTTTGTTCATCTTTATGTTCTTCATTGCTATCCCCCCAACCAGCACAACATACATTTTAGATGAATATTGGCAAGACCTGGGTATCTCTGCCTAATTCTCCAAATCTCTCTCCAGAGACCAGCACTATTCAGCCGGGGCTGCACTCCTGCCCTGCTTTTCAGAGCAAGAAGGGAAGTTGTGAAAGATGCTCGCCATCCCTGATGCTTTTCCATCACACGTCTCACTGTAGAGAACCAACGAGGATAGGCCACCTAAGGGAAACCTTTTTAAACTTTGCTTTGAAGCCAGGTATGATGGAAAACCCCTTCATCGCACCAAGAGGGTCAACAATACACTGGGAGAGGGTCAGAAGAGGGAAAACCTCCCTGTGAAATGGAGCAGGACCACGTGGTCCTTGCCACCCCTCCTCTCCATGTCCTCAGCCTGCCTTTTGTCTACGGGAAAACTTTAGCCAAAGCAGTTTAATCAGAGAAGTGAGAAAATTCAGGAGCCGCACTTCCCTGGTGGTTCAGTGGGTGGGAGTCCACCTGCCAACGCGGTGGGCACAGGTTCCATCCCTGGTCCAGGAATATTTCACCTGCTTCAGAGCAACTAGACCATGCCCTACAATTCTGAGCCCACGCTCTTGAGCCCACGATCTGCAACTACTAAAGCTCGCGCACCTGGAGCCTGCGCTCCGCAACAAGAGGAGCCCTTGCTGCTGAGACTAGGGAAAATCTGTGCACAGCAACAAAGATCCAGCCAGCCAAAAATAAATACAATTAAAAAAAAATAGAAAATGCAGAAACAAAGGAAACCAAATAATTTAGTCACTAAGCATAATCAAGGACTTTTAGTTCCTCCTCAAGGGCAATAGATACTATTCTGAGCTATATCCTGTGAGCCGTCTTATAGACGCTGAACCCCTACCAGATGAAATTAACCTGGCCAAACTGTGGCCATGACGTAAGCTGCCTCAATTCTGAGAACTGGCCTCAGAGAAGTGGGAACAAACTGGCTCTGGAAGTGAAGACTAGCTGTACCCAAAACAACCAAGATGACACTGGTCAGACCACCAATGACCGACGTCAAGATGACGTCAGAGCTGACTGTGCTCTTTCTGCATGTAGCCCCATCTCTCAGCCTATAAAAGCTCCTGCCCCCGATTGTTATGCGAGGAATTGGCCTTTGGACAGATGTCTGCCCTACACCACCCCCCCGTTGCCAGCATCCAGAATAAAGCAAACTTTCCTTTCCACCAACCTGGCCTCATTACTGGCTTTTGAGCGGGGAGCAGCCAGCCCCCCGCTTGTGGTAACACCCACACAGCAGAAGGGCCTCAGATCCTGGCACAGCAGCAGCAACGTCCTGAGGACACCAGCCTTGTGCCAGCTCCCTGAGCCCCAGAGAAGCCTGTTCCCCTTGAGGGCCCTTAGGCAGAAGTACCTCCCACTAAGGGCATCTGAGGGTCAGGGGAGCAAGATGCACCATCAGAAACATGTTTACCCAGCTGGCCACTGGTGACCAACTATTCTTTACCAGAGCCTGTTGAAACATTCCATAACCCACCAGAACTTCAGCAGATGGAAAACTTGATGAAAGAATCACTTAAAATGGGAGTATCCTAATGCAGGCTATGGGCCTCTGTTAACCCATCTAAACATCACTCTACTCCAAGCTCAAGGGTAGCTGCCTCTTCATCACAATAATTCCTAAATGTATGGGACCTGGCCACCTCTCAAGCATTTCTCTTAATAGACAGAGGTTCCTACAAGGTGGAAGGCCTTGACTGCCTCCATGAGGAGGAAAAAAATATCAAACCTGATTGACCTTCAAGCTAAGTCCATTAGTGTTTCCTATCCACCCCTTTTCTGCGCCCTTGGTTAAAAATAGGAAAGGCACCATGAATTGGTGAAGTATCAAAAAAAAAAGAATATGATTTGGAGTAACACAGACCTAGGTCCTAATCTCAGCTCTTCTGTTGCCTGGAGCAAGCTCCTTGACCTTGCCAAACCTCAGTTTCTTTGTCTGTAAAATGGAATTGAAAATAAACACTTGAGAAAGTAAAGTAACTTACTTTAGTAAACACTAAAGTAAGAAATAAACAAGATAATGTCAAAATCATCTAGCAGGTTTCCTGCAATGGAAGAAACTCAGTAAATGCTACTCCCTTCACTTGAACACAGGTTCCCAAAAGGCGGGTGTTATATATGCAAAAGGGTTTCCCAGGTGGCATTAGTGCTAAAGAACCTGCCTGCTAATGCAGGGGACTTAAGAAATGTGGGTTGAGAAGATCCCCTGAAGGAGGGTATTCTTGCCTGGAGAATCCCATGGACAGAGGAGCCTGGTGGCCTATAGTCCATAGGGTTGCAAAGAGTCAGACATGACTGAAGCAACTTAGCAGCCCACACATGAAGCCCAAAAAGGGCTTCATAGTCAAATAAATTTGGAACATTCTTGCTTAGACAACTTGAAACCCATTTTTTTTCTCTGCAGGACTTTTCAGAGCCTTTAACCTACCAATATGAGCTCCAGGCGGTGCTACAGTGTTCAGACTTCCCAGGCTACTATGATCATAAACCCTCTTCATAGACACCACTCAGGGGCAGTGCTCTGTGGCTTATCATTTACAAAATGAAGCTTTAAATTCAAGAGAGTATATCAACCTAATGCCACACTGTTTAAATGACCTCTTCTGGATTATGTAAATAGCATTGTTTCCCTTTAGGGAAAACATTGTCAAAATAGAGAAGCCAAACTCAGTTTTCTTCCCCAGAACTCCTGCATCAAACGAGGGCTTAACCCAGCCCTAACTTATTCTAGATATGGACCAGCAGTACCCGCTGGCTCAGCTTCACTGGTAATTATCTCTGCTGACGCTCCCCAGCACGAGCTACTCTGGAAGAATCAGGGGCCAAAAATAAAAGTAGAGGGGTGAGTGCTTAAGCATTTTTAGGTTTTCATCTGATTGGATGTCTCATAATATGCATGTACTCTAAATAGGGATTTCTGGGCCAAACTGTAGCAGCAGAGAAATTCTCAACCATTTTATTAAGTTTTCACACCCTTGTAAAGGAAGCAAGCTAAAGACTCACACCCTCAGCTGGCAGAGTTAGAAACAGACAGCCAGAGAGTTCAGCCGGAGGGCAAACTGCCATGGGAGGAGGGCACGGCCTCCCTGAGGCTCCAGTTTAGACTTAAAAGCATCTTCTATTATCACTGTCACTTCTACTCATCAGTTATGAATCCTGGCATGTTGTGAAACACACCAGTTCTGCTGGTAAGTAAATTTCATCCTGCAGAGGAAGGGAATTAACAAGCAAGCTCCATCTTTCCAAAACTATTTGTCAGACTTAAAGAGCTCCTCTAGATGCTATGGTCCAATCCAGCTCTGCCTAGTGACCTGCCTACAAGCTTCACAGCTGAGGTTGTGGATTAGATACAAGGACAGTTTATCCCTTCATGCAGATGAGAATGTCAGACGGCTCACCTTCACCACCGTCCCCTGAATTACAGGGCACACTTAATCCTGCGGCTAAATGAAACGCTGAGCACAATGATATGGGACTGGAGGCGAGAGCTTTGAAAACAAGTGTTACTGTAACAAAGTTGCAATTTCAACACCCTGCTCGCAACGCACTCCAGCTCCTTCCAGCTGTATTCCTCTCAGTTAACATCCCAATGCCTAGAGCAGCGCCTGCTCCAATGAAACATGTACTGTCATTTCTGCAGAATTAAGAACCATCTGTTGAGCCCTTATGCTAGGAAGCCCTGGGTGGGGCTCTTATCCACACACCAGCTCTGCCAAATAGATAGTCATCCCATTTAACAGATGATAAAATCAAGGCTCAGACACATCCAGAAACATACCCATACTGCTCTCTCAGTATCTATATCCCAAACAGGGCCAGAGAGACCCAAGGAGATGGACAGTCAACCTCGCCATGTCTGAAGTGGAGGGCACCTGCCTCAGTCACTGCTGGGTTGCCCTTCCAGAATCTTCCAGTATCGTGGAAAACAGGAAACAGTAGTGCTCCAGTCGTAATCTTGCAACAGTAACTTCCCTCATTCATCAAGTGCTTCCTATTTGCCAGGCATTATTCTGCATAATTTACGTATGCTACATAGTTAATCCTCACAACAACCCAATTGACTAGGTATGATTCTTGTCGCTCATTTTACAGAGGGGAGAACTGAGGTCTGTAAAGGTCATACGCCTTTTCAAAAGTTCAAGAGCCAGAATTCAAATCCAGACAAGGCAGCCTGGCTCCAGAGCCCACACAGGCTCGAAGTCCCCAGTCTTCCCACTCTCCTGCTGTGCTCTCATGGCTGGGAGGACTTCCTCTCTCATTAGTTTAAGTGTATATCTGAAAGCAACACAACGCTGTAAACCACCTATACTTCAATTTAAAAATAAATAAAATTTAAAAATTACAAAAAAAATGCATAACTCAGGTAACGAGCAGAACTCTAATAGTAACTCTAAAACAGGCAAAGTTGAACCAAAGCAGGCTCCTGCAGTTATTTGCAGTTACCACTTACTGCCTGAGTCTGCTTCCCACATGGTACAATGCTAAAGAACCAGCCTACCAATAAAGGAGACACAGGAGACCAGGTTCGATCCCTGGGTGGAGAAGATCCCTGGAGAAGGAAATGGCAACTCAGTCCAGTATTCTTACCTGGGAAATCCCATGGACAGAGGATCCAGATGGATTACAGTCTGTGGGACCATGAAGAGACAGACACAACTAAGCTACTAAACACATCCAGCTTTCAGGGGGTTGCTGGGGAGGCCTAACCCTCAGTGGGTCCAGTCTGTCCAATGCGCAGATATTGCTGTTACCTCTAAGTGGCCTTTTGGTTTGTGGTGGCAGCAGTGATGGTTTGAGCTTTGTGACCGTAGAGACAAGGTGAGCTGTCACTAAGGTCAGTCTGGCCTGGACCTAAGACAGGTGAGTAAGACCGGGGTTGAGGAGATAGTCAGGCTTGAGTAAATCTAGGGTGGTTAACAGTTAGGTGTAGGAAAAGCTCCCGAGGAAGATAGCACGTAAGATGACACTTAAAAGCATGAATAGGATTTTCATAGGCAGAGCTAGAATGATGTTGGTAGTAAGATTTGAATCAAATAAATACATAAATGTGGGGTACAGGCCACGGGGTCACAAAAACCGAGCACGCATGCACACCTGAGTCGGCAGTGAGCCACCCAGAAACAGCTGGTGTTCCCCGGGGGTCTACATGCCACCTGCTGAGGTCCCTGGTGCCACCAGCAGCCTCTCGATGCCATCTCCACCCCCAGTAAGGTGGAGTGTGGCATAGATGTGGGAGGTGGAGAGAGGGAGAAGGTGAATAGAATAATGAGATAAAAATGCAGGTGAGGCCTTGTGTGAGCAGGCTGATGACATCAGGTAGAAGTATAAGAAGTATCCTGACTTCTTTGCCTGTAAAAGCTTCTGAGCACTTCAATTCCAATGAGCACTGGAACGCAACAGCACCAAGCAGTTCTCAGATACCAGTCGGTGTCCTACAATCTGACTCAGTTTTGATACCATTTACCTGGTGACAGCGTCAGATCCCACAGGTCAAGGTTTAGGTGGCAGCAGACTGACCCCACCCCACCCTGCTCCAGATGCCAATCAGAAGCCCTGGTTGCTACCTGGTGCTTCTGACCTACCAGCTACAGACGGGAGGCTCCTACATCCTCTCCTTGGACTTCAGATGGCAGTCACAGTCAAGCTGGTTCTTGTCCTTCAGATTGACTGGCTATGAATCGGAGGTTCCCACAAGCCCTCCTCAAGTTAGAGTAATCTGCTAGAGCAGCTCACAGAACTCAGAGAAACAGTCTACTTACTAGCTTATTTTAAAAACAGCTTCCCAGATGGCACTAGTGTTTCAGAACTCGCCTGCTAATGCAGTAGATGTAAGAGATACGAGTTCGATCCCTGGGTTGGAAAGATCCCCTGGAGGAGGAAATGGTAACCTACTCCAGTATTCTGGAGAATCCCACAGACAGATGGACAGAGGAGCCTGATGGGCTACAGCCCATAGGGTCACAAAGAGACGGACACAACTGAGCACGCACCCAGGAATAGCCAGATGAAAGAGAGGCATATGGCAAAGCATGAGGAACAGAGCCCCCATGCCCTCTCCATGCATGCATGCTAAGTCACTTCTGTCATGTCCAACTTTTTGTGACCTTACGGACTGTAGCCCACCAGGCTCCTCTATCCAAGGGATTCTCCAGGTAAGAATACTGGAGTGGGTTGCCATTTCCTTCTCCAGGGGCTCTTCCTCACCCAGGGATCAAACCCAAGTCTCATTATGTCTCCTGCATTGGCAGCTGGGGTCTTTACCACTAGTGCCTCTCCAGCCTCTCTCCAAATCTCCATGTCTTCATCAGACAGGAAGCTCTCCTAACTCCCTCTTTCAGTTTATTATGAAAGCTTCATTACAAAAGAATGCTTGATTAGATCATTGGCCAGCTTTGATTGATTCACCCACCAGACCCTCTCCTCACCCTGGAAGTCTGGGGTGGGACTGAAAATCCCAACCCTCTAATCATACATTGACTCCAAAGGCAACCAAACCAGCCCCCAACCTTAGGTGAGAACCAAAAGTCATCTCATTAACTTAATGGACGTCTTTCTCATCCTCATCTCTTAGGAAACTTCAAGGGTTTTTGGAACTCTGAGCCAACATCGAGACAAAGACTCCTCAGCCCTAACCCATCCCTGTTCCCGAAGTTCCGGCCGAACATGTCCGACCCCTCCCTCCTAGAGGGCTCACTCAAGCTTTGGCTCCCACCTCTCCTTCACGAGGATGTACACCCCCAACGCAGACCTCTCTAGTCTCCAGGCTGGAATTTCCAGCAGCGCCCTAGACACCTGCACCTGGGCATCCTGCCAGCTGCACAGATCTCAGGCTGGATTCTTCATCACCTTCCCAAAGCACAGTCAGAGGTGCAAGGTCTCCATCCATCCACTTGTTCCCCAAGCAGAGGGCAGGTCCTGCCACAGCCGGCAAAACCAGCAAAACCAATCACTTATCTCGCCCTTAGGGATAAAGGAACTCAGACAGTAATCCAAAAAATAGATCTAAACCATGACCCAGGTGGTGATGAAGGTAAATGCAGCAGGCTTTGGAGATAGTTGCAGAGAAAGGCTCTATTTTATGCACATTTTTAATGCTCCAGGTTAAGATGTGTGTGTTAGTTTTCAGTCGTGTCCGACTCTTTGCGACTGCATGGACTGTAGCCTACTAGGTTCCTCTGTCCTTGAATTTCTCCAGGTAAGAATACTGGAGTGGGTGGCCATTCCCTTCTCCAGGGGGTCTTCCCAACCCAGGGATCGAACCCGGGTCTCCTGCACTGCAGGCAGATTCTTTATGGTCTGAGCCACCAGCGAAGCCGTGGTCAAGTTGCACTCCTTCAATAAATGAGCTTGGAGAGAGAAAAGAAGATCTGACCGCAGGACACGTTGATGTTTAGGGATGAGGAGGATAAAGGGCAGCCTGGGAGACAGAGGAGGTGCTGCTAGGGAAGTAAGAGGCCGCGCAGGAGTGAGGGTCCAGAGGCAAAGCCAGGAAAAGGTTTCTGGAAGGTCAGCCAAGGCCAGGGTCCCAGTGGGATGAAGAATGAGAAGAGACCCTTGGTTCTGACAGCACAGAAGTCACAGAGACAAGACGGGCAGATTCGATGGTGTGTGGAGAAGGCGGGTGAGAGAATTGAGAGGTCAAACGAACTAGAAGCAAGCCTTCACGGAGCTTTGATATTCAACAGAGCAGAGAAATGGAGCAACAAATGAGAGGAAACAAAATCTAGGCTGGGGCTTGTTATGTTGGGAGATTACTGCCTACTTGTATCCTGGCGTAATCCAGGGAAGAAGGAGAGTTTGTGGAAGAGAAGAGGTTATTGCAGAAGCAGAGCAGTCGAAGGGAAAGAGGGCTGAGGACAGGGAGCACCTGTGGACAGTTTGCTCCCAACACAGCAGGGAAGGTCTGGTTGATGCCTCCCTGAACCCCGGCTGCATCTCTCATCTACACTCCTGATTCTTCAGTCTTGAATCAGTCACCAGATGTTGCGTTTATTGACCCCGTACTATCGATCACTTTCACCCCTTGATTTTTGTTCTCACGCCATCGTTCACAACTCAATTATTACAAGCCTTCTTCTCTAGAAAATATATTTGCTTCAGTGTTCAAAGCAGAATCACATAGAGCCCTTACCCAGCCCAGATGAATAAACAAGACAAGCAGCTTTTCCTCTCAGTGGATGAGGTCTGTGGAGAAGGGGAACTCCTTGCTGCCTGGTCCCACAGTCACTGAACTCCAGATGCTGGTCTTTGCTGTCTCCTGCCCTTTTGCTGTCCTAAGGCAGAGGCCCAGGGTCCCTGCTGGAGCCCAGAGAATGAAGGTAGGGCAAAGAGAAGCCCCACCCCAACCCCAGTAGCCACAGGTGCTGTGGCCAGTGCTCTCCACACTCACCCACAGATCCCAAGGCCACCAGACATGCTCATTCAGCAGAAACAGCCTGGACCAAGGGCAACGGCTCTTAGCAAATGATCTCTTTCCAGCCAAAAATTTCTCAGGGAGAAAGCATGGCTCTACTGATGGCTAAAATCAGTCCTGGCTTCTCCCCTGGTTTTGCATGGAAGTGTGCACCTGGCAGGCATGAGCCAACCCTTGCTGAAGCTTCTCCCCCACTGCCACAACTGGGGTCACCCTGTAGGGCCAAGGTTAGCTCATCCCCAGCCCTGGAGGTACTCCAGGCCTTCACAAAATCAAAGTCCAGGCCCGAGAAAGGAGGAAAGTACTCCTTCTCCCAGCCCGTGGAGGGCCTCACTCTTGCCCAGGATGACTGACAGTCGAAACATCAATTTCTTGAACAGTAAAATCCCACCCCTGGGCTTCCCATGGGGCTCAGGGGTAAAGAACACACCTGCAGTGCAAGAGATGTGGGTTCAATCCCTGGGTCAGGAAGATCCCCTGGAGGAGGAAATGGCAACCTACTCTAGTATCCTTGCCTGGAAAATTCCATGGACGGAAGAACCTGGTGGGCTACAGTCCATGGGGTTGCAAAGAGGCAACCACGACTTCATGACTGGGCACGCGCACACAACCCCTTCAGACTTGGTAATTCACTAAAATGACTCACAGAATTTAGAAAATTGCTGTATTTGCAATTACAGTTTTGCTATAAAGGATTCAAACAAAGACCAGCCAGATGAAGAGACACATAAGACAAGGTCTCAAATGTGGAGTTTCCTTGTCTTCTCCCCAGGAAAGTGGAATGTGTCACTCTCCTGGCACATAAGTGTGCTCACCAAAAGGAAGCTCACCCATCCAGTGAGTCTCAGCATCCAGAGTTTCCAGGAGGGTTTCATTACACAGGCAAGATTTATTGAATCATTGGTCATGTGATTGAACTCTCTCTCCAACTTTCCCCCAGCCCCCACCCTCTCTCTTCCACAGAAGTCAGGAGTTCAGATTGATATCAAAGGGCTCAAAGCTTTAATTCTCAGATCTCATGGTTGGTCTTTCCCATGGTCAACCACCAATGTAAAACTATCTGGGTTCCCATCATGTGTGACATCATTAGCACAAGCCCAGTTGAGGTCCCAGGGCCCACCATGAATAATAAAGACAAAAACCCCCTCCAAGGAACCTGGAACAAAGACCAGACATTCTTTATTATACAACAGTCACGTGGCATGAATAGAGATCAAGTGTGAGCAGATACAAGCAAAAAATGAAAAGGGATTGAATTGGGGCGGGCGAGGCATGGCATCAGCCGGTCTGCATCTGAGGCTCCTCAGCGGGGTTGACATCCCAGGGGGCTGTCTAGTCACCTGATTTGCAGACCTTCTCAGGTTCCAGTTGATGTGCCTTCCTTTGAAGAAGTCCTGGCCCTCTTGCAACCACCCTGCCCAGCCCATCTATATTTTACAGATGAGAGCAGAACACCAAGGCTTCAGTGAATGAAATTTCCAAAGTCAAAGAGCTAGTTCATGGCAGAGCTGGAATGCAGAACTATTGGGTCTGAAGCCACCCTCTCAGCCCTGTACCTCTCTCCCTTTCTAAAGCCCTGACCCATCTGGGAGTTTGCAGTAGTGGCCACAGGGTTTGGAGACAACTGGCAAAAGGGCAGTGAACTTGCACAGGAGCCCGTGAGTCCAAGGCCATTTACAGTTGGGATGCAGAGTTCCCATGGTGACTGCCGGGCAGAGGGGCCGGTGGGCAGTCTGGACCCATCACCATAACAACAGGTGAACAGCACTTCCTCCTTTCCAATCCTGACTGTCCATTGCCACCTGTGATCTTCACTCTGCCTACTTTCTAACATGGACAAGAAAAATGATCCCTGTTCTAACGGGTAGAAAATCTGAACTCAAGAAATGGCATCACTGCCTGAGTGCAGGGCCAAGCCCCTCATAGTTCAGGAAGAGCCCACCTGACAATTAGAAGGGTCTTCTCATGACAACTGCAGATTTATGCCACAGTTATGACAGAGGAACATCGGTGCCAGATCAGATCCCAGGCCTGTGTCTGAGCCCAGCTGCTTCTCATTCTCCTCTGAGGCCAGGCCTGCTGCGAAGTTTCATTTAATTGTTTATTTTTACCATTTGATATCTGTAGCCAGATGCCTGTAGGCAATAAATGCCCTTTTCCATCAGTTCAAGCAAGAAAATGTACCTGCCATGGTACCATTTGCTTCACTGGGCTGCTGACTTATTTTAAGAACTAAATCTTTGCTGCTCCTCTATTTTTCACACTGGGGCGTATGTACGCCAAGACTGACAGTAACTTACACAAGGGCAGTTTCCTTCCGCGTGAGAACGTAGCGCCACCTAGTGTCCGCTAGCTCAACCGCAGCCGAAATAATTAGCGGTAACCTTGACAAATGAGAAAGTTTTGCGCTCTCAACCAAAATTTCTACACACATTCTTCTCTTCTCACATAACAGAGCTTTCCTGGCAGGGTTATATTTGTCTTATTTTTAAGATAAATAAGTTAAGACACAAGGCTCCAGCAAGAAAGCTGAGTAAGTTTTCCACTTGCCAACTCAGGGTCATACTTTCCAACTTGGGTGGCTGTCATTTATAAACGATGAGCTCATGAGAGAAGAGAGCTAATGCAACCCCCAGGTGCCCAAAGCATGACCGTGGAGAATGGCAGCCCTCCCGCGGGACCTGATGCAATCATCTTGACTTTATTTAGCCTTGCATACCAGCGTCTCTAAGCTCTGGGTGCAGGATTATCCTCACCGCACCCCCTAAGGAATATAAATCTCAGTGTTGTTATTACCTGCAGGTTACTGCAGGAACTCATATGTAAGGAGGTGTTAAGTCCTTCCTCTGTGGTGGCTACCCAGAGATGGGGCTGTTCACAGGCCCCCTAAACTCACTGCCCCCCTACCTCCTTGCCGGTGCAAGAACAAAAATCTGTCATCCTATTTTCACTCTGGCCTTCAAGCTCCCAATTTTTTCCAATATCTACACAGAATTTCTTGACCTTGGCACCACTGGGTTGGATAACTCTTTGTCGGGGATGGGGGACAGTGGTCTGTCTGGTGCTCTCTGGATGTTTAGCCGCATTGCTGGTTTCTACCCTCTAGATGCCAGTAGAATCCCTCTCCCCATTTATGAAAATCAAAATATCTCTAGACATTACCATACGTTCCCTGGGGGTGCAAAATTACTTCTAGTTGAGAACCACTCTTCTAGAAAGCAAGTACACAGAAATATAATGACCTAAATCAAATCCCTTATGACTATACAGTGGAAGTGAGAAATAGATTTAAGGGACTAGATCTGACAGACAGAGTGCCTGATGAACTCTGGAAGGAGGTTTATGACATTGTACAGGAGATAGGGATCAAGACCATTCCCATGGGGAAAAAATGCAAAAAAGCAAAATGGCTGAGGAGGCCTTACAAATAGCTATGAAAAGAAGAGAAGTGAAAAGCAAAGGATAAAAGGAAAGATATTCCCATTTGTATGCAGAGTTCCAAAGAATAGCAAGGAGAGATAAGAAAGCCTTCCTCAGTGATCAATGCAAAGAAATAGAGGAAAACAACAGAATGGGAAAGACTGGAGATCTCTTCAAGAAAATTAGAGATACCAAGGGAACATTTCATGAAAAGATGGGCTCGATAAAAGACAGAAATGGTATGGACCTAACAGAAGCACAAGATATTAAGAAGAGGTGGCAAGAATACACAGAAGAACTGTACAAAAAAGATCTTCCAACTCAGATAAACATGATGGTGTGATCACTCACCTAGAGCTAGACATCTTAGAATGTGAATTCAAATGGGCCTTAGAAAGCATCACTACAAAGTTGGGGAGGTGATGGAATTCCAGTTGAGCTATTTCAAATCCTGAAAGATGATGCTGTGAAAGTGCATTCAATATGCCAGCAAATTTGGAAAACTCAGCAGTGGCCACAGGACTGGAAAAGGTCAGTTTTCATTCTGGTCCCAAAGAAAGGCAATGCCAAAGAATGCTCCAACTACCGCACAATTGCACTCATCTCACACGCTAGTAAAGTGATGCTCAAAATTCTCCAAGCCAGGCTTCAGCAATACATGAACCATGAACTTCCAGATGTTCAAGCTGGTTTTAGAAAAGGCCAAGGAACCAGAGATCAAGTTGCCAACATCTGCTGGGTTTTCGAAAAAGTTCCAGAAAAACATCTATTTCTGCTTTATTGACTATGCCAAAGCCTTTGACTGTATGGATCACAATAAACTGTGGAAAATTCTGAAACAGATGGGAATACCAGACCATCTGACCTGTCTCTTGAGAAACCTGTATGCAGGTCAAGAAGCAACAGTTAGAACTGGACATGGAAGAATGGACTGGTTCCAAATAGGAAAAAGAGTGTGTCAAGGATGTATATTGTCACCATGCTTATTTAACTTCTATGCAGAGTACATCATGAGAAATGCTGGGCTGGAAGAAGCACAAGCTGGAATCAAGATTGCCAGGAGAAATATTAATAACCTCAGATATGCAGATGACACCACCCTTATGGCAGAAAGTGAAGAGGAACTTTTTAAAAAGCCTCTTGATGAGAGTGAAAGTGAAAAAGTTGGCTTAAAGCTCAACATTCAGAAAACTAAGATCATGGCATCTGGTCCCATCACTTCATGGGAAATAGATAGAGAAACAGTGGAAACAGTGTCAGACTTTATTTTGGGGGGCTCGAAAATCACTGCAGATGGTGACTGCAGCTGTGAAATCAAAAGACGCCTACTCTTTGGAAGGAAAGTTATGGCCAGCCTGGATAGCATATTTAAAAGCAGAAGCATTACTTTGTCAACAAAGGTCCATCTAGTCAAGGCTATGGTTTTCCCAGTGGTCATGTATGGATATGAGAGTTGGACGGTGAAGAAAGCTGAGCACCGAAGAATTGATGCTTTTGAACTGTGGTATTGGAAAAGACTCTTGAGAGTCCCTTGGACTGCAAGGAAATAGTCCATCCTAAAGGAGATCAATCCTAGGTGTTCATTGGAAGGACTGATGTTGAAGTTGAAATTCTAGTACTTTGGCCACCTGATGCGAAGAGTTGACTCATTGGAAAAGACCCTAATGCTGGGAAGGATGGGGGCGGGAGAAGAAGGGGACGACAGAGGATGAGGTGGCTGAATGGCATCACAGACTCGATGAACATGGGTTTGGGTAGACTCCGGGAGTTGGTGATGGACAGGGAGGCCTGGCGTGCTGCAATTCATGGGGTCGCAAAGCATCGGACACGACTGAGCAACTGAACTGAACTAAACAACAGTAGCTCATACTGCTCCCATTCTAAAGGCATGAATTGCATGCGAAGAGCTTGATGATACTATCTTATTTAATACTTGCAACCAAGAAACCAGTCTATATTGACTCTCTAAGGAAACACTTATATTACACATAAAGAGACTAGAGCTCAGAGAGGTTAAGTCACATGGCCAAGGTCACACAGCTAGCAGTGGCAGAGCTGCCATTTTAAATCAGGCTTTTGTGACTCCAAACCCTGAGCTCATCACCACCTCCAGATTCTGGGACCACAGATCACAAATGTTTCTGAATAGCCCTGATTGTCCACAGTCCTAGAGTATGCTTAGCACTATTCAAATAATATATCCAGATCTAAGTTTAAAGACATAAAAACTGTAGCTCTTTTCTGTAAGGTCAATCCAAAGTGTTACAGCCAGGGAGATCTTGCTCCAAGGGAGAGCCCTGGGCCTGAGAGCAGACACAGTGGCCAATAATTCACTGTATGACCTTTATTTGGGGTCAGTTATTTAAGCTCTCAAGGTCTCTATTAGTCATCTACAAGATAAAAGTGATGAGTTAAAGATTTTCAACGCTGGCTGCACACTAAAATCATATGGGGATCGTGATGGGGAGCAAAAAATCATATGGGGAGCCTAGGAGTCACCTCAAAACAATTAAACCAGAATTGCTGGGACCTGGATCATAACATTTCTGAGCTCCCAGGGAACTCAGTGTGCAGTCAGAACAGAGACTAATAGGTCTAAGCCCCTCAAGTTCCATGTTTCTACTTTAGGACCCAATTCCCCTTAGCGAGGAGGTCCTCTTTTCCCCCTTCCGTGATACACAAAGCTGGTTTAGGAGTGCCTGGTCTCTGTCTCTGAAGACTGTCCCAAAAGCCTTGAACAATTTCCTGGGACCCCCTCCATGTCTCAACTGCCCTCCAGTCCCTGAACGAATCATTTCCAGCCTCCCACTGTACCATCCAAAAGTCTGGAAATCCCACCCCACTGTCTCTGGCAGTTAGGGGTGGCAGCTCCTTCCACAAAAGGCTGCAAAGAGCAGGGAACATGACAGAAGACAGCTGCGTCCACTGAAAGACTATCCCCCTGCTGGCCTCGTTGAACACTTGCCCTGTCTGACTTTAATAAGGTTAATTCTAATCTATGGTCTTTCAAGAGATGAGAGAAGCTCCCCTTTCTGAACATGACTCACTGCCTCCCATTTCAGCCCAAAGGAGAGTGATAACATCTCACTCAGCAGGTTACCGAGAGGAGTTCTGGCTACAGAAATAGGGCCTCATCCTTTCCTCTGCCTCCCACCATCTCCATTTCTGTGAGCGACCCCACTACATTGGGAGGGCTTCAAGCAATACTTTCAGGTACAAACAAGTAATAAAAGTAATTTATATCGATGAAGCATTTCTGATACGCCAGGCTCTGGGTGAAGTGTTTACACGCACTGTTTCATTTCTTCTCTGCAAGCACCCTCCTGAGAAGATACTGCTGTTATTAATGTCCTCATCATCATTATCCCCATTTTACAAACGTCTGCATTCACTGTTCTTTTTCCTCGGCCTTGGTCCCCATGATGCCACCAACTATCTGAATGATGGCGGTTTCTCACTGGCCCATGCAAGCGCCGGGACCACATCTGGTTTGGTTCACCATGAGTTCCCAGACTGGCAGAAAAAGAGCCAGAATTCAAACTCAGGCAAGCTGGCCCCTACGTGCCTGTAAAGTCTATAAAGAAGGCTGAGAGGGACTTCCCTGGTGGTCTAGTGGCTAAGACTCTGTGCTTCCAATGCAGGGGGCCCAGGTTCAATCCCTGGTTGGGGGACTAGATCCCACATGCTGCAACTAAGAGTTCACAAGCCGCAACGGAAGACCCCACATGGGGCAACAACAACAACAAAAAAGCTGAACAGGCTCTCGGGATGTGAACCAAGAAGGGCACGGAAGAACATATCAAAAATGATATGGTATGGTCAAGTGCTGCTGAGACACCAAGGTCTTATCCATGAAGAGGCCAGGGAGGGTCATTTGATGGGAGTTGTGGGATGGAAGGGAGTTGGTGAGTTGAATGAGTGGGAGATGAAAAACAGAGAGAACGGCTACCCAGCCCAAGCTCATGCTGCTCGCTGCACCGCAGACCAGTAAATGGAGAGACAGGCTGCTGGGCAAGGACTAGAGACTGTATTCAGAAAGCCAGCAGCCCAAGAAGACAGTGGACTACTGTCCCAAAGAACCATCATTTTTCCCCGGTTAGAGTTCAGACTTCTTTGATCCTAAAAGGGGAGAAGGGAAAGTCCTAATTCTGGCCAGACACCAAAGGAAATGTGTTCATTTCTTCCTCCCTGAAGCCATTCACATGTGGGCCTGGTCAGGAGGTTTCCTGTGAGTTAAACATGTTTAAGCTTAATGCTCATGACCTGGGAGGCACGGTGTCCAGAGATGGGCGATTATAATGTAAGCTCCAAGCGACACTCCCCTTAGTGAGTAACTTGTACTCGAGTATAAAGGTTCTTCTCTATTACAGAACAAGTGAAGACAACTCCCTGGAGTGGAGGGAGACTTTTGTTTTGATTTGTTTTGCTTTGTTTTATCATGCTTTCCATGAGAGAGACTCGAGCATGTTAAGAGCTGATTGGAGGTGTCCAGTGGAGACTGCGAGGCTGAAATGTTTGAGGGACAGAGGACAGAGTGGTACTGCAGATTCCCGGCTATCTCTGCCACAGTTAGAGGGAAGCCCAGAAAGCCAATCAGACCTTGCATGTCGGTGGTACCTGAAGTAGACTGAGGCTGGCATCTTTACACCAAAATTACATTCTCTCCTCATGACCATCCTGGGAAGTATGAATGCTCAGTCCCTCTTCACAAGTGAAAAAACAGATCCTCAAAAATAGATAACTTCAGGAACTTCCCTGGTAAGTCTAGTAGTTAGGACTGTGCTTCCAACGTAGTGGGTGTGGGTTCAATCCCTGGCCAGGGCACCAGAATCCCACAGGCTGCACAGTGTGGCCAAAAAATATTAATAAAATAAATTTTTTAAAGTTTGTTTAAAACAAAAAAAAAAAAAAAAAAGAAGAAAGGTTTAGTTTAAGAAAAAAAAAAATCAGGTGACTTTGATGCAGCCAGCAAAGGGCAGAGCTTGGCTGGGCACCAGGTCCCTCTGGCACTGAAGCCTGAGCTGATCTGTGGCTGCAGCCTGACACCCTCAGCAAAAGGTGACCAGGACCAAGTGCCACCAGATTTGAGCCAAGTCAACCAGATTGTGAAGTCCCTGGTCTTCCCACTGCCCTGCCCTCCCCCTGCCTTTTGATCCGAAAGTGGTCAGCCCTCACCTCCCCTGTGTGAGCGAGTCTTTGTTAGCTCAGCAGCTCAGGAACAGACAGCAAGGTCAGGGGAGTCCACCAAATGAGACCTTTTCCGAGTCAGGAAATTAGCACAGCAAGTCAATTCATCACCGTGGTGGGACTGCATGTGTGAATGCTAAGCCACTTCAGTCGCGTCCTACTTTGCAACACTATGGAGCACAGCCCGTCAGGCTCCTCTGTCCGTGAGATTCTCCTGGCAAGAATACAGGACTGGGTTGCCAGCCCCTTCTCTAGGAGATCTTCCCCGCCCAGGGATGGAACCTGTGTCTCCTGCATCTCCTACATTGGCAGCCGGGTTCTTTACCACTAGCGCCACCTGGGGGCTGAAGGAGCATTTTCCCCATCCTCCTTGGTCCTTGCTCTTCCAGGCTCCTCCCTCCCAGAACAACTTAACACCGGCAGCTAACTGATGTTTAGGCTAACTGGCTGTGCACCCTGACCCGCTGACACCCCTGCACTGCTGGTTCACGCCTAACTCCAGACTCAGAACTGGAGCCGAATCAGAGTCCATCCATCAATCGCATCCAAAAATCCAGCAAGCCAATTAAAATCCTATCTGAGAGAGGTCTGTTTGGTTGTGAGATGGGGCCAAAATCCAGGAGGTGAATTTGTTACAATGATTTTAATAAGCGGGGGCATTCCATTAGACCCTCACAGAACAGGGAGACATTCAGGCTCAAGCTGCCCCCAGGAGATCAGACTCTGCCCACCCACAAATGGGACACGTCTGGTCTGTTAAAATCAAACACAAACGGAGACCAGACTCAAAAATCCCCTGAGCAGACAAGTTCAGTTTAGTTATACAAGCAAAGCTTAATTTGGCTTCTTTTGCAAGACAAGCGAGGTTAACTTGACCTGGATAGCTTCTTCCTTCTGCTGCTGAAAATCCATATGCAAAACTTCAATTGTTCCCCCAAATTAATATGAGGTAACCAAGAAACTGATTTTTTTAATTTCAGAAAATTCTAATATTATAAATAATTCTGAATCAGTAACCAAGAAGATTGTGAAGAACAGTCGTACCTCCACACTGTACAAGCTGCTTCATAACTATATTCCTTGGAGCCTCACTCTGTGTTTCAGTCTGAATCCTCCCCATTTACAAACTGTCATTTTTGGTGCATGCACAATACTTTTCTATTTACTGCTTCAGTGGTTCATTGGTTCTGTTGTTGTGTAGTCGCTAAGTCACGTCAGACTTGTTTGCAACCCCATGGACTGTGGTCAGCCAGGCTCCTCTGTCGAGGGAACTTCCCAGGCAGGAATACTGGAGTGGGTTGCCATCTCCTTCTCCAAGAGATCTTCCCAACCCAAGGATCGAACCATCAGCTCCTGTATTGGCAGTTGGGTTCTTTACCACGGAGCCATAGGAAAGCCCTCATTGGTGTTACTCCTGGCTCTTTTCTGAACTCTTTCTGAACTCTGGACAGCTGTAAGCGGTGTGGGCCCAGGATGGTGAGAAGGACTGTGTGCCCTGGGTCACTGTGGAGGATGCTACTGATCCTTGCAGCAAGGATCTGGGCAAATAGAGGACAGGGTCAGCTAGGACTCAGGGCCCCTGACCCCAGCTCCCAGGTTCGGAGCCCCTGAGCCCCTCCTGTGCCCTGAATTCTTATTAACCTGGGAAGGGGGTTAGGCCAGAATTCAGCACCTGAGCCAGGCAGCCAGCTTCACTGTCAATGTGCTCAGGTATCTATCCCTCCTCTTCAACACTACATGGAAACCTAGAGAGCAGGGATTTCCTATCCCCTTCATTTCGAATCTCCTGCAACTAGACAACTGTATGCTCCGTGCTTCCTGGGACACGAAGCCACAATGCATAAGTGATGTCACTTCCGTGTGAATCTGTATTGGGTTTATAAAGCAACAGGGTCCCCGACTTCCCGCCCCTCCCCTTCTTTAGCATTGCTCCTCTCTCCCTCCATGCCCAGACTCTGGGGTGCTCCCAGCTAAGGGGTCCTATTCCCACCTCCCACCCCCAACTCAATAGTGAGGGGCTAGATCCCAGGGAAGACCCTCCAACTTCCTCCTTCCCTCCCCACACCCTGATCCTGGGGTTCCCACTGAAGAGCCTACCTTTCATCTTGGACCTGCTGTTGCCAGCCCCTGAAGCTTCCTCGTCTTCAAACTGAAGTGCCGGCTAAATAAACTTGAAAGTCCACCCTGACCCTTGAATTGCACATGCTCTGACCTTGAGTCAGACTGTGGATGTGCTGGAATAAGGCCTGCTCCCGGGACAGTGGGTGAGGAATGATGATGCTGAGGACAGTGCAGAAGAGCCGATGGAGGCAGGTGGTGAGCCGCCAGGCTCGGTCCTGTTCCCCGCCCCGCACCACGATGCAAGGGACTCAGCCCCGCGCAGCTGGAGAGAAAGGAGAACTTGCAGATGGGCAAGCAAGGCAAGCTGCCCGCTGTGCAGCATGCTGCCTTACAGCAGAAAGAACAGAGAGCACAGCCAAGGGACTTCCGTTTCCATCTCCTCCTCTCCCTCCACTCAAACTTGGCCTGGGATGCCTTCCCCCACTTCCCAGTGCCTCAAGCTGGAATCTCTCCCTGAGATGTTCTACTCTGGGTCGACCATAGACTGGGAGGGAATGTTCGGCCCATGAAGCACATCTATCATGTTTGTAGCTGGCATTTCACAATCTCTGCCCGGGGCCAAGTTCTCAATTGTGTTGAATTCCCCAGAGTGCTCCTGGATGGAGCCAAAATGATCAACTCCATTCTACAGGTGGTGAAAGGGCTTGATAAAGAGGGACAGGAGAAGGAGGAAGGGACAAAATAATAAATAAAAAACCCTAGGACACTTGTTTCTCTAACACCAGACTGAAAGTGAAAGTCGCTCAGTTGTGTCTGACTCCTTGTGACCCCACGGACTGTGGCCTGCCAGTCTCCACTGTCCTTGGAATTCTCCAGGCCAGAATACTGGAGTGAGTAGCTGTTCCCTTTTCCAGGGGATCTTCCCAACCCAGGTCTCCAGCATTGCAGGTGGATTCTTTACCAGCTTAGCCACCAGGGCCTTGATAAAGGAGGTCAGGAGAAGGAAGAAGTGACGTAAAAATTAAATATAAAACTTCCTTACATTTGTTTCTCTAATACGAGACTACTCGTGAGCAAATTAAACTCTCTACAGGATGCCCACCCTCCTGATCCTTCTTTTCATCTCATCCTTCATCTTTATGTCCTTTTTCCTACAGCTCAGAAGTTAGAGTTGAGAGGAGAGGGGGCTTTTTTCTATCATATCCCATTCCGACACCCTGCACATCCTGTTCACCGGGGCTGTGAGAAGGGTTGGTGCAAATCGCTGGTGAAGCTCCACTTGCCAGAGATAGCACAGGATCAAGGGAATGGAGGTGGAACAGGAGGGAAGGGGGCAGGGCACAACCTTGAAAAGAATGATACAGCCAAAAACTGTATCAGTTAGGACAAAAACTGGTTAGAACCAGCTAGGTGCAAGATTGGGAAGATTCAACTTCCCGTAGACCTTGAGCCTCATTATATACTCACCAGTGCCATTCCACTCTGAGGTCAACCATAAAACGTGAAGAGATGGGAGTATCAAACCATCTTACCTGTCACATGAGAAATCTATATGCAGGTCAAGAAGCAACAGTTAGAACCAGACATGGAACCACTGACTGGTTCAAAATTGGGAAAGGAGAACGTCAAAGCTGTATATCGTCACCCTGCTTATTTAACATACATACAGAGTTCATCATGTGAAATGCTGGCCTGGATGAATCACAGGAAGCTAAAGGATGTTACAAAATTCCAACTTGGATGGAGAGGCCTTGGAAGTAAGAGAGGATGATGAGAAGCTGTCTCCCCAAAACAGCTTCCTGATTTCTGCTGGCTCACAGAATGAACATCATCGTAGATGTCATTCACTCAGCCTTTATTGAGCACCTACTGGGTGCCAGACACTATTCTGGGTGCTGGGAATACAGCAGGGAGTAAAACAAAAACCCTTGGCCTCGAAAGGACCAATATCCCAACCTGGAGAAATGATAAACATAATAGTAAGCACATTATCTAGTAGGAAAGGTTAGGTAAGTAGCATGAGGCAAAAGAGCAGGATAAGGAGGATGGTGCAGCTTTAAGTAAGGGGTGGGACGATCTTGCTGCGAAAGGTACTGTGAGCAGACGCCTGAAGGAGGTAAGGAAGAGAAGCCCGCGGATCACTGGGAGCGCGAGAGCGTCATCCTCTCCTTCACGCGGCGCTAGCTCCTGCTGCCGGCATAATTTCATTCATTCAGTAAATAGTTCATTAAGCAAAAAGAAATAAGGCATCGTTTCATGATCCAAAACACTTTTTAAAAAAAAACAGGGACAAGCTTTACTTATTCATTCTAATGTCTACTAATATGTAAGTACACGATAATTATGTGTTGAATCAATTAATTCATCCATAATCAATAACTTACTTAAATTACAAGAACCAAAGACACACCCCCCACAACTTTCCTGTTAAGTGTGAGACATGATACAAATTGTCATATAAACCACAGATTGGAGACTGTTTTAAGATGTAAAAGTACCGCTAGTAATAGCAGAACACTATTACATCTTTGCTTTTTCCCTGCCAGCACTTATCTGCATCTATAACTTATCATAGGTAGGATTTAGTGATTCGTAATCATAAACATACGATTTTGAAAACGGGTTTTTTCTACTTATGCTGTTGTCTTCGTAATTGCCATTGATAGAGGATGCATAGACTAAACTATTTTCCGACTGCCAGAAAGCAGTATTGTTTCCAATGTCCCTGAATTAGATCGCGCCAGGTAGGAAGGGGGCTCCATAGCTCAGTGGTTAGAGCACTGGTCTTGTAAACCAGGGGTCGCGAGTTCGATCCTCGCTGGGGCCTCTTACTTCCTCTCCTCTTTTTTAAATCGTCCCATTGTCAATACGCCCCCCGATACAGAATGATTTCTGCAAACGTTACTTCTTGCAGACTTAAAAGTAACTGCTCCTGACATGCTTTACTGTGCTTCAGAAGTGACCCGGAAGAGAAAATACCGGAATGCAACGAACAGCAGGAAAAAGAAAAGCGGTCCTCGGCAACGCAGCGCTACCAGGACCTGGGGCCCGAGCTCCCGAAAAGGAGGCGCGGGGCTCCAGGGGCCGGCGCCCACGCCCTGCAGTCAGAGCCGCGCCGAGCCCGGAAAGGCGGAGGGGCGGCGGCGGGCGCGAGGGGGCGCGGGCGCCTGCAGTTGCGCCGCGGGGCCGGCGGGGGCGCTGTGGCCGCGCGCGCTCTCCCCCCCGGCCGGCCCGCGCGTCCCGGCCCGTTCCCGCGGCCCCGAGCGCGGCCAGCGTGGCCTGGGCCGAGCCCCGCGCCGCGGTGACGCGTGGCAGCCCAGCCTGGCTCCCGGGCCCTACCCCTTGGAGAGGCGGGGGGAGCGACGCCCAAAAATAAACAGTCCCGGGCTGCTCGGGAAGCCAGGGTTTGCAGCCGCTCTTATTATGTCTCCGTTTTGGGTTTTTTTTCCCCTGAATTGCAGGATGCCGCGTGACTTTTGGAGTCGTGAGAGCCTTTTCTGAATATATGAATTCTCTCCACCCAGCATTTCTTGATAGAGGATTGTTTGTAAGGAAGCCACTAGCCACCTGTGGCCCTTGACTGAGTGCCTGACATGTGGATGTGCCAAAAGAATAAATTACACATTGGATTTAGAAAATTTAGGACAGAAAAAGAGAACTATCCTGTTAGTAATTTTTCATTGATTACGTACTGGTACAAAGCTGTCATATATTGTTCAGTCGCTCAGTTGTGTCTGACTCTTTGCGACCCCATGGACTGCAGCAGGCGCGTGGCAAGGCTTCCCTGTCCGTCACCACCTCCAGGAGCTTGCTCAAACTCATGTCCATGTAATATATTGGGTTAACTAAAATATATAGTTGCATTACTTTTACCTATTTTTAATGAAAAATTAGAAACAGGAACATTTTAATTACATGTGTGGCTTCCGTTTGCAGCTCTCATTTCTCTTGGATCGTGCAGAATCCTGTGACCTTGAGTTCAAGTTAATTGTTAACCTGTGCTCATGCCAGGTAAACCTTTCATCCATGGGTCTCCCAGAGCCAGTACTGTGCCTTACAAGCAGTAACCATGGCACTGGTTGAGCTGAAATTACATACCTCCCTAACATAATCTTAAACTCCACAGAAAACAAGAGAATGTATTTCTTAAACTGGGTTCATTTTGAGAATGACGTAACCATAAGAATTTCTGTCTCGGTTCCCAAGTTGTTAGCTCTAGAAAAACACACTCATCTTTTATTGGTAATTTAGACTTCCCTGGTGGTTTAGACGGTAAAGAATCTGCCTGCAGTGCAAGAGACCGAGATTCAATACGTGGGTCCATTAGATCCCCTGGAGACAAGAATGGCAACCCACTCCAGTGTTCTTGCCTGGGAAATCCCATGGACAAAGGAGTCTGATGGGCTACAGTCCATGGGGTCGAAAAGAGTCAGATACTGCTGAGTGACTGACACTTACCCCTTTGTGAAAGTTCATGGGCATTGCCAGTCATCTTCCAGAAAACAAAGCCACTTGGCCAGAGAGAATACCCTGCCTCTCCCCCCAGTTCCCAGTATTTCAGGGTACCTCTTCAGCTCTCATCTCTAGACCCACTATCCTCCTGTTGAAAAGTTGTGTTCAGAAGGCCTTGAATTTGATGGATGTGGTCCTGTACTTAGACACATGAACTGTGAACACATTTCCCTCAGGACTCAAAACATTTTCAGACCACAACAGTTTTTGTTTTAAGTATAGTTGATTTAAAATATTGCTTTATTTTCAGGTGCACAGAAACATGATTCAGTTATATATATATATATATATATATATATACACTTTTGTTTTATGTAGCTTGTATCTGTTAATCTCATACTCCTAATTTATCCCTTCCCCTTTCATTTCTTAGTTCTAATGGTTTTTGTGTGGAGTCTTGAGGGTTCTGTGTATAGAAGATCATGTCATCTGCAAATAATGACAATTTTAGCTCATCCCTTCTGATGTGGATACCTTTCATGTCTTTTTCTAGCCTGACTGCTGTGGTTAGAACTTCCGATACTGTCTTAAATAGGAGTGATTAGAGTAGGCATCCTTGTCTTTTTCCTGAATTTAGCAGGAAGGCTTTCAGGCTTTTACATTATTATGTTGGTTGTGGGTTTGTCATAAATGGCTTTTGTGGAGATGTGTTCTCTCTATAACGACTTTGGTGAGAGATTTTTATCATAAATGGATGTTGAATTTCATCAAATGCTTTTTATGCACCTGTTGAGATAATCAGGACTTCCCAGGTTGCTCAGTGGTAAAGAATCTGCCTGCCAATACAAGGGACAGAGGTTCAATCCCTGAGTCAGGAAAGTCCCCTGGAGTAGGAAATGGCAAACCACTCCAGCATTCTTGCCTGGGAAATCCCTTGGACAGAGGAGCCTACGGGGTTACAGTCCATGGTAAGACTCAACTGAGTGACTGAGCATGCGCTGAGATAATCATACGGTTTTTGTCTTTTATTAATGTGGTGTATCACTCTGATCGGTCTGCATATGTCAAACCATCCTTACAACTCTGGAGTGACTCCAACTTGATCCTATAGTATGATCTTTCTTATGTATTGTTAGATTCAGTTTGATAAAACTCTGTTGAGCATTTTTGCATTCATATTCATTAAATAGGGCCAGACCCACACATCTTTGAAGAAAGATTGTACAGGGGAAAAAGTGAGGCAGAGTGAGCGCATATGTTTGTTCCAAAGGTTAGATATAGTCTCCCTGAACTGAAGCAAGATTTTGAGCCATCTTTTAACAAAATGATGCAGAGTGTAAGCCCTGCCATCATTTCATTGGTGTCTTCATCTGAGAAACTAAAAGTGTAAAATGTCAGGGTTGGTTGGACCTTGAAATTCATTTTTATCCTAGAGAGTGTATACAAAGAATGTCACCTGCCATTTCAGTAAACAAGCGATGCTGTAGCCATCCAGCCATCAGCCACTGCAGCCCACTCCTGATGGTGCACCTTCAGGGGAATTCAGAATAAGGAAAAACAAGATACTGGCTCTAGATAGTTAAGATACATACCTAAGGAGTAATTTCAATAAACCCAGACTCTTTTGCATCTTCCCATACTTAGAAAAGCATTGAGATCTTTAACATGAGATGTCCATTTTCTTTGTGATTAGCATTAATCTTTTGATGTTCAACCACATGTTTTTTGTGTTTTCAGCAAAAAAACTCCTATAAACCCTGGCTCCTCCCTTACCTCTTGGGAACAGTCACTCGGAGCTATCTGAGAGGTGGTTATCCTGAGCTATAATCCTCAGTAAGCCTGCCAAATAAAATATAACTCTCAACTTTCATCCGTGCAGTTTTTTTTCAGTCGGCAAGAGTGTTCATAAGAGCTACAAAGGTAAGCGAAAGTAAAGCAAAGCAAAACCATGAGATGGGGTAAAGGAAGGCAGATACGGGCGTGCGTGCATGCTCACTCAGTTGTGTCCAGCTCTTTTTGACCCCTTGGACTGTAGCCTGCCAGACTCCTCCATCCAAGGGATTTCCCAAGCAAGAATACTGGAGTGAATTGCCATTTCCGCCTTCAGAGGATCTTCCCAGCCCAGGAATTGAACTCATGTCTCCTGCGTCTCCTGCATTGGCAGGCGGACTCTTTACCACTGAGTCAACTGGGGAGCCGAGATAGCTAAGAGATGATCTAAAAACGGTCTTAAGAAAATGTGACTAGTGTTTTGCATCTTTAATAAAGAAGAAAAAAGAGAAAGACTCAAAGAGAGGTTTGGTGTATTTATATTAGTTTAGGTTACCCTACAAATGGAGATTGCTAAAGAAAAAAATGAAATCTATTTCTTTGGAAGTCTAAAATAATCTATCCGGGGTAAGTTCAACCTCACCTAAAGCAGGAATTGCATGACCTCTAAAAGTCCTTAACAACCCTGCCATTTTTGGCTTTGTTCTGCTTAAGTCAAATTGCCTATACTATTCTGGATGTTTTGCAGAACTGGGAGAACTTCTTTAAGACAGGGATCCTTTCCTCTCTTAGTGCTTTCATTCCTCAAATACCTGGTTAAAAGCCACCTATCCTCAATGGGGGCCCTAGAGGCAGGCAAGTTCACAGGAGGCAGATGGGGGCATTGGTTCAAGTCCAGCTGAACAACTGACTGTCCCCTCACTGCTGTGGTCTAGGGCACACCGCTTAACCTCACCAAGCCTCACTTTCCTTATCTTCAACACAAGTTATATGGCCACACACACGATGCAAAGTTTTGAGGTTTCAGAAAATGTATATAAACTTAGCACACAACAGGTAGGCACAATAGAATCACCTTTATTATGCTACTTGCCAGAGCAAAACAGTAGTCGCCAGAGGTACAGAATAAGACCTGCCCTTATTCAGACCCTGAGCTTCAGTGAGGGCAAAGGAGATGACCACTTTAGAAGGGGTTCTCCTTGGAAACCTGCTACTACAGGCCTCCTCTTAGAGCTGGGAGGAAGCATGGGAGAGACATGGTTCTTAAGGGAATGTCAGATTTCTTAACACCAGACAAACATCAAGGAGCTCGAAGGATATCTGTCCATTTGAGCCAGTGCTGATGTATCACTGTTGCACGCAGGCACTTACAAAGCAAAACGGAAACATGCAGTGGGATTTGAAGTGGGCTTACAGACTAGTGCACGTGATTATCGAGGTGTCCCAGCCAGGTGGGGTCTGGTCTCCCCCAAGAAGCGGACAAGGAGCTTCCGTTCAGCTGGCGAGACTCGGGGAGAGGACAGCCTGGCCACCCTAACTCAGGCTCTCTCTGCCGGCCCCCAACTCCACCCCCGGCTTCCAGCACGTCTAAGGTCACGTTCAGCAGCAGCAGCTTCCACGTGGTGAGGTGGTTCTGGTCCCCTGAGCAGCCACCTTGACCGAAGAGGCGGAGGGAGACTTCTGCCAGCTCGTCTCTGCTTCGCGGCCTGCCTGGCTATGCCTCCGGGGCGTTTGGGAATCCCTTTCCTTTTCCCCTGCGGGCCTGGGGACCACACCCTGGCTCTCTTCTTTGCACCAGGCCTTGGAGATGTCTTCTGGCTGCTTGTGCGAGAAGCTGGTTTCTTGAAGGAGTGTTTCGGAGATGAGGCCCGGTTTGGACTGGAAGCTAAAGTTGCATTGGACAGTTTTCTAGTAGCTTTCTCAGACCGCTCCTTTAGCAAGTCCAAGACCATCTCTGGAAATGAGCATTGATTTAGGAGAAATATTAGTCCTGGAAAGCAGCTGTAAAGGGAGTGCCACCCAGGAATCCTATGCCCACTTAAGGGTTCTTGAATATAAATTCTTTTGAAATTAATATGTTTAATTCCCTGGACTTGAACTAAATAGAAGACTTTTGTAATGAGGTCGCTCCAGTAATGCGTACCTGTAGAATGGTGCCCTTAAGACACCACCTCTCTTCCAAAAGTCTTTCCTGACTCCCCACCCTACCCCAAGGAAGTGGTCCTCACTCTCGGGGCCCTCTCAGACCCCTGGACATCCTTGTACCCAGAATCTCAGTGTTGTTTTATTTCTTCACTTGCCTGCACTACCTGCCCCCCTCGCCTTTGGTTCTAAACTCCTACAGGTCCAGTTACTAGTGTATGTATCCCCAGGGATTAGCACAAGACCTGCTGCAAAGTACTAACTGAAAGAATGAATACATGGATGACTGAATGAAGGGCAGCACGTGCTGCCCACTGGTGCACAACCAAGACATACAGACTGAGCCCCAGGTTATAGTCGTCACCCAGAGGATAAGCCTTAGGTGAGAAAATAGGACCTGCCGCCCCGGGGTTGCAGCTGTCTGCACAGGGCACTGTAGCCAGTGCCTTGAGCCCAAGGCCTGAGCCTGAAGACAAACGTGGACTCACTGGCGAGTGGCCTGAACTGGACCCGCTTACTCTTGGTTTTCACCGGCACTGCTCTGTACTTGCACTTGCCTGGAGGTGCTCTCCTGAAAAGAGATGGAAAAAGTGAGGACACAAGACTCTGAAGATGGAACCAGGAAATAGGTATAGAGGTGTAAGAACAGAGGTCAGCCTTCCCCTCCCCACAGGGATGGGACAGAGGAAGCAGGGAATCTTCAAGGAGCTCAGGTGGAGAGGAGGAAGGACACAGACATCATAGGGACGCTGCAGACTCTTGGGGGGCAGTGTAGGGAGGGGGCTGGGGCATGGGCACGGCAACAGAGAACAGGGTGCAACTCCTAGGGACCACAGGCAAGAAGCCCTGCCGAGTTTCAATTTTTGCAACTATAACATAGAAAACATAATAGCACCATCCTCACAGGGAGATGGGGAGGATTAAATAAAAACTGTGAACTTGGCACACCATAAGTGATGAACGGATAACTTAGTTTTTATTTTTGTTGTTATTGTTATGGGGCGGGGGGGGTGTTGGCTTGTTTTTTTGACCACACTGCTTGGCATGTGGAACTTCC
Organism: Antilocapra americana; assembly: GCA_007570785.1. Taxonomy (NCBI): domain Eukaryota; kingdom Metazoa; phylum Chordata; class Mammalia; order Artiodactyla; family Antilocapridae; genus Antilocapra; species Antilocapra americana. The sequence goes on from ML660213.1 coordinate 7,980,229, forward strand.
CTGACCCAGGGACCAGGGGACCAGGGATTGAACTTATGCCCCTTGTAGTAGAAACATGGAGTCCTAACCACTGGACTACCAGGGAAGTCCTAAATTGTTTCTTAAATGAGATTTTGAAAGACACATGGAACAGTGGTCAGCACGTACAAACGCTCTGTGGGTTATGATGGTAGTGATGGTGATGAGGAGAATGACACTCTGCCTCTGCTCCCATGGTAGTGGAGATTCCCTTTAAGGAAAATCTCTTCAGTTACTCATGGTGCAGCCCCTTAAGTAATGCCAGCCCCTCTGCCTCCTAGTATTTTGATTCTTAGACTGCTATCTCCCGAGTGCATCTTCTGAAATAAAAGGGGCTTTGCAGACTAGGAGCATTTCCAGCTAGTTGGTGGCAAAGCCAAGATTTATACCCAGTTCTCTGCACTCATGCCCAGCTGGGATGGCTGCATTTAGTGCAAAGATGGGCTGAAGAATTAAACAGAACAGAATTGGGATCCATTGCTACAGAAGTTTGTATTTTTTTTTAAAGTCTCTACAATTCAAGTCATTATAACTGAACTGAATGGGCAGTGCTGAAAAGATTTTGATCCAGAAAGAGGGATGAGATCCCATCCTCTGGTCCCTCTAACTAGCTCTACCTCAGGCAAGCAACTGAAGGTAGTAAGGCTCAGTTACCCTAATCTGCAGATTGAGGGTGTTACCCTGCATTGCTAGGATTCTGTCAGCACTGAATATCAGCCTGCATGCCCAGCACCCAGCATGGTGCCTGGGACACAGAAATGCCTGGATAAACGCCAATGTCTTCTAGGTGGAACAGCCTTTACAGTTGCCTTATGACTGACCTCTCATGCTGGCAGGGTGAGCTTAATTATTCCCTAACCTAATCAGGAAACTTTCAGAGGAAACAAGAAGGCATTCACACACCTGTTGTGTGAAAGAGGTTGATAGAAAGAGCAGAAAACTCCCCACACAGTCTCTGTCAGTCACCAGAAGCACTTTAAAGACCCCGGGTTTGCTCCATCCCCAGATCACAGATCTGCATGGAGGAGACCCAGCAGTGGAGACAGCTCAGTCCCTAATTCACCCTGGTAACCCTACCCCCCATCACGAGAGCCCCCAGGCACAATCTTGGGGACAAAGCCCCCTCCAGGAACTTCTGAGAACACCTAAAGAGAGCCCTATTGCCAAGAGGAACTGAGCTAGGCTGGGCTCACCAGTAGCTGGACTGAGCTGCAAAATGTCCTCTGAATAACTACCCCAGGTATGGTAACGTAAGCCTCAAGGGAAGTCCTCCTTGGCAGGTCTTCCTTCAGGCTGACTTGTGGGGAGACTTTCTTGCTTTGGGTAAGAATCCTGAAATATTATAAATCCAATGCACTGCCCAGAGCTCTCAGGATGGATACCCCGCATCACTCTCCCAGGGACAGGTCGGTACACACATTCAGAAGCCTCACAAATGGGAAGCTGAAGTTTGGCTTTTGCCAGATGAGTTGAAGGTTGGTTAGTCCCTGAGAGAGGTGTGCAGAGAAGCAGAGTTACACATCATAGAGTTCACCAAGTGAATAAATGCTGTCCCTGAATTCTAGAAACAAGTAGGTAGAGACACAGAGAAACCTGACAGTTGAAGATACAGCTGTTTCTGGGACTCTCCTGGAACTTGTCTAAGACCGTGCAGATACCAAAACCCACTGATGCTCAAGTCCTTTATATAAAATGATGGCGCATTTCCATATAACCTACACATCCTCCTGTATACTTTAAATCATCTCTAGATCACTCATGATACCTAGAATGCAAATGCTATGCAAATAGTTGTAAATATAATTGCAAATATTACAGAAATTGTTGCCGAGGCATGGCAAATTCAACTTTTGCTTTTTGTAACTTTCCAGAAGTTTTCAAAATATTTTTGGTCCACAGTTGGTTGAATCCACAGATATGGGACCCATGGATATGGAGGGCCAACTGTATTTGCCAAAGACCAAGCCATGGAAGGGCAGCAATATTTACTCAGGCAGTCAGAGTTGTACATTACTGTCAGATGATCCCAGACAGAAGTTTCCAGAAGCATATTTTTAAAAAAACAAACAAACAAAGGACTTCCTTCGCAGTCCAGTGGTTAAGAATCCATGCTTCCACTGTGCAAATTCAATCTCTGGTCAGGAAACCAAGATCCAGTATGCAGCATGGTGTAGCCAAAAAAAAACAAGACAGGAGCCACAGGTCTAGAACTAGTTATCCTATAAAGGCTAAAGATCTTTATTTTCAACCACAAAGAGATCATTTCCCAAATATTCCATAATTGTCCTACACTTTCATCAGTCCAATCTGCTTTGAATCTAAAGCAAAGATTTGCTTCGTTGATCATTTCTATTGATAGTAATTCTTGGGGAGTGAGGACTGTCTTTCTGATCTGCCATGGAGATAAAGACTAATTCAAATTACCTGAGAAGAAAAGGAACCCAAATCTCACCTTGATGGGTCAACAAATTTGTAAATGGATCCATGCGGTGCATAGGCGCTGGGGTAAGAGGTGGCCAAGAAGTAGAGCTCCCCTGAGAAAACAGGAACAGACCATCAGGACAGGACACAAGGCCAGGCCCAGACAGTTAGACATGCTGAGGAATCATCACAAGGGGGTTGTGGCCCTGAAATACATGAGCCCCAGGAACGGGTCCCCAGAATCCCACCTGACAGCGAGGTTTCAAGGGCTGTGAGCTCCCCAAGGAGAAAGTCCATCTCAGCCCCCAGACCGCCTCGGACTGTCACCCAGCAGAGGCATGTTTCTGCTGTGCGTGCTAAGTCACTTCCTTCATGTCCGACTCTTTGTGACGCTATGGATTGTAGCCCACCAGGCTCTTCTGTCCATGGGATTCTCCAGGCAAGGATACTGGAGTGGGTTGCCATTTCCTCCTGCAGTGGATCTTCCCAACCCAGGGATCAAACCCATGTCTTCTGCATTGGCAGGCAGATTCTTTACCACTGAGCCACCTGGGAAGCCCCTTTAGAACTATATTTTAGGGTAAGAACAACACACCAAAAAACTAACAGGCTGTATAAACCAAAACATATGCAATATGAATTTACTGCAAGCATTATGACCTCAGTCAGCCCTCTTGGGAATGTGCTTCAGTGACTGACATTCAGAAGCCTAACCCATCAGAACTCAGCCATGGACAGTCCCACGCCCACCATTCACTCCATCTACTCACTCGTTTATTTGTGCCAGCTGTCGGCTGGAAGAGTCAGAAAATAACTGTAGCAACAGTGAAGGCAGAGCTCTGGTGCAACTAAAATGGGACTTATCGCACTCGGTTCTAAATATGTCAATAATGGGAAAGACTATGACCCACACAGAAAATCTGAATCACTCTATGCAAAAACATAAAAGCATGCAACTCTGAAGGAAATAACTTGCCTTGGGAACAGCCACCCTGGTTTTAGGGCTGCCCTTGGGCAAAGTCTGGCTTGGGAACACCTTGGCAAGGCCACACCATCAAATTTAGCCAAAGACACTTTTGTTTGCCAGATGTACTGAGTGGTGTTCAAAAACAGCCTTGTTTTCTCCTGCAAGAAGTCTATGGGCTCAACGAACCAAACCACCAAAACCTGGCTTTTCTGTGGCCTCCTGAAAAGGAAGAAGCCACAGAATGTGGCAGCCCAGGGACCCTGGGCAGGCTACCTCCAGGGGTCTCCAGCCTCTGGAGGCTCCAGCCTCCTTGGGGCACCAGCAGAGGAGAGGCCCCACCCTGGCCTGTGGCTGACATTCATTTACATCATCCACTTTCCACTGAACGTGCCAGCCTGTGGTTTCTCCCCTTTTTCGTATGTTTGGACTTCCAATCTGGAACTCAGAAAGACTTTACTCTATTAAGAATGCTTCTATTTTCCAAAATATCATCTGCTTCTACTAAATATTCATCTCAAACTATCTATTCACAAGCCATTTGAGGACTTCCCTGGCAGTCCAGTGGTTAAGACTCCTCAATTCCAATGCAGGAGGAGCAGGTTTGATCCCTAGCCAGAGAACTAAAACCCCATATGCCATATGGCATGGACAAATACATTTTTAAATTAATAATAATAATTAAAAAAACATAAGCTAGCTGAGAGGAAGGGTGCAGCTGCTGACTGGCTTTCTTTATGTCCCACTCAAGTGAAGCTTTTGTACAGCCACCCTTGGGTCAGAGTGGAAAGAAACCAAATATTGAAGAAACCATCAAGTCTCTGGTTAACACCTGTAGAGAGTCCTGTGTCTGGAAGGGACCCCTAAGAGATCATTTTGTTCTCTTCCGTGCCTCAGAGCATGGCTAGATGCAATGCCAAATACCAGAAGGATCGCAGGCCTTGTCATCACTTATGTAAACAAATAAACCTTTAACTTTCAAAATGACACATAACTTACATAAAGCTCAAATCAAAACTTCATTTTCTGAGTTCAAAATTTGAGGACATTTATTTTTTCGTTGTTTGTTTTGTATGGGGATTTTTTGTTTCATTTTAACTTTTTATTCTATATTGGTGTTGAGCCAATTAATAGTATTGATAGTTTCAAGTGAACAGCAAGGGACTCAGTCATGCATATACATGCATGTATTCTCCCCTAAGTTCCCTCCCATCCAGGCTGCCATACTGAGCAGGGTGCCCTGTGCTAAACAGTAGGTCCTTGTTGCTTATCCATTTTATTTTATATTTTTTAAAATTGGAATATAATTGCTTTACAATGTTGTGTTAGTTTATGCTGTACAGCAACGTGAATCAGCTATGAAAGTGAAAGTGTTGGTCGCCTAGTTGTGTCCCACTGTTTGCAACCCCATGGACTGCAGCCCGCCAGGCTCCTCCGTCCATGGAATTCCCCAGGCAAGAGTACGTTGCCATTTCCTTCTCCAGGAGATCTTCTCGATCCAGGAATCGAACTCAGATCTTGAATCTACATTGCAGGTAGATTCTTTAATGTCTGAGCCAGGGACATTAGGATTCACATCAGGGTAGCTGTGAATCAGCTATAAGTGTGTGTGTGTGTGTGTGTGTGTGTGTGTGTGTGTGTGTGTGTGTATCCCTGCCTTCTTGAATCTTCCTCCCAACCCCACCATCCCACCCATATAGGTCAACACAGAGTGAATATTTATTAAAGCTAAATCCCTGTCTCTTTCCCTTCACCTCTCTCTCTCTCATATGTGCACAAACGCCTTGCTCTGCTGATGCCCTTAACATACGCCTAATGGCTCTAGTGTGTAGCCTCCTACCTAGCTGTCTACCCTTTTCCAAGATCCCTCAAGAAAGAAATTCTCCCTTGTTCATTCACAGACGTTGCCCAACAAACTCTGGGCAGGATCAGGAAGAGCCCAGCCCAGCCAGTGGCTGATCATCAGAGGTACTTTCTCCCAGGCAACACCAGCAGGATAAATACCCACTGTTGGCTCTGTCTATGTTTGTATAATCACAGATTAGAACAGAATTAGGGAGGAAGAGCACATGCACCTCCTTCATAGTCAAAGGACTGAACAGACCACAGTTCAGACCTTGGTCTACCTGCACAGCGAGCTGTACAGCTAGTCAAGAAGGGATAAGTTGGCATAGTCAGTCTGTTTCCTCATTGGTGAAATAAGCAAAATAATTACATCATGGGGGTGTTGTGATTACTAAATAAGATTTTAAAATGTAAAGTGCCTACAACAGTATCCAGTACATTATCAAAGGTGGTCAATAGTGAAAATAGGAGAAGTGGTAGTTTCTATTTAAATAATAAGAGTAATAACAACAGCAATGATAATTATTATATAAATGTTTGGGGCTTCCCAGGTGGCTCAGTGGTAAAGACTTCACCTGCCATGGAGGAGACACAAGTTTGATCTCTGGGTCAGGAAGATCCCCTGGAGAAGGAAATGGTGACCCACTCCTGTATTCTTGCCTGGGAACTCTCATGGACAGAGGAGGCTGGTGAGCTACAGTCCATGGGGTTGCAAAACAGTCGAACATGACTTAACAACTAAACAACAACATAAATATTCAGTTCACAATGCCTGTGATTATCTAAGATCCAGTAACCAGAAATACAATAAACTGTTAATATTTGTTACCTGCTTCATCTTCAGCAAAGGAGATGATAAACTTGCTGTGTGTGCTGATCAGCCCTGGGAAGGCACAGGACTCAGTGCTGCCCAGGCAAATGTCCTGTTTCTTCCATTTCTTGGTTTTTCTATCTTCCTGCAAAGCCATAAGTCGACTAGATGAAAAGCAAAACCTTATATTTTAGGAATCCATATTTCTACCCAGCAGGATATTTTTTTCCTACTAAAATCTGGGAATCGTGGAATACTATGACTGAATCTCCCATAGGAGATCAATAACTAATCTCCCTTAGGAATCAAAAAAGCTGCTTCAGAGATATTTCTGACACCCTCTTGCCCTAGATGGGGAAGTTCATTTGCTATTATAAGAGGAGTTCGGTGTCCTGCGAAGGTTGCACCACCACAAAAGACTAATTTTTATTAGCTGGCTAGTTGCTCGTCACCTCTAAGCCTCAGTTTTCTCATCTATAAAATGGTGGGTAGTAAGAGAATTTACCATAGGCAAGAGTTGTTAAGGTTAAATAAGATAATATATGTAAATATTCATATACTGCCAATGTGCTAAGCATATAGCAAATACTCAAAACCAGCAGCTATTATTATTATTATGTCTGTAGAGTAGCAGATGTTACTTGATATTCCACTGTCATCTATCTGAACTAAAAGAAGGTTTTTAGAAGAAAAGGAAGAGAAAATTGGGTAACCAAGGGTATCAGCTGAAAAGTTTTATAGAAACAGAGATGTTCAACCCCCGGTAATTCTAGTGCATATGATTCAATTAAAAATCATTGCATATCTGTTATGTGTGGGGGTGAAATGGTGGGTAGAGGTTATGGGAAAAACATAAAGAACAATTAAATCCCAAAGATCTGACAAATTCCTTGACAGGCAGACTACAAAGACTCACTCAGAAAGAAGTAAGCTGAGTAGCCTGTGTCTGGAGCAGGAAATGTCAACCCACTGCAATATCCTTGCCTGGGAAATCCCATGGACAGTGGAGCCTGACAAGCTACAGTTCATTGGTCAGAAAGAGTCAGACACGACTTAGCATCTAAACAACAACAAGCCTATGTCTATTAAAGAAACTGAATTTGTATTTAAAAGTCTCCACAAGGAACACTTCAGAGGACTTCTGGTTTCTGGTCCAGCATGTAAGGAGCTTGGAAGTCGGCACACCATCCTAAAATAAGCAAAAGACTGAAACATCAACAACTATTCTTAGATTCGTAAGAGAAACAAGGTCACAGGGGAAAACCACTGCCCCCAACATAGGAGAGACAAGCAGGCAGATACAGAAAATGGCAACTTACAGAAAACCACAAGCACAAACCTTCACAGGTATCAGTTCTGCGCTTGGAAAACCTAAACTATAATTGACAAATTGCTAGAAGTTCCATATGGGCAAAGTGTGAGTTAGACAGGGATGCCCAGTCATCCAGGGTCCCCACACTTTTGTGAGTTTTACCTCCAGGAGCTTGACCAGTTTCCCAAAATAAATATCAGGAAAAATCTGCTTGTGCTTCCAGCAGGAGGAAGGGAAAAGGAATCATTTTGAAATACACCAGTGTTTTCTGTTTTTCTTAACAAATGTCTGTCCTCAGGAGAAACTAACCAGAGACTAACCTGCCAGGATTTTATCAGAACCTCACAGACCCGGGGAAAGGAAGTACCTCACTCTAGCCAACTCTAGCCATCCTGTCCCACCTAAATGTGTATGGAGGCAGGAGGGCTTCTGAGAAACACTGATGAAGTTCACAGTCCAGAGGCACAGGGTCACTAAAAAACTCTGAACTAATCATAAGACTAGAACACTTCCTCTCCCCCACACTTCACCACCACTTTGCTAAAGACCAATTTACAGCAGTTTCTTTTGCCCAGTGCATCATATCTAGCAATCAGGAAAAAAAATTACAAGGCAAAAAAACATACTTTGAAGAGACTGAACAAGCATCACAACCAGATTCGAGTGTGGCATGGGATGTTGGAATTATTAGATTCAGAATTTAAAACAACTATGATTCATATACTAAGGGCTCTAAGGATAAAGCAGACAGCATGCAAGAACAATGTAAGCAGTGATAAGGAAACTCTAAGGAAAAATCAAAAAGAAATGCTAGAGATCAAAAACACCATAATTTAAATAAAAAGTGCTTTGACAGGCTTATTAGTAGACTGGACATGGCTGAAGAAAGAATTGAGTTTGAGAATATCTCAATAGAAACCTCCAAACTGGAAAGCAAAGAGAAAAAAGACTGACCAAAAAAGAGAACAAAATATCCAAGAAAAGTGAAACAACTACTAAAGTTGTAACATAAGCATAACAGGAATATCGAAAGGAAAAGAGAGAGAAGAGCAGAAGAAATATTTGAAACAATAATTATTCAGAATTTCCCAGGATTACTGTTAGATATCAAACCACAAATCTCGGAAACTCAGAGAATACAAAGCAGAATAAATTCTTTAAAAATTACTTATATGCATACCTTATTCAAACTATGGAAAATCAGGCATAAAGAAAAAGAAAATGTGAAAAGAAGCTGGGGATGGAGGGGCGGCACTTTCAGTATAGAGGAACAAAGATCAAAGTGACATCAAATTTCTCTTCAGAAACCATGCAAGCAAGAAGAATGCAGAGTGAAATATTTTAAGTGTTTAGAGAAAAAAGTCACCAACCTGTACCTGGTTAAATTGTATTTCAAAACTGAAGGACAATTAAAGATTTTCTCAGACAAACAAAAATTGAGGGAATTTGTTGCCAGTGCATCTACCTTGCAAGAGATGTGAAAACGAAGTTCTTTTGAGAGAAGAAAAATAATATCGGTCAGAAACTCAAATCTATATAAAGGAAGAGTATCAAAGAAGGAATAGATGAAGGTAAAAATCAAGACTTTTTTTTTATTCTTCACTGGTCTAACAGATAGAAGTTAGTTCAATATACTAATAGCAACAATGTATTTAATTATGTATGCTTATGTATACAGTAAAATAATAGTATTATTAAACTATAAAATGTTATGTTAATAATTATTATATATCACTGTTATAATTATTACCTACGCTTTTATATATAAGTGAAATGAATGATAACAATTAGGGACAAAAGGGAGGAAGTAGGATTATTTTATTATTATAAAACAGAGACTACCCATGAAGTTTTGTAATGTTGTTTGAAAGTGAACTTGGCTTAGTTGTAAATGTATATGGCAAACTCTAAGCAACTCCTTAAAAAAGATTTCAAAAAATAGTATGATCAATATGCTAACAAAGGAGAGAAAATGGGATCAAATAAAATGTTCAATTAAATCTGCAAAAGGCAGAAAAAGAGTTGAAGAAAAGAGGAATAAAGAACAATATCAAAAAATAGAAAAGAGTAGTGAGTATGGTAGGTATCATTTCAACCATAGCAATAATACCTTTGAATGTCAATGGTCTAAATGTACCAATTGAAAGACAGAGATTGTCAGAATGGATCAAAAAACAGGGCCCACTACCATCAAAATGGTCATCTACCATTAAACATCAGATCTAGATGGCTTCACTTGGAAGGAAGAAACACGTTTTACATACATTAGTCCAGATAATTAAAGGAAAGGAAATACTCTTTAACTCACTTTATAAAGCTCACATTAACCTGCTGCCAAAATCTGACAAAGGTATCATAAGAAAGGAAAACTAAAGCTCATCTGTTTCTTCATGAACACAGATGCAAACATTCCAAACACACTAGCGAGTTGAATTCAACAACATATTAAAACAAAAACAATATGCTAATCAAATACAACATGACCAAGTGATATTTTTATCCCAGGAATGCAAGTTTGCTTCAGTGATGAAAAAAAAACCCATCAATGCAATTCACCATATTAACAAACTAAAAATGAAAAAGCCTCATGATTCTCTCACTAGATGCAAAGATGCATATGACAAAATGCAACATCGTACCTAATACAAACTCTCAGCAGACTAGGAATTGAAGGAAATATCCTCAATCTGAAAAAGGGCAAACACAAAACACAGCTGACAGCATCAATCTTATTGGTAAAAAATCGAATGCTTTCCCCCACTTCTATCCAACATTGTACTAAAGGTTAAAATGAAGCAACAGATCAATAAAAGAATAATAAAAGGCTTCCAATTCAGGAAAAAAAAATAAAGGTATCCATATTCATAGCGAAATGATCTTCTACATAGAAAATCCAATAGAATAAACAAAAAAGTCACTAAAACTGATAAGAAATTAGCTATATGCTATGAATTAATATATATGTTACATATATGCTGAATATATATTATTTTATATATATATATAGCAATATTCAACTAGCAACAAACACTATGAAATACTTAGATATCCAAGACCTTTTACACCGAAAACTACAAAGGTTTGCAGCAGTTTTATTCACAATCTCCCCAAACTGGAGACAGCCAAAACATCCATCAACAGGAAAATAAATGAATAAACTCTGGCATATTCATGCAACTGAATGTTACAAAGCAATAAAAGAGACAAATGACTGATACATGCAAAAGCACTGACAAATTTCACAGACATTACTCTATGAAAAAAGCATCTGCGATGAGAGTGGGGGTGGTGGGGAGAAAGGGATGGTGTGCTGACAGGCACTAGGCAAGAAGGAACCTTCTACAGTGATGGAAATGCTCTTCATCTTGATATGATTAGTCTTAATACAAGAGTATACATTTGTAAAACTATACAGCCACACTGTTAAGACATGGAATGTTGTAATATGCAATTTATACTCCAATTAAAATGGTGAAAAAGAGAGAGGGGACATCAGTCCTTCCTTACCCACTCATGAAGTCCCCAAAGATGTAGAGACCATTGAGATTTGGGGATTCACATCCACGGTAGACGTAGCCTCCAGTGACCGACTTGCCCACTGCATGGCCATAAGCATAGATGGGCAGAATATCGTCTGTCCAGGAACAGGGGAAAAGAGTGTCATAGCTAAACCTGGGAACTTCAAGGAGGAAGAAGGCAGTTTTTAAAACCAATTGCTTTACTGAGTGGAGAATGTTTCATCACTTGATCTTTGGGAGGACAGAAAGCCAAGTAAATCACATTTACCTTCTCAACAGACCAGCCATGATATTCATGAGCTTCCCATTTGACTGGCTTCAGAAAGCAGAGAGGAAGCCTAAAGTTCCCCCATTTGTGGGGCAGTGACCTGGAAATCCACACCCTTAAATTCTTTCTCCCCAGGTTAATACGGCAGATACTCAGGTTTAGGATTTAGAATATTGTGAGGACCTGGATGACCGCTTTGAAGCTTACTGTAATGGAGAAGGACCCTTTGAGACCTTCTCAGGACAGACCATCCCCTGTCCTCTGCCTGCCTTTTGTCAAAAACTTTAGCCAAAGAATAAATTTAATCAGAGGAATGAAAAAATATAGAAGCAAGGAAAGTAGTCAAACAGAACAAAATAATAATAATTTAGTCATTAAATTAAATCAAGGACCTTTAGTTCCTCCTCAAAGTCTATAGATATCTACTGAGCCATATCTTTTGAGCAGTATTATAATGAAACTCCTACCAGATGGAAGAAGTTAACTACATTATGGCCAGACAGTAGCCTTAACATAAACTGCTCCATCTTCCACAGCTCCAAGAACTGGCCTCAAGGAAATGCAAACAAAGCAACCCTGGAACTAGAGATTAACTATAATTAAAATAATCAAGATAACTCTGATCAGACCACCTTGCATGATTAATTTCAGGAAAAATGTCAGAGACGGCTGTCCTGTCCTACACAGCTCTCTCCCTCCACCCATATGCCCCTGAAACTCCCATTTAAAATTCTTCCCCTGATTAGCAAGGGGAAATTGGTTCTTTGGGACACAAGTCCACCTTCTCCCCAGGATTGCCAGCTTCCTCAGTAAAGCTATCTTTCCTTGCACTCAACACTTGTCTCTCAGTATTGGATTCCTGAGTAACAAGCAAACAGATCTGAGTTCAGCAAAAGAAGGACAAAAAGACCAAGCAAAGGCGATAAAGTCAGAAAATTAGAATTTTAAGCCAGATCGAGTTTCTAAAGCACACCTTGATTACTGACGTTTAAGGACTGTATACGGAATATCATTTCAGTGGAAGTTCCAAATAAAAACATACAGCCACCTATTTTCCTTTGAGGATGGTTCAAACTTGTATGCCTGAAAATCATGTGAGTAACTTATTTGGAATAGAGATTCCTAGGTCAATCCCACCACGCCCCCCAATTCCCCCAGGAGTCAATTCATTAGTTAATGAGAAATGCCCAGAGTTTCAGGCACCAGTGGCTAGAGGACCGCTCTGAGAAGCACGATTCCACAGGACACAAACAAAGGCACTGTAAGGACCTGCAGCCCAAGACAGTCCCAGGTTTTATTCTCCCACCTCCACCTGCAACTCATTCAATTCACTCAAGAAATAAGAGGGTTTCTCACTTACCCAAAGAGGTGTTTCGACAGAGCTTTTTGTCATAACATTCAAACCCCTCCTTTGCCCTCCAGCCATAGTTTCCACCTTTAACAATGATGTCAACTTCTTCAAACCGGTTCTGTCCCACGTCCCCACAGAACATCCGACCTTGGCCCTGGCGCGTGACGGGGTCCCCGCGGTCCACGGCACAGCGCCACATGTTTCTGATCCCGTAGGCGTAGATGGCGGGATGGGCCCCTGGCTCAGAAACAAATGGATTGTCCACGGGCACTCGGTACCGCTTGCCACCTGAGCCGGCCCCATTCACATCGATCCTTAACACTTTCCCCAGCAGGGAACTTCTGAAAAGAAGGCCAGAAACAGGAACAGGGGAAATAAGATGATGTGAGATTGCTGGGTCATATGCTGGTTCTATTTAAAATTCTTTGAAGCAAGAATAATGTTTTCCATAGCTGTTGCACTGTATATTTTTCATTCCCACCAACAGTATACAGAGGTTCAAATTTCTCCACATTCTGCCAACACTTGTCCTTTATTTTTTTTATAATAGTCATTCTAACAGGTGTGAGGTGATATCTCACTGCATTGTCCTGATGATTAATGACATCGAGCACCTTTTCGTGTACCTGTTGGCCATTTGTATGCAAGAGTAGTAAGCACCAGAGACCCACTGTATATTTTCCCCACAATTAACAATATTGTACTGCACACTTGAATTTTGTAAGAGAGTGGATCTCAGGTTATGTATTCTAAATAAAACATCTCAGAACTAGAGGAGATGGCCCAAAAGAGTCTACTGAGAGTGGATCTCAACTGACAACCAAGAATCACATAGGGAGATAATACACACACACATACACACGATATATATATATATATATATATATACACACACACACATAGTTAAGACTTCCCAATTTTTGACTCAAAGAGAACTACTAGGCAAAAGTTTGATGTAGTCCTGGTCCATGTGACACTTAGCAAGTTGCAGCTTCAATTTTTCTATTTTTATAATGGGGTGGTTTCTCTCAGGTTTGGTCTAGTACTATGAATTTTTTAAAGGAGCTGGTTCTATCCTTCCTCATGTAACAACATGGTCAGTAGTAAGAACAGAGGCTTCTGAGCAGCTCTGCTGATGACCGTGGTCTCTGGGCCTCCGTTTCCTGCTTTGTAAAGCAGGGGAGAGTAACACTACCTTGCAGTATGGTTGTAGCGTAAGGGTTAAATGAGTTAGTGTGCATATAGCATGTCATGTGGTTTCTGACATACAGTCAGCACTCAACAAATGCAAGCTCTTTATTATTATCAACCCTAATATTTTTATTACTAGGGATAACAAGAGCCACATGCTTGTTGGATACAAAGGGCACAAGGATCACGTGACCTTCCTCTAGATGGCATAGCCTCACTGGATTGTCTGAGTTGGAATTCTGGATCTGCCACTTACTCTCTGTGTGACCTTGGAGAGACTACTTCACTCCTCTCTGCCTCTATTATCTTGTCTGTAAAATGGCTATCATAATACCTATACTTCATAAGATCCATTCATTCCAAATGTATCTATGGCATGACACCATTGCGAGGCACTATTCTAGGGGCTGGGAATACATCAACCAAGAAAAGAGATTAAAATTTTTGCCCTTGTGGCTGTCAGAATTATGTGCTCAAATAAACATAAGGTATTTAGAATAAGCATTGGACACACAGTAAGCAACCAATATACATTGTTGTTGCTTCTGTTAGCCTCATTAACTAATTACTCATGTATCTCCACATGAGACACAGTGCCTGGAACACAGTAATCAATATCGTTGAGCTGAATTTAACTGATAGACCATGGCACAGTAAATAATGTCCTGCTCATATATATTAAAAATCTTGAATTCATCTTTATATGGCCCTCTGAGAGTCATGTTGAACATCTATAATATTATTATAAAAATACATTATGCCTGAGAAGTATAGGACAGAATTTCTCTGGTGGTCCAATGGTTAAGAATCCACCTTCCAATGCAGGGGACATAGGTATGATCCCTGGTCAGGGAACTAAGATCCCACATTTCACGGGGCAGCTAAGCCCACATGCCACAACTAGAGAGTTGCAGTGAACAATCCCACATAAGATCCGATGTTGCCAAATAAACAAATATTCCAAGTAAATATTAAGAAAAGAAAATCAAATGTTCTTCCCATTGTGTCAACAGAGGAGACTACATCTTGCAGTAAATGAGTTGGGTTTGACCCTCTGCAGATTCCATCTCAGCAAAAACATTACACCAGGGAAAGCCTGCATCCAGCTTACTTGTTCTGAGCATTTCCAAACTTGCCGAAGGGATCCCCAGCCTGTCCTCCATCCCCAGTGAATATGTACATATAGCCATCTAGGCCAAAAAGAAGTTGTCCACCATTATGATTTGAGGCTGGTTCTTCTATCTCCAGAATGATCCTGGAAGGAAAAAAAAACCACACTTCAATGAAAGCTGATATAGCATCCTCTTGAGACATCCAGATATGACTGGTCCAAGCCAGCCAAGGGCCACAAAACAGGTAGCTCAGTGGCTCTGGGACACCCCTCGCTTCCTAGTATGACTCCGTCATGGATCTTTTTTTCCACATCCTTCCTGACTTCACGAGCTATAGACACAGCGGGGTAACCATCACCCTTTTCTGGTGCTCAGCCTTACTTTCTTCTCCGCAAGAACCCCCAGTCCCATTCTTGAGACAATCTAGCAGGGGCTAGTCTATCACTTCTTCATGCTCTTTTCAATCTCTAAACCTGTCTGTATGGGAAAAGCAAGATAAGGCAGAATGGAGTAGGAAAAAAGGGTGGAATGGTAGAGCAAAAGAGCATGAGCTTGGGGTTAGTTAGAGCTGGGCTCTTCATCTGACCAGGCTTAATTACCTTGTGTCAAGGTTTCCGGAGAGGATGGGAATTCCCATGTTCAAGATAAAAGGCCTGAGATCTAATGGTCACACAATAATCAGAGGCTACTGTTATATTTAATGTGGATATTATCTAAAA
Organism: Antilocapra americana; assembly: GCA_007570785.1. Lineage (NCBI taxonomy): Eukaryota > Metazoa > Chordata > Mammalia > Artiodactyla > Antilocapridae > Antilocapra > Antilocapra americana. Next base: position 7,995,759 of record ML660213.1, read on the forward strand.
TCATTTCTCAAACCCTTATGGCCTCTAGCCTTTGCTTACCCTCTATAAACTCAAGTAAGCATAGCCATGACTCAAGATTCTAACTTGGGTTAACTCATCAATGAGCAATGACTTTTGTGGTCATGATAAGCTAGTAGATCTAAACCCAGGAAGTTCCTCTATCTCATCTCAGAGGACCAACTGGCAGTGTTTTGGTTCACAGCAGATTCTCATACTTATGCCTCACCTCTCTGATTTGGGATCGGCTTTGTTGGGATCAGCCCGAGAAACCTTCATCTCACTAATCCGGATCTTTTCTACCCTCTTCTTGCCCAGGCATGAATAATAAATGTAGAACTTGCGGTTGTGGCGGAATCGGGGATGAAAAGCCAACCCCAAAAAGCCCCTCTCGTCCCCAATCCAGGGAGTGGTCAGCACGAGGCTCTTGAGGTCCAGGAAGGGTTGTTCCAGGCGACTCCCATCAGGCAGGTAGACCCACACCACCCCCACCTGCTCGGCCACGAAGAAGCGGTGGGTGCCGTCCCCAGCGTGGACCATGGAGACCGGGTTCCTCAGCCCGTTGGCCACCTCGGCCAGGCAGAGCTGCAGGCAGCCCCCAGGGTCCTCGGCCACCGCCCCCAGGTTGCGGTTGAGGTGGTCGCTCCTCAGGATGTTGGGGAAGCAGTAGTCCTTGTCGGGCAGGTTGAGGAGGTGGCAGAACCGCGCGCCATCCTTTCCAGGGGATTCCTGGAGGCGGCGGTCATTGGTCAGCAGGGCGATGGCGGAGTGGCAGTTCGAGTGGAATGCAGAACAGTAGTCAGAGCAGAGGCCGGGAAGGTTCCGGAGGGGCGTGCGCGGGTTCTCAGCGTCGTAGAGGTGGGCAGCGTAGGGCGAGCACTCCTGGAAAAGAAGAGCGACCTCAGCCCCCAGGCAGACTGGCCACGGTAGGGCTGGAACCAATTTTTCTCTTTTCAAGGATTTGATTTTTTTTTTTAAGAGTTTTTAAATCTTGACTTTATTTTGGTTTAATGGCAAAAATATTTCCCTCTTGATGCAATATACCTATTTAAAATTTTTAAAAGTCATACCTGTGTGGATGTTCTAATCAGCTTTATGTTTTGAGCAAAAAGAGGGAAAACAGGTCTGGGGAAGAACCAGGATTCTGGAGCTCCTGTTACCAACTACTGAAAAAGAAAGCTCTTCTTTGGAACCCACATTTTCTACCCAGTTAATGCTCCTGGAAAGCAGAAAGGGGGTAAAAATTCTCTTGGATTTACTGTAACTTTGTTCTTGACATATAGAATTTTGCTAAATGATCAATTTTCTATTAGAAAAAAGAGGTAATACCAAATGTCTCCATCTTTCCCTTTTTTTTAAATTATAAGTTCTCTATCTGTAAGATTTAATTTCTTTATGCACATCTGAAGCAGTGTGGCCGAAGTTTTACATTTGCTGAATCTCAGTATTGGACCTGTGTGAGTCACTCAGTTGTGTCCGACTCTGTGACCTCATGAACTGTAGCCAGCTAGGCTCCTCTGTCCATGGAATTCTCCAGGCAAGAATGCTGGAGTGGGTTGCCATCCCCTTCTCCAGGGGATCTTCCTGATGCTGGGATTGAACCCAAGTCTCCCGCATTTCACACACTGCAGGCAGGTCCTTTACATCTGAGCCACCAGGATCTGTCATGTTAATTATTTAATTTTTCTGTGCTTTTCCATACATTAAAAAAAATTTTTTTGCCACATTGTGCAGATGTGCAGTGTGTGGAATCCTAGTTCCCCAACCAGGAATGTAACCTATACCTCCTGCAGTGGAAAACAAAGTCCCAACCACTACCAGGGAAGTTCCATTCAAAATATTTTATAATTTAAAAATAAAATTATCAAAATGAACATGCAATGTATCATTCCCAGAGATTAGGCATGTAGTGATTTCTTCCCATATTTATTAAAAATATTAAAGTGTTTAATACATACAAAATGCCATGCTGGGAGCTATACAAATTTAAACTGTGGCTGTGGGGCCATATAACTGTTCTTTACAAATATACAAGGACTGTGAACAAAGGAGTACTCGTTAGTCAGACCTCCCTGTCATAGCGTTTTCTAGCAGGAAAATAGAATATTGTAGGCAGACAGTCAACTTTCAATAGTGAGGAAAGGCAGAGGCAACTCCTATCAGGAAAGTAAGAAAGGCCCGTTTTTGTTTGTTAATTTTGGCAGCACTGGGCCTTCGTTGCTGCGTGGGGCTTTTCTCTAGCTGCAGTGAGTAGGGGCTACTCTCTAGTTGTGGTGCGTGGACTTATTGCGGTGGTTTCTCTCTCTCGTCAGTAGCTCTGGTACATGGACTTAGTTGCCCTGCTACACGTGGAATCTTCCTGGACCAGGGATTGAACTCATGTCCCCTGCATTGGCAGGCAGATTCTTAACCACTGGACCATGAGGGAAGCCCAGAAAGGCCAGTTTAAAGGGGGTGGCTGGGGCCGTGAGATAGGGCAGCATCCACTCTGGAAGCTGCTTCTGATGGTAGATGCCTCTCCTGGCACCTGCCGGCCCAGAGCTGTTTCATTCACCTCTGTTCTCTCATCACCTAAGAGAGAGATCAGCAGTGGTTCTCAGATGTGTTGAGTTCCCCATTCTTTTTCTTTTTTTTCCTCCCCATTCTTTCTCATTTCAACCCTGATTGCAGATTTGCAGAGCAGCAGATTCTTATCGGGAAGAGCAGAAGAAAGAGCCCAGGGATTCACAGCATCTCCCCCAGAGCTGTTTCCATTTAGGAGACTTGTCAGAGCTGCCGACAAGAAGCCAGATGAACTGCTCTGAGTCCCACCTGACTGGCCTGTCCACTCCTGGGGAATGGAAAGAAGAAGAGAGATGGAAGACAAAAATAAGGATGAAATACCCAGGAACAGAGGAGGCTGTGGACAAGGAACCACCCGCATGGCACACTCTTAGGCATCATTTAGAATCTGCACAGTTGCCTCTACTCAATCAGCTCAGGAACTGTCATTTCCGTCTTAGAAAACAGAGGCCCAGAAACAATCTCTCCTAGGTGCCAGGCACTGTCCTCTGCACTGGGGCTGCTGACAGTGAGTGAGATGCCCAAAGGTGCTGTCCTGCTGGAGCTTATGCTTGCCCCAGGTCAGGGAACCAGTAAGTGGATCGGCCAGGGCTGCTGTGACTCGACTTTGGCGTGGTATGATCAAAAGGGCACGAGACTTGGAGCACGAGCCTGTAGATTTGTGCCACGACACTCTCTGACTTTGGATAGTGAAAGTGGAAGTCACTCAGTCATGTCCAACTCTTTGCGAGCCCACAGACAGTAGTCCATGGAGTATCTCCAGGCCAGAATACTGGTGTGGGTAGCCGTTCCCTTCTCCAGGGGATCTTCAAAACCCAGGGATCAGAACTGGGGTCTCCTGCATTGCAGGCGGATTCTTTACCAGCTGAGCTACCAAAACTAATTCTGAGACTTCCCTGGTGGTCCAGTGTCCTCGCTCCCAGTGTAGGGAGCCTGGTTTCCATCCCTGGTCATGGAACTAGATCCCACATGCTGCAACTTAATAAAAGTTATTAAAAAAAAAAAAACTCATGAGTAAAATGGGGGTCCTAGTAGCTGCCTGCAGAATCATTGCTGGGAACATACTACATATTTGGGGAAGAAAGAGAGAGAAGAAATTTAAGTTGTGGATTTTAATAAATATTAATAAATGCATGTAGGTCATTGTTTTTAATTTTTAAAATTATTTATTTATTTTTGGCTGTGCTGAGTCTTCCTTGCTGCACGGGCTTTTCTCTAGTTGCCGAGAGCAGGGCCACTCTCTAGCTGTGGTGTGCAGGCTTCTCATTGCTGTGGCTTCCCTTGTTGCAGAGCGCAGGCTCTAGGGTGGGTGGGCTCAGTAGTTTTCTCTCCAGCTCTAGAGCACAGGCTCAATAGTTGTGGTGCAGGGACTACTCTGCGACACGTGGGATCTTCCCACGTCAGGGACTGCACCCGTGTCTCCTGCACTGGCAGGCGGATTCTTTACCACTGAGCCACTAGGGTATTCCCTGTTTTTAATTTTGTTGAAGCATAGTTGATTTACAATGTTGTATTAATTTCTGCTCTATAGCAAAGTGATTCAGTTATGTATACATATATTCTTTTTCATATTCTTTTCCTTTATGGACATGCGTGGGTTATTCTTATTCCTCACATCCCTGAAACAGGAGAGCTGCTCAATTTGGCTTTCTGAAACCTCATGCAATAGGGAAGGGGGAGGAAGGAGACAGGGAAGGAGGAGACATTTTTATCTGGGGACTTCATCCAGAAATGAAGTCTCAGTATTGCTCATAAGAGCCGGGCTTCTGCCCAGATGGTTATCCCAGAATTAATTCTCCAGGAAACAGCTGAAGGGTGGAGCACGAGGTGAGAGAGGACAGCCCAGGGCGATGCCTCCCAGGTGGCTGGCTTCTGTTCCATTCACTTCCTGGGGAGGTGGGGTGGCCAGCTGGCTCTGGGATTACAGCAGGAGAGCCAAGTAAATGCTGACATGCCTGGGGGCTGGGGCTGGGAGAGGGGGCAGTGGTTTCCAATCTGCCTGGATTTGCTGTCTCACCTCCAACCCATCACTAGAGTGCTCCTCCTCATGGCAGCTTCTTTCATCTGCCTTCCAACTAGATTCTCCCTGGCACTCCTGAACCCCTCTTCCCACAAAGTCAGTGTGCGGAGCCGGTATGCGACACGGGTTCAGGCTGAGCCCTACAGAGGTGATGTCTCCCAGGGATGTGGGTTTGGCCACTAGAGAGCCGGGAGAAGCAGAACCTCTGAGTAATTGCCACTGAGCAGCTTGAAGCTCTCCCAGGCCAGGTTTGGAAAGCTGAGGAGAGACCCCCTCATCACACCAGAGGGCCCCTGGAGCAAATGACCCAGCCGAGGACTGCATCCCAACAGATGCCACCACTCCGTCCACACGATCCGTGAGCACCCATGGGAGCTGGCAGCTCAGTGCCCTGCAAGGAGGTCCCAGACAGCAGCTGTCCCCAGAGCTCCGTGAATAATACACCAGGGCCCGCAGAACCCTGGAGGGAGAGCTTTGGGAAACCAAACTCCTCCTCAGTGTGCCAGTCCAGAGCCCAAAGCCCCAGGTGAAGGCAGCCACAGGTGAGTCTCTCTCAAGGGATGGGCGCCCAAAGAGCCCTCCCACCAAGACCCTCACCAGCCATCCCAACATCCTATCAGCTGGGGCTGGAAGGCAGCCTCCAAAGCTGGCTCCCTCACCTTCCCTCAGGGCTCCTGCTCAGGCCTACCTGGCAAAGGATGTCTTTAATGTATCCGCCGCACAGCTCGTGGCCCTTTAGGTCAAAGTATTCCATGATGTCCCAGTACCGGGCAGCGATGCGGTGGTCCTTATGCTGGTCACAGCAGCCGAAGGACTGATAGTCAGAGCAGAACTCGAGATGCTGGAGGGGCTGGAAGGGGGGCCGGTAATCCAAGCACTGTGGGTGTCCCCGCAGCAGGCCCACCTGGCCCAACAAGACTAGGAGGCCAAGATAGAATACTTGAGGCGAGGTAAGGAGCCAGGGGGTCCACCGACTCCAACCACCCCTGGGAATGGACCTTCTGAGCATCTTGCCCTAGGGAGACTCTGGCTACTGCACGCTCAGGCTGGCTAACTGCTCCGGGCTGGTTCCCTTACTCCCGCCCCGCTGTGTTTTTCTTCCTTCCTTCTCTCCTCCTCTCTGAAAGTTCACTGAGGTGGTTTCTGAGCCATGTCCCTTCTGGGAGCTGGACCGCTCTCTCCTTTGAAAGTGGTGAGTGGCGTCTAGTCCCTTCCAGTCCCCTAAACAGGAAACTGGTACAGCCTGCTGGGTGTGTAGTTATCGAGGTGCCAGCAGAAAGGTGCAGTGATATCCACGGCAGATGAACTGGGTTTATTAAAACTGCAAAGAATTCCTACGGTAAATTCTCACTTTGTTTACAGCCCCTTTCCCAAGCCGAGCAGTCAGGATCTCCAAGGAACAGCCCACAGTACACGGTCCTGGACAGCACATTGGAAGGCGGCGTTCCAGTGTGCCTTTCGTGCCAACAGCAACACGGGGAACTTGGGTGTGATCTGGGAAGACAGAGGCGAGGTGGGGCAGGCAGCGAGCCCTGCAGTTCCTGAGACCCAGAAAGGTGTGTATTCTGACAGGACATTTCATGAATCAAGAGGAGCTCCTGAGTCATAGCTATCATGGTGATCATTTTGGAATGTATGGAAATATTGAATCACTATGTTATATAAAAGGAACTAACAGTATTGTATGTAGATCAATATACTACAAAAACAAACTCACAGAAAAAGAGATCAGATTTATGGTTATGGGGGGATGAGGAATTGGATAAAGACAGTCAAAAGGTACAAACTTCCTCCTTATAAGACAAATACTAGGGATGTAATGTACAATATGATAAATATCATTAACACCTATTTGTTTTATATGAAAGTTGTTCAGAGTCGATCCTAGAGTTCACATCACAAGAAAAAAATTTTTTCTATTTCTTTAACTTTGTATCTATATGAGATGATGGGTCATCACTGAATTTATCATGGGAATCATTTCAAAATGTATGGAAGTCCAATTAAGGTGCTGTACACCTTAAACATATAGTTCTATAGCTCCATAAAATTGAAAAAGAAGAGGAGGTGGTGAAGGAAAAGGAGAGGTTCATACCTAGTGTAAACAAGGCATCAGCAAGGACTATCTGGGATGGTTTCATCAGGAAGCACAGAAGGTCTGGGTTATTTTTGCCAAACTGTATTTTTTGGGGGGAACCCGTCCTTACTTAGCATGTGTTTCATCATCAGCACTGATGAATATTTGGAGAAGGCAATAGCACCCCACTCCAGTACTCTTGCCTGGAAAATCCCATGGACGGAGGAGCCTGGTAGGCTGCAGTCCATGGGGTCGCTACAAATTGGACACGACTGAGCAACTTCACTTTCACGCATTGGAGAAGGAAATGGCAACCCACTCCAGTGTTCTTGCCTGGAGAATCCCAGGGACGGGGGAGCCTGGTGGGCTCCCGTCTATGGGGTCGCACAGAGTCGGACACGACTGAAGCCACTTAGCAGCAGCAGCTGATGAATACTAATACACATTTTGCTTTATCAGAGTAGGAAATGGCAATCCGGCCCAGCGTTGTTGCCTGGAGATTTCCATGGACAGAGGAGTCTGGCAAGCTAGTCCATGGGGTCAGAAAGAGCCGGACACAACCTAGCATGTTTTGCTTTATATATGTCCCTTGCACATAATGGTCCTTTGATAAATATTTCTTGAATGTGTGATGAAGTACACAGAATCCCACACTCAACCCCAAATGGAGGCATGAACAGGAGGGGTTCAGGCTCACAAGAGACATTTGGTACCTGAGCTCACTTTCCTTTGGGTTTTTTCCACAAGTTCACTCCACCCTGAAATGCCCTTACTGGCAAACACTGCCCTCTGAAATGCAGATGAAGTCAAAGATTTTTCTGGATGGAGGAGGGCTCCCCACCTGGCACCCCCTGCACCACCAAGAGCCTTTGCCAGACCATCACCAAGAAGGGACACTGAGCCTCAGTCCAGCCAAGTCTGCGCTCACGGTGCTTTGGATTATGAAAGCCCAGAGTAGCTTTTAGACTATGTTTTTATAACTATGAGAAAAGTCAAGAAGGACTCATTAGAATAATTTCCCAGCACAGCCCTGCTCTCCCATGGGTATGGCTCAATACCATACTTTGTTGAATGTCGCTTTCTAAAACATACATAACACAGCATCTGTAATTCATTGCAACTGTACTGATCCCACAGGGTTGTTTGCTCAAAGGTAGATAATGTCATAGCTTGGGAAGCCTTGGGCGGGAGGAACTGCTCTTGGACCAACCTCTTAGGTTCCATGTAGGACCGAAGAGTACTTTTTGATTCTTTACTGAGGTTTGTGTCAGTTTTCCTTTTGCCAGGAAAAAAAAATTGAGTCCAAAGGAATGCCTCCTTTTTGGAAAATAATTTTAATGATTCCATTTACAGAATTATGGCTAAGCATTAAAAAACTTATAATACATAATTAAACACAAATCTATGTAAGTTCAAGTCAGATCTTACTGTTTGGGGCAGTGATTATAAAATTAGCAGGGAGGGATTGGTTTGCAGGTCCCATCAGAAGTAATGAGAACATTACTTCTGATTATTAAAATATGCAATGTTTCAGGTGGGACTGCATAATATTTTAGATATAACTACATGATACATTTGGTTATGTAATAATGATGCAGTAATTAATTTTCTAACAGACGTCTCAGTGTCAGTTCGGTAGGTTTTTATGATTATGTGCAAAGGTTTTTACTGGAAGAGGAATGTTGAACAGAAAACTGATGCATGAACTAAACTTTTTCAAGAAGTTTATGCTCTGAGAAGAAACGTTAAAATAAGGGTCTAAATAATACAAGGCGCATTATATTGAGATAATAAGTAAGGAACAAACTGCCAGAGGATCCCAAGGAGGAAGAGATGACATCAGGCTCCAGGGAATGAAGAAAAAAATCATAAAGGTGGACCAGGGTATTGAAGGTACAGGGGAAGAATGGACAACAGTTTCTGACTGTGAGGCAACCCTAGGAGATAAACCTGGAACCACAGCTGGGCCCAGACCGAGTATCTGAAATCACTTTAGCTCTCACTTTTGAAGCAAACACGGTATTTTCTAAAAGTTACTGTATTAGTTTGCTAGGGCTGCTATAACAAAGTACCACAAACTGGGGGTCTTCAACAAGAAGTATTTATTGTTTCACAGCTCAGGAGGCTGGAAGTCCGAGATCAAGGTGTCGGCAGGTTCCTTCTAAGGGGCAGGAGGGAGAATCTGGCCCACGTCCCTCCCCTAGCTTTTCAGGGTTTACCCACAATGTTCTGCATTCTTTATAGATACATAACCCTGATTTCTGTCATTGTGTTCAGAAGACTTTCTTTCTCTGTGCATGTCTGTGTCCAAACTTCCCTTTTTCATAAAGACATTATGAAAATATGTGAGGTCAGATTAGAGCTTACTTTAATGATCCTATTTTTAACTTGATAACCTCCATAAAGACCTGATCTCCAAATAAAGTCACATTCTGAGGTACTGAGGGTTAGGATTGCAATATATCATTATATATATATATATATATATATATATATATATATATATAAAATATATATATGCACCCACACACTGGCATGCACACGATGTTTCATAAGACAAGTGCCTTTTAAAAATGAGGTTAAGAATCTGGTGTTTATCTTCCGTGACCTGATCACGGAATAGAATAGAAACAACATAAAAAGCAATGTTCCAGCTCAGTAACCTCTCAATACAATGATTGCTTACTCTGGCATCTGCCTTCTCGAACAACCTGAAAATGAGCAGATGTGTTTGAGCTTAGGGAAAGTATTAATAACTCTTTATTTGTATTATGTATTATATAGTGTATGAAGCATTTTCTCACTTCATCTCAGGTGATCTTCACAATAACTCTATTAATTAAACAGGGCAGATATTCCATTACCAATGTACAGACAAGTGACTTCAGGCTCAGATTCCATGAAACATTTAGGGTCATGCTTTACGTGAAGGAAAAAGATGGCACAAAAATTTAGGTGTTCCAAGTTATAGCCAAGATATTGGTCACTCCATCATGATGTATAAAAGTTACCTAACAGTCTCTTGAGGTCTGCACTTGGCAGAAATTCACCAAAATATTACTGCCTATGGTACAGGCATACTCAGTCAATAATTTTCACAAGTTTTCATTCAGTTATATTCAATATTTAATAAGCCAGAAATTCTGTTAGGTGTTGGTGATATGGAGATTAGTGTTAATCGCTGTCATGTCTAACCCTTTGCAACCCCTGGACTGTAGTCTGCCAGGTTTCTCTGTCCATGGGATTTCCCAGGCAAGAATACCAGAGTGGGTTACTATTCCCTTCTCCAGGGGATCGAGGGAACCTTCCATTCCCAGGAGAGGGGAAAGGTGATGGTTCCCCTGTATTCTTTTCCCTGATCCCTAGCTCAGGGCTCTGCAGGTTACAAACACTGACTAACCTGGGAGGCGGTACACATACCACAGGTAGTCTGTGATCTTTGGAACCACACTGATTGAGTTAGAGTCCTGATGCCAGCACTACCAGCTGTGACCTTGGGTGAGTTATTTACTCTCGGACTACCCCACTTTCTTTCTTGGTAAGATAGGAGATAGTTCATAGGATTGCAGTGATGAGATGGTGAAATGTGAAGCCCAAAGCAGTTGATAAACTTTAGCCATTATTATTCATGAACCTGGCTTTTAGTGGGCTTAAGAAATTTTCAGTTGCTTCACAGCTCTCATTGCATAATGAGATACAAACATTTGATAACCACATGTGCTCATTTCTCTTTCAGTCTCATCTCCATCCTGCTAGAGATCAGAATTCATAAATTTTATTTTAGAGCTTTTGACTAAAGGAATCAAGGAGTAGATGGGATGTGGACAAGACAGGGTTAATCTTGTACGGAACTCCTGTACCACCCAAGCATGGGCTCCCAGTGGCAAAGCCAACCCTGGTCACTGGTAGCTTTCACTTGCTTTATTTTGGTTCTGTTGGGCATCTGCTTCTCTCACATATATAGTATAAGGTTGGGTAGTTATTTGTTGATGGTCATTTATTTATGAAGTATAAAATATCAAGTTAAATTACTGACAAAACGTAATTTGTCTGATTTTCTCACAGATGGTTTGAAATTAGTAGGAATATAAGCCAATAGTGGGCTTCCATGGTGGCTTAGATGATAAAGAATCTGTCTGCAATGCCAGGGTTCAATCCCTGGGTCAGGAAGATCCCCTGGAGAAGGAAATGGCAACCACTCCAGTATTCTTGCCTGGGAAATCCCATGGACAGAAGAACCTGGTGGGCTACAGTCTATAGGGTCACAAAGAGTCAGACACAATTGAGAGACTAATACTTTCGCTTTCAAGCTTAGTGAGGAAATAGCAGCAGAAAACAGGACTTTGAGTATACGATCACACGCATAAGCCAATGGCGGAAATGTGTGGTTTGCCATCTGAATATTGGACTTGCTCTGAAGTTAGGGAGCCTTCGAGGAACTCAAATACTAGTTATCTGAACAGTAAATGTACATAAGCCAAGACAGTTTTGAAGAAGCACTTACTCCAATGGTTACTACAATGTGTTATAAAACTCACTCATATTCTGGGAAAGTTGTTCCTGGCACCTGAGCGAAGCTTCCCCATTGGGCTTCCTATATAAGCTCAGACACTATTTCTCCACTGTCCAGCCATCCACTACTGCAGCCTGATCTCTAAGAGAAAGGAGAGGGACACAGGAGTTCTAGAGCATGTTTTTGACTGCCATGCCAGGCAAACAAGTGGACCAACAGAGCTGGAGTCCTTTAAAGTTAGGCCAGTGCCAGCTGAAAGCAAGCAGGCCTTCTACCCTCTCTGACCCAAATGAGTCCTCTAGAGTCAAAGGTCCCTCTCTACCAGAGGTCACTTAACCCCACACTGCCATGTCTCATTACCAAAAGAGAGAGGGGAGGAGTCCTTTTCTAAATTCTTCTGTTTCCTCAACAGAAATGACCACCAATATATTCTTCATGGTGTTAAACCTAACGTGGATCATTTAACATCCAGAAGAACACAAGTTTATTTAATAGTCCCACAAGTTAGATTTTATTACACAACTGTCAGAGGCAAATTAGCTGCAAACTGCAATAACTGCTGTAGTGCTATCTTCTCAGATTAAACAAATATATTTTTATTTGAAGATTATTCCTTAATGTTACATTTAACAATACAAAAGGGAAAAATGTATTTACAAAGAACAAATGAGACTCTTCCTCTAGCTATAACTGATAGTAAAAATATATATATAAAAATATACAAATAAATTTTGTAGTCAAATAAACCACTTCCTTAAAATACCAAATAAATAAATATAAAACCATCAACTGAATTACTATTCTGTAGCTACTAATCTGAAGTAACTAAAATTCAGTATCAGAGTCCTGAATTTACAATGCTGTATTTTTTCACTGATTTCTTCATCTGCTTCAATTTCTTCTTTAAGACTTGATGATCTTGCTTTGAAATATACCGAAAATATTTACAACCTAAAAAAAAAAATCAAGGCAAAATAAAAAGTTTTCATACTTATCAAATTCTTCAAGTGCTTTTCTACATTGTAAAAACTCTGCTTCAACTCTGGCACACTGATGATTACATAAACAGATGGATTTGTATTATCTATGCAGATATGTTTAAGCTCCTTCTCAGCACTGTCACCACTGAAATGGACTGCTTCCTACCTACAAAAATATTTCTGATCCATCATGATTAAAGCATATACTTTAGCTTGTTTTCTACCTTCCCTCCCAAACCTTAGTTAAGGTGATACTCATGTTATGCTGTGCTCTGCTTAGTTGTTCAGTCATGTCCAACTCTTTGCAAACCCACAGACTGTAGCCCGCCAGCCTCCTCTGTCCATGAGGATTCTCCAGGCAAGAATACTGGGGGGGATTGCCATGCCCTCCTCCAGGGGACCTTCCCAACTCAGGGATTGAACCTAGGCCTCCAGACACTGCAGGCAGATTCTTTACCATCTGAACCACCAGGGAAGCCCAAGAATACCAGAGTGGGTAGCCTATCGCTTCTCCAGGGGAACTTCCCAAACCAGGAATTGAACCGGGGTCTCCTGCACTGCCAGAGCTACCAGCGAAACCCATGCATATCATATTTATACGTTAAATAAGCTTTCTCCAGAAGCAAACTACAACAGCTTCCTTCTCAATGACAACTTGGTGAAACAGTCCCAGAGGCATCTCTAACAATTAGAAAGTCCTCTGTAGAAAACTTTGATGTGAAGAATTAGGACAAATTCTAGGTTAGAAGAAATCAAAAATGATCTCTCATCCCCACCATCTAGTAGGCAGCCAGAGGAGATCAAGGAGCTCTGCCAAAGGTGGTCATCAGACCTTCTACCTGCTTTTCATACTCTTACAATGCTAAGAGGATCACCAGTTAAGTATCTGAGAGACATGAGTCAAATTCCTGTAAGAAAAATGTAAGCTGGATATTATAAGGGATTTTCTATTTAATAAACGAGACCATAAATCACGTATAAAAAATTAACATTATTACAGTCTCAGCTTGCATCTACTCATCCTTCCTGGAAATTGCTAGGATATATGTTGTACCTAGAGTAATGAGTTTATTATCCCTGAAAATAATATGTAAGACTTGCTAATATTTTGTTAATTGGGAAGCAGTGCTGTATGCAGTGTTAATAATTTGTGCTTCTAAATGTATCTTCCACTTCAGCAAAAACAAAATACTGATTTCTGCTTCTGTCTAGAAAACAGAAAGCTGGAAAGAACTTTGCTCCCATCGTAACACAGAGAAAAAGCCAGATAAACTACAATCTCCTAACTTCAAGCCCACCCAAGCTGAAGCCACGTGACAGACGAGCAGCCTGGACGGCCAGGAGGGGAAGGCCCCTCCAAGAAGTGTGCCTGGTCACCTCGAGTAGAGCATAGGAGGAGGGGGAGCCCCCACACCCTGCTCCGAGCACAGAGCAAAGGCAGATGACGGTGAGAATTCAAATCCAGGGTGTAATGAGGGTAACCAGACCAAGATCAAAAACCAACTGAGCTACTGATAGGCTAACTTAACCCCCACACTAACATCCTGAAAGAGCAGTAAGCCCACTCTCAGGCATTTTATGCCTGATATTCACAGGATACTTTAGAATTTATGCAGCACTTTAACGTGAGCTTTGCATGATGCTCACAACAATCCTTTAAGCAAGTCAGGCAGCTGTTACACTGCCCATCTCACACAGAAGGCTCCCAAAGGCTACCTGCTTGGCCTAAGTGAAGCAGCTTAAGGTTCAGAATTGGAAAGTTAACTCAGGTCTTCAGTCCCTGCTCATGCACAGGTACATTCTGATATCTGTGCTAGAAACCTTTATGTTCGTTAAGTTGGAAATCACAGTCCAAATCACATTTTTGTGTCTTGTCGTCAGTGTATCAGGGAGAAATTTTTAAAACTCCTCTCATGTTTATTAACCCCTTTCCTCCCACAAAATCAGCATCTGGTTAATCTTAGTAACCATCTGAAACACTAACTGAGAATACTAATTCCAAATTAACACAAACTATATGTAAATCGACCTGAAGAATCTCTTTAGAGCACTTTAAATTCCCTGGCCACACAGTGCTTCCTTGTGGTAACCATGAGGTTCCTTTCTTCATCACTGGACAAGATGGACAAGTCTCATTTCAGTACTGGCTACCCTTCCATATTTCAGTGGGAGAAAGCAGGTAAGAGTTTTAACAGCCAAGATACTCCCCAAAGAAAAGATCAATTTCCCTTTAAGAAAAATTTTAGGCAAGTTAATAGGAGGTTATGTTTTTCTTTTCGTAAGGGAAGAAATGACTCATTGTTACAGGAACAGGGAAGTTAACAGAACATAAAAGTGTCATTTAAAAATGAAATCAATAAAGAATATTTTTCTATTTCTTATAGAAAATCTCAGTCAACTTTCTTTACAGCACAGCCAAATGGTTGTTGTGAAAACAATCTGCATCCTTTATCTTAATGGCCCCTAAAAGATACTCAAATCAGAGCATAAAAACCAATGACAATCAACAGTATGAAATCACTGTTTCTAATCCATGGAAATTCCCTACCAACAGATCACTCGCCACCCCCAACTCAAGATTCATTTTTATATTCATCAGCTTTTTCTCCAGCATGAATGCCCACACTGTAATTTCAAAATGGTCTAAAAGCTATGGATAGATAAAAAGAAAACAAAACATGTACCTTTTCCTAACAATAACCCAGCTACCAAAGCTTTCTCACAAGCCAAAGTTTTATCATCCTTCCAATTCCTTTTTGCCCAAAAGTAGCTGAAGTGAAACGCTGGCCACCAGCTTTTCCTGGAGTTCCACTCTTCTTGAACCCAGGCAAGATGACTCCTGGAAAAGAAAAATGTCAAAAGCAAAAGTCAGTGATGGAAACTGACCTATAAGGTCAGAATGTGAACTTCAGTCGGGTCCATGGAAAGATGACAAACCAGATGTTCTGAAACTAGCTTCCGGGTACAGCCATGGCACAGAACGTACACGAAAGCAAATCCTTTTGAGACTTCTTTGATCTCCACGTCCCATTTTCCACCTAATGAAACAGCCAGTTCAGCACAGCACAGTGGTCACCATCAGAAACTCTGAGGTCAGAGTCTCAGATTCAAATCCTGCATCTTCCATTTATTATCTATGTGATCCTGTGCAAGTTGCCTAACCTCTCTGAGTCTCAGGGTCCTTGGGTACATTAATGGCACCCATCTCACAGCCTTGTTATTAGTGTGGCAGGTGTCTTAGAAAACTCTCTGCCTGCTGTCCAGTACAAAGAAAAGTTTCAATAAATGTCAGCTATTATTATTCATTACTTTAAAAGTTCCTTTAAATTTTATAGGCTGTGAAGAATTACTATCCAAATTGAGATGCCATTATTAAATATTTACATGAACACATGGGTTTGACAGCTAAACCTAGGCAATGCTGAGTGTTCACTGACAATTTAATTGAGCAAAGACTCATTTAGCACCTATCTGCCCTTGTGGCAAAACTTCTCTGCCTTCAAGAACCTTATGGCTAGTAGGGGTTTAGACAGAGATTTGGAAAGTGGCTTACAGTGAGCACACCAACGTATCACACCAAAAACACTTCACGATCAGGACTATTTTATCTCTAAGGTCAAGTCAGGTCTGAAGCCTGAAGCAAGTTCTCACTGATAATTAATTTCCTAATAAACTAAAATGGATATAACTCAATGAAACTTTCATTTTGTGATATCCTTTATTTTCACGCACAAGGTAAAAATGACAAGGGCCACTTCTTTTCTTATATTCAAAATGTGGCATTGATGATTACTATGATCAGTGGTATAGTTCCAGGTACCCAGCTCACAAGGGACTTCATAAATATTTGTTGAATGAATAACCAGTATCAGTTCAGTCGCTCAGTTGTGTCCGACTCTTTGCAACCCCATGAACCGCAGCACACCAGGCCTCCCTGTCCATCACCAACTCCCGGAGTCCACCCAAACCCATTTCCATCAAGTCGATGATGCCATCTAGCCATCTCATCCTCTGTCTTCCCCTTCTCCTCCTGCCCCCAATCCTTCCCAGGATCAGGGTCTTTTCCAATGAGTCAACTCTTTACATCAGGTGGCCAAAGTTGGTTTTAAAAGATCCTAAAAAAATGCACTGAAAATAGGTAGGAGAAAAGCTGCTTTCTATGTGATCTTACAAGCAGATGACACAAATTACAAAGAGCTTTACAAAGAATCTCATCAAGAGTGGAACTGACCCCTTTTAATTTTTCAATTTTCTAATTTTCAGTAAGGAAGTACACAGTTATCCCTTAGCACAGCAGTGGTAACTGACAGTATTTATTTTAATAGCACAAAAAATCTTGATAGAGTTTTTTATGTTTTACTTGTGATTTCCTATTTCCTGTCTTCTGATGTATTCAGAAGAAAATGGCTAAAAACACAGTTCAAGAAATCCAAAAACATAAACAAAGAACTTAAAAATTGACAGATATTAGCTAAAACTTTATAAAGTGTTATTTATGCTAATCTAGTAATAAATACTGTGTGCTTCTTACTTACCCCATTAGAGTCTGTTTGAGATATTTTGCCAGATATTTCCAAGCAGTTATATTTTTAGTGCATCCAGCAAAATCTAAAATTCCAAATAATACCTCCAATCCCAGTTTATGGTGTTCTTCCTTGTCTGTGATGGTCAAAACAATTAAGAGTTTACAGAAAGCACTGAAGAACACAAAGCTAAAAGATTACATTCCACTGACAAAAAAATTACTGAAGCATAAGCCTTAAAACTTCACAGTTTAAAACAATTCACATGATCACATTATGATCAACATACACTCCTGTGATGAATCTGAAAAGTTCAATAACTTAGTCCATGCTAATGAAAGCAGGGTGGTTGAGTCTGACCTCTGTATGGGTTTATACTACTCAGAATGTTATTTAAAGTACCTGCCCTACTGAGGCATTTCATACATATTATTTTCTATTATGAGAGGGACAGAGACAGTTCCAGTACCTATCAGACTTAAGCAGATTTCCACCTATGAAGAAATATTCTTTTCTATACTGAGCTAAATAACAGTAAAGATTAAGATGAGCTGAATTATACAAACAGAAGCTATTTTTCTTTTACAACCATTGCCTAATACTCTACAGCATGGGTCAGCAAACTTTTTCTGTAAAGGGCCAGACACTAAACATTTAAGTTTTGCAAGCCTTACAGGTTGTCATAACTATGCAACTCTACTGTTGCAGGGCAAAAGCAGCCACAGGTGGTATGCAAATAAATGGGCATGGCTGTGCTCCAACAGAACTTGATTTATAAAAACAGGCAAGAGTTGGATCGGGCCCATGGCCACAGTTGGCTGAGTCCTAGTCTACAGTTTGTCCGCACGAAGAGAGAGAAAGCGAGGACTACTTACCTGATTTTCGCAGTAACCTATGGAATTCTAACATCAGTTTATGAGATGGTACAATCTGATACAAAATCTGGAAGAAAGAATAATATTGTAATTGTTACCCATTCTAAAGGCATTATACTTTCAGACAAAATTTTTACTATCTAATATGCTCTCAGAAAGTGAATCAAGGATTTAAGATACTTTGCTTTTATCCAGTTTTAATTTTGGTATAAAAATGTATTCTATGCAAAGATATTTAAAACAAAAAATCCCTGCTAAAAACAAGATAGCTGGTTGGGTGGGTGGGTAGTGTAGATAAACAAAGACTTTTTCTTTTCTCCATATTTATACTGTTGACCACACTTGAAAAGTTTACTTTCTTTTCAGCACCCAGGACTGAGGAGAAAATAAACAAAAAGAATATCACACAGACAAGATATTTAATATTTACTGATCACAAAAGGTCACAAAATACATAAAACAAAAAAGCAAAGCTAGTTATTTTGGAAGATTGTGCCAGGAACACACTATATAAAGAGTATTCAAAAGTCAAGGAACTTTCCTGGTGGGGCAGTGATTAAGAAATCTGCTAATACAGGGACACAGGTTCGATCCCTGGTCTGGGGAGGTTCCACATGCTGTGGAGCAACCAAGCCCATGCACCACAACTACTGAGCCTGCACTCAAGAGTCCAGGAGCCAACACTATTGAAGCCCATGTCCCTAGAGACCACACTCCACAAGAGAGCAGCCCCTACTAGCTGCAGCTAGATAAAGCCCACACACTGCAACAAAGACCCAGCACAGCCAAAAAATAAATAAGTTAATTAAAAAAAAAATAGCAATGCAGAACTTTCCAACCAGAGTGACAAAGGGTTTCTGTAATACTGATGCTCTGGCTCAGTCTCACTTGGGCAGAGGATGGGAGAATAGTAGTTGATGAGAGGAGGATGTGCCTGAAGCCCACAGCCTCCTGTCTTTATCTCAGTGTATCACCCATACACTGTCATTTTCTCTGGGTGCTAGAACATCAAAGTTGGAAAGTAGTGACCTAAGAATGTCTTAAAAGTATTTGATTCCCAACCCCGTTCAAACACTGATATAAGAATTCCCTACTTTAAGCACACTTATCAGCTTCTCTCTTGGTGCCTTCTCTCTCTTTAGAAAGTTGTATAAGTAGACATGAGCGTTTGGATTTGAAGGGAACTTTTCATCATAGGCGTAATTGTTAAGCACCTCTCGGGCTCCATCTTGATCACCATAGAATTCCAGCATCTGTATAAAATAAGTGACAATATCTTAGCTAAATTCTGTAAGATAACTATATGAACATCATGTACAACTTCACTCATGAGCACAAAAAATCATACAACTGAAAAATAGCATTTATTGTATAGGGAACAATAGTGATGCTAGTTTTTGCTTCCACCAGTGTATGTTACAACCTCCATGGAACACAGAAGATCACATCCAAGGCCTACAGAGTTTCCCAATTTTTCCTTGTCATATTTTGTTACTGAAAAATATAGCAACTTCAACATAAGAACTGTTCCTGTGAGAAATAAAGGCTTCAAAACAGGGCAAACTAAGGACCAAAAAAAGACCATATGATGCCACTAACCTCAGTGCCCTACATACTCCAGCCACAAAAGGAGAGCACAGGAATTATGCCTTTCCTTTCATTCTTTCCCATTCTGACACAGGAGTTTCCAGATTCACTGGCATACAGTTTCAGAGATTATCTTCTGACAACACAATTCTCACTTTAGCATTAATGAAACTTTCAAAAAGCAAAGTATTTTGATGATGTAGCCCTAGTACTCTGTCCTTTCGCAATAATGCTGAGATAACAGGATGTCCTTAAGAACTTCTAAGAGCCATTCTTCTTCATTTCACATATTGTGACCTAGTTTCAGATTTTTGTCCCCTTTTCCTTCTAGATCCCACGATATCATAAAAGATATTTCTGCTTTTCTTTTAAGCTCATCAGAACAATACAGAATTGACATTTACAACTATTGTGCTATTTATAAATATAGTCCATCCCCCCTGCACCATCCATGAGCCCTACATCCCTGGGTTTTGCATCTTAGGGTTCAACCATCCACAGATTTAAAATATTTGGAAAAAGAAAATTTCCAGAAAGTTCCAGAATGCGAAACTTGAATGTGCTGCACAGAGGCAACTACTTACACAGCATTCACATTGCGTTAAGTATTAAGAGCAATGCATTGGAGAAGGAAATGGCAACCCACTCCAGTGTTCTTGCCTGCAGAATACCGAGGACAGGGGAGCCTAGTGGGCTGCTGTCTATAGGGTCACACAGAGTCAGACACAACTGAAGCGACTTAGCAGCAGCAGCAGAGATGATTTAAAGTATACAAGAGGATGTGCATAGGTTACATGCAAATACCACACCATTTTATATAAGGGACATCAGTGTCCATGGATACTGAGGGGGGTGCCTGCATTTGGCCATGAGAGTTTATCCAGCGGTGAAAATAAACACAGTAACAGTTACTGTACAGTAGGAAAATAAGCAAAAAGTATTCAGACAAAAAAAGGGCATCCTACTGTTTAAAAAAGAATTTTATCCATTATTTGCCTTCTGATTGATTAAGATGAAGCTTAAAACAAAATGAAACTAATAAAAATTTACGAAAAGTCTACTTACCTCTACATAACTCTTCACAAAAGGGTCCCAAACTCCAGGAATTTGAATCAAAGTGCAAAGGTTTATAGATGTCTTCCAGCTGTGGTTAAGCATATTCTGGGATGCTGTGTTGTAAGCATAATCATCTTTATCTGCCAAAGACAAAAGATTTGTTAAAGTAGTCAGTACTGGAGACTCACACAGAATCAGTAATTGATAAACTACACATAAGAAAAGCTCAGATTGTAATGGCTTCATTGGTGAATTCTAACGAAGAAGAGTACTAATTCAAAGAAAAGTAGTAATTCTTTACAAACTTACAAAAAGGACAGAGAGAACACTTCCCAACTTACCTATGAGATCAGTATTACCCTAATACCAAAATCAGACAATAACAACACAAGAAAATTACAGACCAACATCCCTTATATAGATGCACAAATTCTTAACAAAATACTGGCAAACTGAACCTAGCAATATATAAAGTGGGATTTATTCCAGGAATGCAAGGTTGTTTAGCGTTTGAAATCAACTAATACAATATTCCAAATCAACAGAATAATGACAAAAACCTCATAATCATCCCTGCTGTTGCAGAAAAAGCATTTGATAAAATTCAATAACTTTTCATGATAAAAACACTTAATATCTAGGAAAAGAAGGAATTTCTTCAATCTTATAAAGAGCATCTTGTGAAAAACTAACAAGTAATATCAGAATTGATGGTGAAAGACTGCATGCAAGGGAGAATTCCTCTCCTGCCACTTCTGTTCAACACTCTCATGGAGGTTCTGGCCAGGCAATTCACCAAGAAAATGATATAAACAATGTTCAGATTAGAAAGGAAGAATTAAAACTATCTCTACTTGAAGATGATATGATCTTCTACATAGAAAATCCTAAGAATCCACTAAAATTTATTAGAAGTAATGAGTTCGTAGTTGTATAATATAAAATCAACAAATCATCCAAAAATAAAATCAGGAAAATAATGCCATTTATAATAGCACAACAGCATCAAAAACAAGAAACAACTTAGCTGTAAGTTTTACAAAAGAGATACAAAATTGCATCTGAAAAGTATCATTCAAGGAAAATTTAAAATGACTTAAGTAAATGGAAACATTCCATGTTCAAAGGTTAGAAGACTTATTAAATTAACTTATAGTTTTAATGCAACCTCTATCAAAATCCTGGCTGGTCTTTTTTGCTTAAATTGGCATGCTATTCCTATAGTCCATATGGAAATGAAAAAGACCAAGAAAAGCCAAAATAATATTAAAAAAAAATTTTGGAGGATTCACAGTGTGACCTCAGAAGTCACTACAAAACTACAGTAACTAAGACTATGTGATATAGGTATACATATATACATATATGAACTTCCAGGGTAGCTCAGCAGTAAAGAATACATCTGCCAATGCAAGAGACATGGATTTGATTTTGTTGGGAAGATTGCCCTAGAGAAGGAAATGGCAACCCATTCCAGTATTCTTGCCTGGGAAATCCCATGGACAGAGAAGCCCGGTGGGCTATAGGCCATAGGGTCACAAAGAGTTGGATATGACTTAGCAAGTAAACAACAATGGATGTATACAGATCAATGGAAGAGAATTTACAGTCATAAGTAAAACTTCGTATATGAGTAAGTGATTTCTGATAAGAGTACCAAGTGAAAAATAATAGTCTTTTCAATAAATGTGCTGGAGCAACTGAATATCCACATGTAAAATGACAAAGTTGATGCCCGGGGCTGGTGCAGCGAGATTTCCCGGGGGGGGGGGTGGGGAGAAGGAAGGGAGGTAGGTTCTGGAGGGGAAGCATATGTAAACCCATGGTGATATCATGACATTGTATGGCAAAAACAATAAAAAAAAATGACAAAGTTGAACCTCTATCTACCTCACATGATATACAAAAATTAACTCAAAATGAATCAAAAAATGAAAATGTAGGAGTAAAACTACACACCTCTTAGAAGAAAACATTAGTCTAAATCTTTGTGACCTAGGAATGGGTAATGGTTTCTTGGATGTGACACCAAAAGCATAAGCAACAAAAGAAAAAACAGATAAACTAAGCTTCACGAAAATTAAAACTTTTCATGACTCAAAAACGCCATTAAGAAAGGTGAAAAAGGTAACCAAAAGAATAAAAGAAAACATTTCCAAATCCTGCACCTATCTGATAAAGAACTTGGACCTAGAATATAAAAAGATTTAAAACTCAATACTTTAAAAAAAGTACTTCAATTAAAAATCTCCTAGGAGAAAAGAATCTGAATGCAAATTTCTCCAAACAAGACATATGAATGGCCCAAAAGCACATGAAAAGATGCTCAATATCATTAGCCTCTAGGGAAATGCCAATCAAAACCACAATACACTACCGCACACCCACTGGATTGTCCTATCAAAGACAGATAATGGCAAGTGTTGGGAAGGACGCGAAGAAATCAGTATCCTTCACATACACTGCTGGTGGGAATGGAAAATGGCACAGCTACTTTGGAAAACAGTATGGAGGTCCCTCGAAAGTTCACAGCAATATTATTCAAAATTGCCAAAAAGTGGAAACAACTCAAATGTTCACCAACTGATAATGGATACTTAAGTGTGGTATATCCATACAATGGAATATAAATAAATAAATAGGAATTAAGTGCCATTACATGCTACAATGTGGGTGAACCTTTAAAAACATTAGGCTAAGTGAAAGAAGTCAGTAACAAAGGACCACATATTTCAGGACTACATTTGCATGAACTGTGCAGAATAGATCTCCAGAGACACAAAGTAAATTACTGGTTGCCAGCAATGCAGGAACTGGGGAAGAGTCAAGAGGAACTGCTAATGGATACAGGCTTTCTTTCTGGGGTGACAAAACTGTTCTAAAATTGATGATTGTAATGGATGAACAACAGTGAATATATTAGAAAACACTGAATTTATTATACTCTAAGTGAGATCAAATTGCCAATGTATGCTGGAACACAGAAAAGGCAAGAGAATTCCAAAAAACATCTACTTCTGCTTCACTGACTATGCTAAAGCCTTTGACTGTGTGGATCACAGCAAACTGTGGAATATTCTGAATGAGATGGGAATACCAGACTACCTGACCCGCCCCCTGAGAAATCTGTATCAGGACAAGAAGCAAGAGTTAGAACTGGACATAGAACAATGGACTGGTTCAAAACTGGGAAAGGAGGGTATCAAGGCTGTATATTGTCACCCTGCTTATTTAACTTATCAGCAGAGCACATTATGCGAAATGCCAAGTTGAATTAATCACAAGCTGTAATCAACATTGTGGGGAGAAATATCAACAACTTCAGATATGCAGATGATACCACTTTAATGGCAGAAAGTGAAGGAACTAAAGAGCCTCTTGATGAAGGTGAAACAGGAGAATGAAAAAGCTGACTTAAAACTCAACATTCAAAAAACAAAGATCATGGTATCCAGCCCTATGACTTCATGGCAAATAGATGGAGAAATTGTAGAAAAGTGTCAAATTTCATTTTCTTGGGCTCCAAAATCAATGTGTATGGTGATTACATGCCATGAAATTAAAAGACACTTGCTCCCTGGAAGAATAGCTATGACAAACCTAAACAGTGTTTTAAAAAGCAGAGACATCACTTTGCCGACAAAGGCCCATATGATCATCGTCAAAGCCATGGTTTTTCCAGAAGTCATGTGTGGATGTGAGAGTTGCACTATAAAGAAGGCTGAGTGCCGAAGAACTGATGCTTTCCAACTGTGGTACTGGAGAAGACTCTCGAGAGTCCCTTGGACAGCAAGGAGATCAAACCAGGCAGTCCTAAAGGAAATCAACCTTGAATGTTCATTGGAAGGACTGGTGCTGAAGCTGAAGCTCCACTCCTTTGGCCACCTGATGTAAAGAGCCGACTCATTAGAAAAGACCCTGATGATGGAAAAAACCGAGGGCAAGAGAAGGGGATGACAGAGGATGAGATGACTGCATGGCATCACTGACTCAATGGACATGCATTTGAGCAAACTCAAGGAGACAGTGAAGGACAGCGAAGCCTGGCTTTCCGCAGTCCATGGGGTTGTAAAGAGTTGGACAGGACTTAGTGACTGAAAAACAATGACAACAAGTGGGTGAACCATATCAAGAATCATATCTCAATTCTCAATAAAGCTGTTATTTAAAAAAAAGAGAGATTACCATACCACACAACAAATTGGGTGACATGAAAACTCCTGATAATAAACGATGAGGAGAAGACAGACAAAAGAAAACTCAAAACAGACTACTAATGGGATATAAATTAGTAACCACTTTGGAAAGAGTTTAGCCTATTATGTAGCACAGTTGAAGATACACATGCTTAGTGACAACAATTCTACTCCTAGAAACACATGCATATGTGTACCACCATCCGTGCCCAAGGATTTCAAAACAGCATTAATTATAATATCCCCAAACTATTAACATCCTAAATGGCAACCTATATAGAAGGAATAAACTGCAAGAACATCATACAATGTATTGTTTCACAACAACCAACAAACTAGAGCTAATTCAACCATACAATCACATGCTAAATGTTGAACAAAACATGCCACGTCCCCCAAAATATGTACAGTGTGGATCCAAATATGACACTAAAATATAGGCAAAACTAAACCACATTGTTTACAGATGCAAACGCTGTGCTGTGCTCAGCTGCTTCAGTCCTGTCCGACTCTTTGTGACCCTCTGGACTGTAGCCACCTGGGAAGCCCTTACAGACACACACCTGAGTGGTAAACGTATCTTTAAAAACAAGGGAGTTATCATTAAGGGACTTCCTAGGTGGCACAGAGGTAAAAAATCCACCTGCAGTGCAGGAGAAGCAAGAGATATGGGTCTGATCCCTGGGTCGGGAAGAAGGAAATGGCAACCCACTCCAGTACTCTTGCCTGGAGAATTCCATGGACAGAGGGGCCTGGTGGGCTGCAGTCCATGGGGTCACAAAGAGGTGGACATGACTGAGCTCTGAACACTAATTATCATTAAAGTCAGGATAGTGGTTTCCTTGAGACAGAATGGGAGATATGATCAGGAAAGAACACATGGAGAACTTTCAGGGGGACAGCCATGTTGCACTCCTTAATCTGGGTGTAGTTACATGGATGTTTGTTTTATAATATTTATTCTATCATACATTTGTTTGACACCCTTCTTCAGGATGTATTTCACAATCTTAAAGGTTTAAAAAGAAAATCTGTCCTTCAAAACAAACAGAAGCACAAAACACTTCGGGGCCAATGCTTCTTTTTGGCCAAAACAGTAGCCTCCTTTCACCCAATATACAGATTAGTATACTCTTCCTAGTGGATCTATTGCATAAATATCAATATGAACTTGGAAATGAAATGGTAACTGGAAAGTAGGTGTAAAAGGATATCAGAAAAAAAAAAAAATGCAAGAAAGAAAGGCAGATCCCTGAGTAAATATAAGTTGGGTGTGAATTTACCATGGAAGGGGGTTCCCGCCTATCAAGTGCACCAGAGCCAAACAGCATGGGCCACAGCAGAAAGGAAAACTCCCAAGGCACCTGAGCACATATTCATGTGTTACGTTCCACAAGTCTGGTTACACAAAACTAGTCTTGGATTTTTTTCCCATTAAATAGCCATGTGAGGTTAAAGACCATCTAAAGAGCTCCACATTTTATCCCATCTTTATCTCTTGTTGCTCCAGAAGAGTGTCAGCTGCAGAAGGTACTGAATTATCTAACCATGAAAGTGATGGTATAAATCCATGTTCCAAGTGCTTTAATCATCATGTATCTGCTGTAGAACTCAAGAAGTGAAAAGTGAGAAGAAAAGGAAATAATGATTTTAAAACTTACCTTAATCAGTATCAGCGAGTCTTCTTAAAAAGAACATTACAGTGGGCATTTCAGCAAGGTTTGTTTTTGTATTGTGTTACTCGCTCAGTACTGTCCAACTCTTGGAGACCCCATGGACTGTAGCCTGCCAGGCTTCTCCGTCCATGGGATTCTCCAGGCAAGAATACTGGAGAGGGTTGCCATTTCCTTCTCCAGGAGATCTTACCAACCCAGGAATTGAATCTGGGCCTCCTGCATTGTTGGCAGATTCTTTACTGTCTGAGCCACCAGGGAAGTCTTTCAGCAAGGTTAACGAAAGAAATACAGACATGTGACCTCAAAAGATGATGAGTCTAGACAAGGAGACACAACACAAAACACACATGAAAAACACTTAGAATAATTAAAAAAGCAAAAGGTGAAGAGTCAAATGATATAGGCTGAACATGCAACTGGTATGTTGGGTTTAAAGTAAAAGGAGAGGTCTAATGAGTCCTGAAGACAGATGGCATACTGGAGCAGGAGGATGCACAGGAGGCCTCACAAGATTACCATGATAAAGACAGTATTTCAGAAGTGACTTGCGGTGGTTAAAGACAGGAAACTGGAAGGGAATTTGCGATTGGTGAACCCACCCTCCCAGAGACCAAGGAAATACTACTATCAATTAAGGACAATGAGGAAACACAGCTTAATATAAATGAAGTGATAAATGTCAGAACTGGGATTTGGATGAAGGAAGGGAAAACAGAAAAAGGTTAATCCTAGAGAAGTTATAGAGAAAAACTATATGAGGGTTAAAAGGTGCGGAGAATCATACAGCTTCAAAGAACATAAATTTAGGGACAGGAGAGGACAACCACTGCACACTGCAAGTAAGAGAAAGAGAAGGCAGTTGGAGAAGAACACATAGTCAGTTTTAGGGTGATCAGTAAGTCAAGAAAATTGTCTGTTATGACTTTTGTACAGAAATGAAACAACTTTATCTTGCCCTATTCTTTAAACATATTTTCCTAAGAAACAATAATACAAAACAAACTAAACTCCACTGTAAATGCTTCTTCTATGCGATAATGCCCATGGATGAAAATTTGTAACCTTTCTTGGAAATCACTTTTCCAAGAAATGAATGAACCTAGGACTATTCCTGGTGGCACAGAGGATAAGAATTCACCTTCCAATGAAGGGAACACGGGTTCTCAGTCCCCTGGTCCCCTCAGACCCTGGTCCAAGAAGATTCCACATGCTTTGGAGCTTAGCCCATGTGCCACAACTACTGAGCCTGTGCTCTAGAGTCCACGAGCCACAACTACCAAGCCAGAGCACCACAAATACTGAAGCCCATGCACCCTAGATCCCAGGCTCCGCAACAAGAAGCCACTGCAATGAGAAGCCCATGCACCACAATGAAGAGTAGCCCCCACTTGCTGCAACTAGAGAAAGCCTGATCACAGCAATGAAGATCCAGTGCAACCAAAAATAAAAATAAATTTTATAAAAGCAACAAATTTAAAATGGTCATGAACTTAACTTATGAATTACCTAATTTATGTCTGAAAAGTCTTTTGTTTAAATATCATAAATTTTATAAAGGATGAAGCAGAATTTTACAAGCATGGCAATTTGTTCTCTGTACTCTCTGGATAAAGCCAGGCTTGGAAGGAGGGAAATTAGATTACTCAAGATTCCTTCTGTCCCTCTGACAGTCTTACCACTCATCACTCATATTTACTCACCAAGTTGAGACAATTCCGTCTTCTTTTTAGACCAAGAATAATACTGCAAAAGCCCTTTATAGGCCTGAACAAGGTTGACTAACATTTCCTGGGAACAAGACTTTTCACCGTATCGCCATGTCTCTGCCTGGGTGAGAATTCTATTCGCATCTTCAAGCAACCCATGATGCAGAAGGTACAATGCATGTTGTAAGGAAATCTGCAACATTAAGAAAAGCCCACTGTCATGCAGGTCATTAGATAACCATTAGTTTAAAACCTCAGTAAATATATGATACATGCTGGGCTAAGACCCTGGGAGAACACAAACAATGGAACATTGTCCCTGTGATCAAAAATTTCAATCTAGCAGAAAGATGCATGAAAAAATTGTTGTTGTTTAGTCACTCAGCTGTGTCACTCTTTGGGACCCCATGGACTGTGGCCTGCCAGGCTCCTCTGCCCATGGGATTCTCCAGGCAAGAATACTGGAGTGTGTTGCCATTTCCTTCTCCAGGGGATCTTCCCAACCCAGGGATCAAGCCTGCATCTCCTGCTTGGCAGGATTCTTTATCACTGAGCCACCAGAGAAGCCCATACATCAACTATGTCAATTTTTCAATTAAAAATAAAAAAAAGAATAATTACATAAAAAAGAGCAATACAAATAGGGAGAGCATTAAGGAGGAGAATAATGGGAAATGCAGTTAATTATATGAACAGAGTCAGAGTTCAAACCTTCCTCTTCAACTATTGTAATAATTTCTCAACTCGTGTCTCCTGTCTTGTCCCCCTACAATCCATCTTCCATGTGACCACCAAAGAAATCTCATTGGTTCTGTGTGTAAAATTCTTCAACAGATCCCACTGCTTAGAGAATAAAAATCTCAGCTCTATTGAGATGGCATACAGAACTCAGCTTACTTCCCTTGGTTTTTACCTATGTGATTTTTAGAATAACTAGACATATTAGACACAGAGGTATCAGACTCTTTATTATCCCCTACCATGCTAAACTACAATTTCCTCCAGTATGCCCAGGGAATACCCACTAGCTTCTTCTGACTCATCTCCAGCATCACATTCCTTCTCTGCCCAACTCCCCTAACTCATTCAATTCTGCTGCTGCTGCTAAATCGCTTCAGTCATGTCCAATTCTGTGCGACCCCGTAGATGGCAGCCCACCAGGCTCCTCTGTCCCTGGGATTCTCCAGGCAAAAACACTGGAGTGGGTTGCCGTTTCCTTCTCCAATGTATGAAAGAGAAAAGTGAAAAGAAAGTCGCTCAGTCGTGTTCAATTCTTTGCAACCCCATGGACTGCAGCCCACCAGGCTCCTCCAGTCCATGGGATTTTCCAGGCAAGAGTACTGGAGTGGGTTGCCATTGTCTTCTCCGAATTCAACACTAGCCCTTTCCAATTCCAGAGGGCCAACCATTTTCTACTTTGTCTTCTCATTGTAATTGCATTTCTACCATGGCAACCATAACCATTTATTTCATTTATATACCTGTCTCCCTTTACTGCAAGAACCATGTCCAGCAGATCGTCTGGGAAACAGCAGCAGGTGTTTTTAAAAGTGTTACTAAAAAATGTCTTTTTTGTTTTTTTATTGGTTTTGCCATACAATGACATGATATCGCCATGGGTGTACATATGCTCCCCCTCCAGAACCCCCCTCCCTCCTCCCTCCCCCCGGGAAATCTCGGTGCAGCAGCCCCGAGCAACAATCCTGGGCTGGCGATTGATTTCACATATGATACTTAACATGTTTCAATGCCATTCTCCCAAATCATCCCACCCCTGCCCTCATCCACAGTAAAAAATGTCTTTTGTGTATTCTAATTACCACCCTCAGACTCTGGAGTACGAAATAAAAGTTCCTCTCAGATTTCTTTTCTTCACTTGAGTAGATTCCATGAGCTTAAAAGGATCTAACCAATAATTTAGTTAAAACTCTACCTTCCCTCCCCAAGCGGATATCCAGTTTCTCCCTCAAAGAAGAGAAGTACACAACACCAGGGCAAGCTATCCCCTTTTTCCAACTGTTCACTGAGAAAGTTCTTTCTTAAATGGAACCATATGCTGCCTCCACTTAGTTTCTACTTATAATGTATATGGTCTACCAGAAAATAAGATCCTAAGGGAGAACCTGGAACATAAGAGAAACAAAAATTTTTTCCTAAATTAATAAAACCTGTAAAGAATCCTAAACTAGGGGAAATCTTTTTTCAAAATTAGAAAGCGGTGTGAATATAAAATGCTACAGCCACTATGGAAAACAGTTTAGTGATTCCTAAGAAGAGCTAAACATAGAATTATATGTCTATACATACATGTACACATATATACACGTATATAAGTGCCAACTCATTGGAAAAGACCCTGATGCTGGGAAGGATGGAAGGCAAAAGGAGAAGGGCACAACAGAGGATGAGATGGTTAGATAGCATCGCTGATTCAATAATGGACATGAATTTGAGCAAATTCCGGGAGACAGTGCAGGACAGAGGAGCCTGGCGTGCTACAATCTATGGGGTCACAGAGAGCTGGACTGAACTTAGTGCCTGAACAACAACAACAAATATGTGTATACATAAAACAGGACCTAGCAACTCTACTCAAAAGCATACATCCAAAGAAATTGAAAGCAGAGACTCAAAGAGATACCTGTATGACAGCATTAACTGAAGTGTTATTCACAATAGCCAAAAGATGGAAACAACCAAACAAGAGATGAAAGGATAAGAAAATGTGATAGATACATACAACAGAATATTGTATTATACTGAGCCATAACAAGGGATGAGGTCTGATACACGCCACAACACAGATAAATCTTGAAAACATGATGCTAGGTGAAATAACCAAAACATAAAAGGACAAATATTATATGCTTCCCCTTATACAAAATATCTAGAATAGCCAAATTTATAGAGACAGAAAGTAGATTAGAGGTTGGGAGGAGGAGGGAATGAGGAGTTACTGCTTAATGGGTACAGAGTTTCTGTTTGGGGTTATAGAAATTTTGGCAATACTGGTGATGGCTGCACAACAATGGAAAAATAATTAATACCACTGATTATACACTTAAAGATGGTTAAAATATCATACTTTAAGTTACATACATTTTGCAACAATTAGAAAATATCTGAAAACTAGAGAAAGTAAAAACAAGACAAGAACAGGAGGGTAAATATTTTAGGCTTCACAGGCCTTTTGGTCTCAGTCACAGCTGCTCGACTCTCATTGTCTGGCTAAAAGTAGCTACTGGCAATATGGCAATGAATGGGTGTGGCAATGTTCCAACAAAACTTTAGAGGCACTGGAAAAAAATAAAAAGCAAAGCATGTAAAAACTTGATTCAGAAAGTGCTTTTAGTCAAACATATACCACAGAGAAGGAGATTAGCATATAACATTTTGGAGGATGTCAGTTCTTTTGGATAAAACTTTTATTAAAGGACACTTTAATTTGGATAAAACTCTGCCTAAACATGAGAAACAACGAAATATTTTCACACATGGATCAGAAGAGTTAACACTGTGAAAATGCCTGTACTACTGTGAACATGTCCATACTACCCATACTACCCAAAGCCATCTATAGATTCAATGCAATACCTATCAAAATATCAGTGGTATTTTTCACATAAATAGAAAACACAATCTTCAGATTTGGATGCAAAAAGTTTATTATTCACAAAAAAACCATGAATAGCCAAAACAATCTTGAGAAAGAACAATACCGCAGGTATCACACTTTCTTATCTCAATCTGTATTACCAAACTACAGCATTCAAAACAGACACATCAGACAAGTGGAACAGAACTGGGAGTCCAGAAATAAGCCCATCCATACGGTGTCAACTACTATTTGACAAAGGAGCCAAGAATACTCAAAGGGCAAAAGTTAGTCTCTTCAATGAATGATGTTGGGGAAACTACAGGCGTTTATATTCAGAAGAATCAAACTGGACCCTTAATTTATACCACTCACAAAAATTAACTCAAGATGGATTAAGGACTTAAAGGTAAGATCTGAAACTAAACCTCTCAAAAGAAAACAGAGGGAAAAAAAAACTCCTTGATATTGGTCTTGGCAATGAATTCTTGGGGTATGACACCAAAAGCACAAGCAATAAAAGTGAAAATAAACAAGTGAGACTGCATCAAACTAAAAAGCTTCTGCACAACAAAGGAAATCAACAACAAAATGAAAAGGCAGTCTACTGAATGGGAGAAAATATTTTCAAATCATGTATCTGATAAGAAATATCTAAAACATATAAAGAACTCATACAGCTCAATAGCAAGAACAACAAAAAACATATTATAATTAAAAATGGGCAGAAGAAAGACGTCTCTGGTGGTCCAGTGGCTAATACGCCACGCTCCCAATGCAGAGGGCTGGGGTTTGATCCCTGGTCAGGGAACTAGATCTCACATGCTGCAACTAAGACCTGGTGCAGCCAAATAAATAAATATTTTAAAAAAAAAAAAGGCATGGGGAGGGAGGTTCAAGAAAGAGGGGACATATGTATACCTATGGCTGACTCATGTTGATGTACGGCAGAAACCAACACGATACTGTAAAGCAATTATCCTCCAATTAAAAATAAATAAATAAATTTAAATTTAGGCACAGTAGTGAAAGTTCTGCATCCTAACCACTGGATAGCCAAGGAATTCCCCGACTTCACACTTGCTAGAATGGCTAGCATCAAAAAGACA
This sequence comes from Antilocapra americana, assembly GCA_007570785.1. Taxonomy (NCBI): domain Eukaryota; kingdom Metazoa; phylum Chordata; class Mammalia; order Artiodactyla; family Antilocapridae; genus Antilocapra; species Antilocapra americana. Next base: position 8,028,231 of record ML660213.1, read on the forward strand.
AGAGAGGACTTCCCTGGTGGTACAGTGGATGGGAATCTGCCTACCAATGCAGGGCACACAGGTTTGATTCCTGATCCAGAAAGATTCCACATGCCATGGAGCAACTAAAGACAGGTTCCTGCAACTACTGAAGCCTGCGCACCTACAGCCTGTGCTCCGCAACAAGAGAAGCCACTGCAGTGAGAAGCCCATATACTGCGAGGAGGAATAGCTGCCGTTCACCGCACAGCGACAGAGACCCAGCACAACCAAACGGAAAACAAAACAAAACAAAAGACAAGAAATAACAAGTGTTGGTGAGGATGTGGAGAAAAGGGAACCATTGTATACTGTTGGTGTACATTCCCTTTGGAATGTAAAGTGGTCTAGCCACTATGGAGAATGGTGGTATGGTGGTTCCTCTAATAAGTTAAAAACAGATCTAATATATGATCTGGCAATCCACACTGGCATATATACTGAAAGCTGAAATCATTATCTGGACGAGATATCTGCACTTCCATGTTCACTGAAACACTATTCAAAGAGCCAAGACATGGAAGCAATCTAAGTGAGCAATGATGGATGAATGGATAAGGAAAATATTGTATACACACATATATACAATGGAGTATTACTCAATCATGCAAAAGAATGAAATCTTGCACGTGTGGCAACATGGATGAGTTTGAGGGCACTATGCTTAGGGCAATAAGTCATACAAAAAGAGTAATACTGTCTCATCTCACTTTCAGGTGGAATCTAAAAACATCCAACCCACAGAAACAGAGTAAAATGCTGGTTGCCACAGGCTGAGGGCTGGAGTAAAGGACACAAACTTTCAATTATAAGATGAGTAAGTTTGAGGATCTAACGTACAGCATGGTGACTATGGCACTGTTAACTTGAAAGCTGCCACAAGGGTAGAACTTCAACAGAGCAACAACAAAATATTACAACAAAATATTATGTGAGGGGATGGAGATGTTAACTAACCTCACTGTGGCAAACATTTGGCAATATATACATGTATGCTATCAAATCATCACGTTGTATATCTTAAATGAAATTAAATCATATGTCAGTTATATCTCAACAAAGCTGGAAAACTTTTCTCAAGTATTCCAATTCCCAATTTGAGTAGCTCTTTCCCTTTTCCAAAAGCACCAATTCTTAAGAGAGCTCAACTGACTTGAGCAAACATATTAGAACCTGGCCCATCATCATAGTGAAGCACACCTGCGTCTCTGAAGGACTGGTTCTGGCAGCCAGAGACACACAAAGAAAAGATATTTTCACTCATGCAGTGTGGTAGGCGACAGGAAACGGAGAAGTAAAAGGCTCTCATAATGTGATTTTTCTTTCAGCTTCTCTTATTGACCCAGGTGTGTTACCCCCTTTCTCATCTTTTTTACATTCTTACCTACCTTATCACTGAGACAAGCAATTTTAAAAAATGAATGCTGAAGATGTAAATTTACAAAGCCTACATTCTCACCTTCAAGTAATTCGTGATGCCGATATTTTTCATCCGGTCGGCAAAGGTATTGAAACTCTCCATGTTGCTTTTGGGATGATAATAAAGAATTTCACTTCCAAGCCTCCAAACAATCTGTCAAAACAAAAGTTACTAACAAAACTGTAAAACCTTTGCCTTAACCAATGTCTCAGAAAGCTATTTTCTTTTGATTACAACATTAAAAAACAACCTATAATTCCTTTTTCTAGGTATCACTACTGTCAACATTTTACTTCACCCAATGAAAGTATTATTACATTTTATATGATTAAAAGCTTTCCCTGTTGATTAAAATACCAGGTATCATTAACAGTGTCACTCTGAGCCAGAAGTCTAAAGAAGGTGAGCAGTTAAGATACATAGCGAAGATAACATTTTTAATTAGTATAGAAGAAAAACATTAAGGTTAGAAAACTCAGGTTCCATTAATATTGGCTTCTTCACTGCTTTCAGCCTCATCTTTATTACCTACCAAGTGAGAACTATGGATTCAATGCTTCCAATTCATGTGTCCGACTCTTGGCGACCCCGTGGACTGTAGCCTACCAGACTCCTCCATCCACGGGATTCTCCAGGCAAGAATACTGGAGTGGGTCGCCATTTCCTTCTCCAGGGGTCTTCCTGACCCAGGCATTGAACCAAGGTCTCCTGCCTTGCAGGCAGACGCTTTACCCTCCGAGCCTCCAGGGAAGCACTGTGTTTCCTCACATTTCATCAAGTTCTACAACTAGTGACTATGGTTAGTCTATCTTTAGAGCTTCAACTTAAGAATCTGCATCAGCTTTATTATAAATTTTAATAAAAATATTTTCTCCCCAGAGCACCAAAACTTTGATGACAGTACTTGGAGCTCTTCTTTTGCATGAGGGCAACTCTCTATTTCTCTTATTCCATTTAAAGTACTTCAGTGATACTGATCTTCAAAGTAAACTGGTTGTTTGGTATAACATTGGTTTAGTATAATCATAATACTCAGAAAGAGATAGAGTTCATTTATAGATAATCAAATTGCAGTATTTTGAAGCTTAAAGAAAATGGGGAGATTATCCGACCACGGCTGTTCTTAAATCCACACATATGTAAGAATTACCTGGGACACCAGTTAAAAATAAATATTCCAAGGATTCAGACTTGGACACAGCAAAACTGGGGTGGAGGGCAGAAATCTATACTTTCAACAAAAGCTCTATGTGACTCAAACAGAGCCCAAACAAGCATCTGGTAACCACTGACTTAATTCTTTCAATTTATAAAACAAACTCTGGACAAAAAGGGACTGTAATTTGTCCAATGTTTTATAGATCTAGATTAACTTTAGTCCATAAACTAAACTTTCAATCAATGGTTAATTTTTTTTTTCAAATGTTTAGGTTCTATTAGACATCTAACTGATGCAATGGTTACTCTAATAGAAAAAGCTACTTGAGATATCTATGTGAAGTTATCTGTGGATATACTGTCTTTTACAAAACAAATTTAACAATATATGCTAAGCACTGTTCTAGATCCCTGCCCTGGTGGAATTTACATTCTGTTGTAGAGAGACTGACAATAACCAAGAAATACAATAATTAAACTGGCAAATATTATGGCAAAAACAATGAAGCAGGGTCAGACGACCAGGGGTGCCAGTTGAAAAGTGAAGGGGATTGGTGTACACTTGCAACTTTAAATAGTGAAGGGAGGCCCCACTGCAGTATGATGTGAAGGAGGGTGACCACAGTGAAAGCCAAAGAAATAGCAAAGACAATCAGCAAGAAGTATGGTTGTTCAAGGGATGAGCAAGGAGGCCAGTGAGGCTGGAGAAGAAAAGCAAGTTAGATGGTAACAGAAGATGAGGTCAAAGGGCAAAGGGAATGAGTAAAGCACGGAGAACTTGCAGGTGATCAGAAGGACGCTGGCTCTTATTCTGAGTGAAACAGGAAAGCCACTGCAGGGTTTTCAGGTGAGCAGTGACATGATTTGACTCATGGTTTAAAAGAACTATGCTATATCATTAATCATTTGAAAAATGCCCATCAAAGCTACAAGGAGACACCATGTCACAATCACCAGGATGGCTGTAATCAAGAAGACAGACAATAATACTGTTGGCAAGGATGTACAATTGTTGGAAACCTGTATGTTGCTTGTGGGAATGTAAAACAGTGCAAGCAGTTCCTTAATAGGTTATGGATATTTATTATACACCCCAGTATACTACTCCTCGGTATATATACTCAAGAGAAATTATAACACCCATATAAAAACTTGTACACAGGGGGAAAAAAAAACAACTTGTACGTGAATGCTCATAGTAGCATTATTCATAGTAATAATAAATGTCTCAAGAAAGAAAAACTACTCAAATGTCTAAAAACTGATGTATCAGTTTTATCTCATCAAATGAGATAAAGCCTTACACTGGAATATTATTTTGCAATAAAAATCAGTGAAGAACTAATATGCTAAAATATGGTATAATAAGCCTTGAACACATTATGTTCAGTAAAAGAATTCATTCATAAAAAGCCATATATTATATGATTCTACTTATATGAAATGTTCAGAATAAAAAGCAGATTAATGGTTGCCAAGGGCTAGGGTCTGGAGAAGAGGGACTATAAGTGAGTTTCTTATAGTTTCTACAGTGTTTCTTTTGAGGGGGTGACAAAAATATTCTAAATTTAGACTGTGGTGACAGTTGCACAGCTCTTGTGAATATATGAAAACACACTGAATTGTTCAATTTAAATGGGCGAATTGTATGATGTTTAATGTATCTCAATAAAGCTATTTTTTTTTTTAAAGGCTCAGTCTGATTATTATGCTGAAAATACACTGGGAGGCAGAAGAGGGTAAGCAGTCATTTAAGTGAGGTGATGGGGGTTTGAGTCAAGGAAGTAGCAAAAAGGATGTGGCAAGAAGTACTCAAGACTGCAGGGAGCAGGTTTTCAAAGGAGAGCCAACAGAATTTTCTGATGGTTTGGATATGAGGTGCAAAAGAAAGAAAAAAAAACCCTCCAGATTGGGCCTCAAAATTAGATAAGGGAACCATCATTTGAGATGGGGAAAATTAGACTAGACCAGGAATACCAGAAGAACCAGTTCATACTTGCTAGTGTGATACAACATATCATACTACCTGATATTAGATACTAAGAGGTAAGGTTGAACAGAATGTTGGATACAGCAATCTGGACAGATGTCAGAGCCCCAGACACACAATGGGGGATCACCAGCATACAGACTGAATGAAAGGATATGAAACTGAATGAGATCAAGAGAGTTCAGATAGCAATGACACCTAAAGATTGGAGTTCTCAAGGACTTCCATGTCAGAAGGCCAAGGAGACGAAGAGCAATCAGAAAAGGAAACCGAGGAATGGCCAGTGCGGTAGGAGAAAAATCTGAGAGTGCAGTCCTGGAAGCCAGACGAAGAATTCTGTTTGTTTCTTCATCACACAGAAGGGAATGACCTAGTGTGCTTAATATTGGTAATCATCAAGTTAGACAAATACTGAGAATCAGCCACTGGATTCAGCAAAGTGGATATCACTGTTGACCCTGACAAGGCAATTTGGTAGAAATGATTTGTGGGGGAGTCTAACTGGAGAGGGATTGGAACGAGCAGATATATAAACTCTTCCCAGGAGTTTTGCTGAAAGGCAGAGGGGAGAAATGAACACAGCTTGTGGAAGAAGTAGAAGTCAAGAGATATTAAGTGGGAGAGAGAACATGTTTGCATGAAGATGGGAACCATCCTATAGAAAGGGGACCATAAGGACATGGGGAAAGATGGAAAAATTACTTAAATGAATGAATAAATATTTAGGAATCTGAGCATTCAGAGTTAAAGTATTTTTACTTCCTTAAAATGATAATAGAAAAATGGAGTATGCAAAAAATGTCTCGATACAAACTCAATCTGAGATCTTGCAAAAGCTGTTCTGGGTGGAATTCAAGAGGCAGAAACTCCCAGGATTCTGTGCTATCTTCCAGGGGACTCACACTTTACTTACCTCAGGTGCACCCTGCCTTTTGTTGCTATCAGTATCTTCCAAAACCTGAAGGTAACTGTGCATGTATTCTGCAGCTCGCTGCCACTGGTGCTTCAGCAGAGCTTCTTGGATAAAATTTAAACAAGCGCTTGTTGTCTGAGCAAAATCCTTCTCCTGTTTTCCTCCAGAGGCTATAAAGGTTAAAGAGGAAAGTCTTGAGCCAGTGACCTCAAATCAACAATTTAAGAATCTTACTTCTGATAAACACAGTTTTAACAAGTAGGTATTACTTAACCCAACCCATCCCCAACACCAAAGCTAGCTTCACTTGAAACTAACTCTTCCACATCATTTTAACTAGTTGTGGCAAATGAAAAAAAAAAAAATTCTACTTAAGAGATGTCTAATTTGATGTTCTTGGGCTACCAAGGTCACCAGTTCCTCCAAATCTGATTCAACTATCCTTTCACCCTTTCACTAAACAATCTGGGAAGAATCTCTCAAAGAGGGGCCCCAGTGCAAAATACCAAGTATTCAGAATAGGTAAAAATCATCAGGGTCATCCTAGGAAAATAGTCTTTTTTCCTACCTATGTTCTAAAAACACCAAGAGGTGCACTTTTACTTTTCATGGACCGAGTTCCCAGTAACTCAAAGTTAGTAAATGCATATGAGATTATAAGATTTTGACATTAGCATTTCTATCTCTAAAATACTGACAATCCTCATGTTAAGAATATTAGAGTCAGGACTTTTCTGGCAGTCCACTAGATAAGACCTTGCACTTCCAATGCAGGGGGCATGGGTTCAATCCCTGATCAGGCAACTAAGATCCCATGTGCCTCAGCCAAAAAAACTGTTTAAAAATGAAAAAGAAAAAAAGATTTGGGCTTAGTTACAACCTCATCTATGATAACAGGCTGCATACTGGCACCTCCTCCTCCCTTCCCACACCCCTAAAGACTCCTATGGGCCAGCAGTCTTCCAGTTGGGGTGCCCTCACCCCTGGGCATGTGCTTAGTCACTCAGATGTGTCTGAGTCTTTATAATCCCATGGGCTGTATCCCACCAGGCTCCTCTGTCCATGGTGATTCTCCACGGAAGAAAACTGGAGTGGGTTGCCATGCCCTTCTCCAGGGGATCTTCCCAATCCAGGGTTTGAACCCAGGTCTCCCACATTGCAGAGGATTCTTAACTGTCTGAGCCACCAGGGAAGACCCCACTCCTGGGACTACATGGAGATTAATAAGTATCATGCAAAAATAGCTTTATGGCAATCAACTTGCACATCTTCAACTTTCTCACATACTCTTTCCTAAAATTAATCTTCTAGAAAGCTGTGCATATTTTCTGATATTACCTTAAGGTGAAAATACAAGTGTTTATTGTTGAGAAAATGAATGACTCTAACATCCATTTGCAAGTCAGGTGATTTCTAGTTCTTTGCTTATTGAAAGTGTAGAAGAATCTAGTAATTTTTTGGAACACTATGTAATTTTTTCACAAGTGAGAAGGAGTCAAAGACCTGAAACATTGCTAAAATTAAACGCCATCCATTGCCAGCTACTTACTAAAGTAACTAAAGTTTCTCAGAATTTCCACCAATTAAAACAAAATACAGGGGCTTCCCTGGTGGCTCAGTGGTAAAGAATCTGCCTGCCAATGCAGGAGACACGGGTTTGATCCCTGGTCCGGGAAGATCCCACAGTCTGCAGAGCAACTAAGCTTGTGAACCACAACTTTTGAGCCCATGGTCTAGAACCCAGGAGCCACAAGAGAAGCCACTACAACGAGAAGTCTGCTGACTTCAACAAGAGAAAAGCCTATGAAGCAAAGAAAACCCAGCACTGCCAAAAATAAATTACATAAATGAAATTTTTTAAAAATATATTCTGATAAGGAATTATCCCATAAAACAACTTGTTTATATTAGAGGAACAAAGAAGAAAATAGTCTTTTCTTGAAATCTACTATAGATCAATTCTATTAGGGCTTATTTCAATGCAACTCAACAGAAATTTCTGGTATGTATTCCTCAATAGCAGAGATCATATTTTCTTCAACAAATCTGTCCCCAATATTAAGCCAATGCCAGGAATGTAGTAAAGTGCTCAGTAAGAGTTATTGGAAGAAAAGAAAAGTGTATCTACCACAATACAGACTGTTATTAATTCAAAGAATTCTAAAAGAAAAAAAGAATCTATTTTTTTCACATTTATTTTTTATTAACTGCCTTAAAAAAATTCTCCTATATTCTTATCTTGAAAATTGAACCAGCTTGGCTATCCAATTTTGTATCCATATTGAATCTTATCATCTACTTGCATTAAAGCTAAAATGGTTTTATGTTATTTTACTTACCTATGGATTCTATATGCTTATGGAGCCAAGGGAAACACATTCCTGAACCAGAGCGCACACACGATTCCCCCTGTTCATCCTCTGTCGTGGGTCTTATCAATTCTTCATTGAAATCACTCATATCTATTCCACACTGAAAACATCAGTTATTTTCTGTACATCTTAATCCACATGTTTCTGAGTTATACAGAAAGACAGCCACTTTTATCTAATAAATATCAATGATCAACAAAATTAACTGCACCTGGTAGGTCCTTTAAAGAAATTAATTATGTCAGCAGCAGCCAAAATGAATGACCTATTTAAAAACTACTGACTACAAATACTACTATATTTCAAGAAGATACAAGGATAGATAAGATACTAACTCTTTAATTTAAAAACGAAAAACTAATCTAGAGGAAGAAACATATAAATGATGTATAAGGTAAAGGTGAATGCTCAGTCGTGTCCAACTCTTTGGGACCCCAAGGAGTATAGCCTGCCAGGCTCCTCTGTCCATGGGATTTTCCAGGCAAGAGTACTAGAGTGGGTTGCCATTTCCTACTCCAGGACATCTTCTTGACTCAGCGATCAAACCTGCACCTCTTTCATCTCCTGCAATGGCAAGGCAAAGTCTTTATCGCTAAGCACAAATGATGTATAATGAGACAATATGAGAAATACAATAACAACAGTAGTAATTATTCTTACTGAGTCCTGTCTATACGCCAAGCCTACAAAGTGTCTAATTTAATCATTACAGAAATCTGGAGGTGAGTACTGATGTTCTTCCATTTGCATGTTGAAAAAACTGAAGGGCTCAGTCAAACTATGTAACCTGGACCAATGTCATAGAAAACTGAGGACAATATTCTGGGAACTAGAATGTGTTCCCAAACACAACTGACACGAACAGAGTTTGGAGTGTTCGTGGAAGAGGGAGGCGGAAAGCAAGTGGCGGGAAAACAATCTACAAAAACAGCTTTGTGCCAAGCTGAGTCTGGACTCAATCCTCAAGATCCTCAGGACTCCTCTCCCTCCTTCCACATACCCAATTTAGGTCCTGCTGGTACTACCTGCTAGTACTTCTCCCATTTTCAACAAGCTCCGCAACTCTACACCACTCCCCCAGCTTGGGACTCCTTCAAACTGTGTCTGGATTACTGCATTAGCTTCCCAACTAGTAATCTTGCCTCAAATTTGGCTTCTCCACATCACCAACCGAACAAACCTTTCAAACTCTGATTCTGTGGTTAAAAAAACGTGTTTGAAGTAACATGAGTTTTGAACCCGATTCATACGTTATTTTAAAGAGCCCTTCCAGAAGAAGCTCTCCCAACCCAAATTCTAAAGCCATTTAAGGTCATGTAGTTGTCCAAAGTAACCAAAGCAGCTCCACCCCTTCAGCCTTGCCCGCGGAACCGAGGTTTCAGAGTAAAAGAGAAAATACAAGAACACTGGTGAAGCTTAGGGTAGGCCTTCCTCTTCCACGTGAACGCAGGCAACAAGAGATGGACGACTACCGCGGGACTTACCTGCCTGAAGCCAGGATTTTTCTGTGATACCAAACTCAGTTTCCTGACTCCGGCCCAGCTGGAGTAAACCCTCACGCTACGCGTAACGAGCCACTTTCGAGAAAAAGCTTGCAAAACTGGCCTCCGGCGCTCTGGAGACGCGCAGGCGTAGCCCCGCCCCTACCTCTCGATTGGGCGGTGGGGGAAGCCTCGACCCCGGAAGTGACCCGGAAGTGGCGGTGGATTGCCGCCTTCCCATTGGATGAGCCCCAGATTTGCCGCTTAGTTTGTCTCAGCGGGAAAAATGAGAGACTGTAATTGCAAAAGAAGATTAACGCAAGGGGAGGCCGGCTGGATAAGGGTAACAGTCAAAAAAAGCAGAGCGTCACTTTGTGCGAGTAGTTGCCCGTACGACGACCTTTGAGTTACCGCTAGGCTTGCGAGCGCGCAGCGAGCCTTAGAGGCGTGGCTCGTTGTCCTGACAAGATAAATCTGTGTAGCCTTTTAATTGCTTCCTTGAAATCTTTTTTTTTTCCTTTTATTTAAGGCTTAGCTTTGAATTGAAATGATTGCTTCCCCGAAATTTAGGGGAAAATATTTTTTCCTCTCAGCGAGGGTGGTTCTGTGCGCCCGTCTGGAGTCAATTTTCATTACGAGTATTAACTAACTTATAAAGAAATAAGTGTTGAAAATAACTTTCTAATATAAAGATTTGGTTTGGCTACATTTCTTCCCTTGCTGTGAGGTATAATTTCACCAAAACCAACCTAAAATGGGTTTTACCTGGCTAGAAATTCATGCTCCCACAAAAATGGGGAAGAAATTTTTGACGAGTTAAAGTTATCAGTCAATTCAAGGCAACAGTAGATAAAAGAAAGTTAAGAACTGATATCTTTCCTTTTTCTCTGACAGACTACCAGATTATTTCCATTGTTAGCTACACAAATTGAAGAAACATATTTGCTGAAAATAAGTCAATAATGAGAGACAGAATCAATCAGGAGCTGTTCTGTGTCAGTTTTCTAGCAGGATAATGATGGAAGTTTCCACAAAACCAGCTGGCTGGTGAGCACTTCCTCTAAGCACTGGAAATATCAGGGCTTTCAAAAGGGATCAAATCAGCTGGAAAACATGCAACAAAACTGCATGATTTAGAGGACTTGGAATGGAATCTTAGTTCTCTGATCAAGAATTGAACCTGGACCATGGCAGTAAAAACGCTGAGTCCTAACTACTGGACCACCAGTGAATTCCCACTTAATTATCATTCAAATAATTTTCCCTACTGCCTGTCAACCTACATTTACCTAAGTTTTAGTTGAGAAATATGTTATTTTGTTAAAAATAAAGGGGAAAAATTCCTCTACAATATTCCCGATAATTTAAATATATCCATGATTTGACTACCAATACAAAGGAAAACAAAATTCACTTTTAAATTCAGGATAAGATAGTACAGAAGAGGGAACAAATGTGAGAGTGTGGAAGCAGAACAATGTAAGACTCCTCTCAGAGAAGGGAAATACAAATTCAGACATGTAAGACATGTACTAAGGTAGTATTAGCTTTGATGATATATATAGGGCTTCCCAGGTGGCTCCATGATAAAGAACCCCCTTGCAATGCAGGAGACTTGGGAGAGACATGGGTTTGATCCAAGGGTTGGGAAGATGCCCTGGAGAAGAAAGTGGTTAGTTGGTTAGTACCATTTCTACCAAGAGGAGTTTGGAAATTACTGTGTATGATCTGTAACAAATCTTCTGTGGTTGTATGTTTCATCAAGACCATATTTTCTCCCTCTCAGTTCTCAGTGTCTCCTTCCAGGAGGCAATTTTGACCTCACAAGCATATTTTGGAGGGAGTTATAACCCTCCATGCTATCTTTTAGTAACAAAGAAGCAGTTTCCAGGGTAGGTACTATCAAAAAGTGTCCCCTCTGTGACAAAGTCATTGATTTGCTGAGACTCTTCCTTGGTGGCTCATTATGGTAAAGTGTCCGCCTACAACGTGGGAAACTCAAGTTTGATCCCTGGGTCGGGAAGATTCTCTGGAGAAGGAAATGGCAACCCACTCCAGTACTCTTGCCTGGAAAATCCCATGGACGGAGAGCGTGGTAGGCTACAGTCCATGGGGTCACAAAGGGTCAGACACAACTGAGCGACTTCACTTTCTTGTATCACCAACCATCCCTATTGGCTGTAAGAGCCTGAGATTCTGCTGTTGATTCAAACAACATAAATGGACAACATTATATTATCCCACTTCATATAGAAACATGAGGTTTTACCATGAGCCACAATGTTATAGACAAGAGCTCTTAAGACTCAAAAAATTTAGCAGCTTGCCTAGGGTCATACAGTTAAACTTATGATACCTATTTTAATGCTTTTGACTCCATCCTCTGTGTCTGCTAACTGTGCTAGTAAGGAAGTAATCCCTATCTGAAAACTGTAAATAGATAAAGCCAAACAGTCTACACTGTGGAAATTGTATTGTACAGGCCTCACCCTGGTATTTGTTCAAAGCACCAAATATTTGACTTCTATGAAAATAGTGCCAAAGTAAATTAGGCAGACCCGGAAACAGGAACTTCTATATGAGCCTATATTCTCCTGACAATTTCACGTGTTTGAGTTTCTTTCTTTGTTCAGTAGAAATGGTAATAATATTTGTCAGGACTAGACAAATAGTACATGCTGATAGAAGACCTTGCCTTATATATGACTGACTCCCAGGAGAATATACCCTTTGACAGGACTTTGACGTGGCTTTTTAATTGTAGGAAAATAATTTAACTCTACTGGCCATTCCCAATGCAAATCTTCATTTCTCTTTGGCTTTCAGACAGGATACTGTTTAAATTCCATTTCAGTTATATGATCCCTTAAAGTCAGATAGCTTTCTGCTTTTCACTCTAAATCTAAATTATTGTGCTTGATTAATAATCTTTAATAATCTGATTTACCCTCACCTCCCAGATTATCTCCCACTACTCTTGTTTTAAAATTTTTTATTGAAGTATAGCTGATTTACAATGCTGTTAGTTTCAGATGTACAGCAAAATGATTCAGTAATACATATACATATATTCACTCCTTTTTAGATTCTTTTCTCACATAGACCATTACAGAGTATTGAGTGGAGTTTTCTGTGCTCTATAGTATGTCCTTATTAGTTATCTATTTTATGTATAGAGGTGTGTATATGTCAACCCCACTACTCTTTAATAGGATCATTTCAATCCAGTAAGATTAGGTCTCATCACTATCCTCTTTTCGTCTATGCTTCTTTATGCCCATCCCTACCTACCTTGATCTATCACCAAGCAACCACTGACATTATAGTTTAGTCTGAATTGTCTAGAATTTTATATAAATGCACTTTTACAATGTGTATTATTTTTTGGATTGGGATTATTTCACTCAGACTCTCTTTGTTGTTGCTAGTATCTATAGTTCCTTATTATTGCTGAGCAATATTCCAAACTTTATCATCTATTTACCTGTGAAAGGACAGCTGGGTTTTTGTTTGTTTGTTTGTTTTTGTTTTCACTGTTACCAGTGAAGCCACCATGAACATTTGTGAACAAGTCTTGGTTTGGATATATATGTTTATTTCTCTTGAGTGAATATCCAGAAGTGGAAAGACTGCGTTTGTATGATAGGCATAATTTTTAAAGAAACTGTCAAACTATTTTCCAAAGGAGTTGAATCATTTTAAATTAGAACCAGCAATATAATGAGAGATCCAATTATCCTTGGCAGCATTTGTTATGATGAATCTTTTTAATTTTAGCCATCTAGTGGATGTGCAGTAATATCTCATTATGGTTTTAATTTGCAGTTCCCTAATGACTAATGAGACTCTTTCCTAGTGGCTCAGACAGTAAAGTGTCCGCCTACAATGCAAGAAACCCAAGTTCGATCCCTGGGTGGGGAAGATCCTCTGGAGAAGGAAAAGGCATCCCACTCCAGTACTCTTGCCTGGAAAATCCCATAGACAGAGAGCGTGGTAGGCTACAGTCCATGGGGTCGCAAAGAGTCGGACACAGCTGAATGACTTCACTTCACTTTAATGACTAATGGGGGCTTCCCAGGTGGTGTAGTTGGTAAGGAATCTGCCTACCAATGCAGGAGCTGCAGATTGGATCCTTGGGTCAAGAAGAGTGCCTGGAGAAGGAAATGACAACCTCTTCCCGTATTCTTGCCTGGAAAATTCCATGGACACAGGAACCTGCAGGCTTAGACTCAACTGAAACTGGCTACTGAGCACAATGACTGATGAGCTTGAGTATCTTTTCTTATACATATTTGCCACATTTGTACCTTCTTTAGTAAGGTATCTGTTCAAATCTTTGACCTACTTTTTTCAAACTGAGTTGTTTTTATTCTTATTAATGTTATAATATTTATATATTCTAGATACAAGTTCTCTGTTGAATACATGATACATGCTTTGCAAATATTTTCTCCCAGTCTGTGGTTTACCTTTCCATTTTAATAACTGAGAATGTGTTAATAGAAATGAGAGGAAATGTTTTTATTTTTCTAAAGCCTATATTATTTATTTTAGAGTTTATGGGTTTTGTGTGTATTTTTTCAGTCTTAGTAAACCCAAGGTCACAAACATTTTCTCCTATAGTCTCTTCAAGAAGTTTTTCTTACATTTTGGTTAGTGATCTATTTCCAATCAGTTTTTGTATATAATATGTAGTAATGGTTGAGGTTGATTTCTTTTTTTAACCAATGGCTATTCAGTTGTTCCAGTGCCATTTACTGTAAAGATTAACATTTTCCACTAAACTGCTTTGCCATGTTTGTTGAAAATCAATTGCCTTTATATGCGTGGGCTTATTTCTAGAATATTCTGTCCTGTAGACCTATGTGGTCTGCTTATAGGATCATCGAAAAAGCAAGAGAGTTCCAGAAAAACATCTATTTCTGCCTTATTGACTATGCCAAAGGCTTTGACTGTGTGGATCACAATAAACTGTGGAAAATTCTGAAAGATGTGCGAATACCAAACCACCTGACCTGTCTCTTGAGAAACCTGTATGCAGTTCAGGAAGCAACAGTTAGAACAGGGCATGGAACAACAGACTGGTTCCAAATAGGAAAAGGAGTACATTAAGGGTGTATATTGTCACCTTGCTTGTTTAACTTATATGCAGAGTACATCATGAGAAACGCTGGGCTGGAGGAAGCACAAACTGGAATCAAGATGGCAGGGAAAGATATCAATAACCTCAGATATGCAGACGATACCACCCTTATGGTAGAAAGTGAAGAAGAACTAAAGAGCCTCTTGATGAAAGTGAAAGAGGAAAGTCAAAAAGTTGGCTTAAAGCTCCACATTCAGAAAACTAAGCTCATGAAACCCAATCCCATCACTTTATGGGAAATATATGGGGAAACAGTGGAAACTGTGGCTAAATTTATTTTTCTGGACTCCAAAATCACTGGAGATGGTGATTGCAGCCATGAAATTAAAAGACGTTTACTCCTTGGATGGAAAGTTATGACCAGCCTCGACAGCATATTAAAAAGCAAAACATTACTTTGTCAACAAAGGTCTGTCTAGTCAAGGCTGTGGTTTTTCCAGTAGTCATGTATGCATGTGAGAGTTGGACTATAAAGAAAGCTGAGCACCGAAGAATTGATGCTTTTGAACTGTGGTGTTGGAGAAGACTCTCGAGAGTCCCTTGGACTGCAAAGAGATCCAACCAGTCCATCGTAAAGAAGATCAGTCCTGGATGTTCATTGGAAGGACTGATGTTGAAGCTGAAACTCCAATATTTTGGCTATGTGATGGGAAGAGCTGACTCATTTGAAAAGACCCTGATGTTGGGAAAGATTGAAGGCAGGAGGAGAAGGGGATGACAGAGGATGAGATGGTTAGATGGCATCACCAACTCAATGGACATAGTTTGGGTAAACTCTGGGAGTTGGTGATGGACAGGGAAGCCTGGTGTGCTGCAGTTCATGGGGTCGCAAAGAATCGGACACGACTGAGCGACTGAACTGAACTGAACTATACTAGTATCACATCATTATAATTAATGTAACTATAGTAAGTCTTTAAAAAGGTAGTGTAACTTCTCAGCTTTTTCTTTTTCAAGGCTAGTCTATGTCCTTCGTGTGCTTGCATGCTAAGTCACTTCAGTTGTGTCTGACTCTTTGCAACCCTATGAACTATAGCCCGCCGTGCTCCTCTGTCCATGGGATTCTTCAGACAAGATTACCGGAGTGGGTTGCCATGCCCTCCTCCAAGGGATGTTCCTGACCCTGGGATCTAACTCTCATCTCCTGTGTCTCCTCATTTGCAGGCAGGTTCTTTACCACTAGCGCCACCCAGGAAGCCCATGTCCTTTGCATTTCCACGTAAATGTTAAAATTAGCTCATTGATTTCTACAAAGAAACATGCTGGGATTTTGATTAAAATTTTATTAAATTCATAGATCAATTTAAGTAAAGTAGATATTATTATAATATTAAGTCTTCCAGTCCATGAATATGGTTTAACTCTCATTTTTTAAATTTAATATTCATCAATAGTAGTTTATACTCTTTAATATTCAGTTCTTTCACATCTTTTGTCAGATTTACCCCAAAATATTTTATTTTTGGGTGCTATTATAAAAAATATTATACTTTTAATTTCACATTCTGATCGTTCATTGCTGGCATATAGCAGCACAATTAATTTTTGCATACTGTTCTTGTTTTCGGAAACTTTGCAAACTTCTTAATTCTAGTAGCTTTTTGTGGATTTCTTAGGACAGCCTAGAAATTTGTCTGCAAATTTAACTTCATCCTTTCTGAATTTTAGGCCTTTTATGTTTTGCTTGCCTTTTCCACTGCTTCAATACAATGTGGACTAGACATGGTAAGTACAGACCTCCTTGACTTCTTCCTGATCTTTAAAGGAAAGTGTTCAGTCTTTGATCAATAAGACTGACACTAGCATAGGTTTCTTTTGTATAAGCCCTCTATCAAATTGAGAGCATTTCCTCTTAGAGGCATTCCTGGTTTTATTGCATGTTTCATTTTGCTTTGCCGTATACTGTCTGTTTTACAAATTTAAGTTTTGTGGCAGCCCTTTGTGGAGCAAATCTATCAGCTCCATTTTTCTGACAGCCTTTGCTCACTTCATGTCTCTGTCATATTTTGGTAATTCTTACAGTACTTCAAACTTTTTCATTATTATATTGTTATGGTGATTTGTAATCAATAATCTTCGCTATATTATGATGACTCATTGAAGGCTCATAAGATGGTTATTATTTTTAATCAATAAAGCCTTTTTAAAGTAATATACATTTCTTAGACATGATGCTATTGCTCACTTAATAGACTACAGTATAGTATAAACATAACTTGTACATGCACTGAAAAACCAAAAAAACTTGTACATGTGTGACTTGCTTCTTTGTAATATTTGCTTATTGCCATTGTTTGGGACCAAACCCACAATATCTCTAAGGAACACCAGTATTTCCAAGGTGCTAAGAATTTTTATCAAAAATAGATAGACATTTCATCAAATATTTTTGGTATCTATTGAGATGATCATGTTACTTTTTTTGATATTAATACGATAAATTACGTAGAATCGGTTTGAACATTTTCACTCTCTTCAGTTTCCTGAGGAAGTTTGTAGTATACAATTAATATTACTTTTTTCTTTAATTTTTGGTGGAAATCACTAGTGAAACTATATAAGTATGCAGTTTTCTTTGTTGGAAAGTATTTTTCCTCATATGTGTGCTCAGTCACTTCAGTTGTGTCTGACTGTGGCCCCATGGACTGCAGCCCTCCAGGCTCCTCTGTCCATGGGATTCTCTGGGCAAGAATATCAATTAATTTCTCTAATAAATAAATACAGGGTTGTTCAAATTATCTTTTTTTAAAGTGGGCTTTGGCACTCTGTGTTTTTCAAAGACTTCATGCATTTTATCAGTTTTATTATTTATTGGCATACAGTTGTTGATAATATTCCCTTGATATTCTTCTGTCTGTAGGATCTGTAGTTATATCTTCTGTGTCATTTTTTTTCCCCTGACCCCCCTCACCTTCTGTGTCATTTCTGATAGTGGCAAGTGGTGTCATTTCCTTATTTTTTCAGATCAATCTGACTAGAGGTTTGTAAGTGTTATTGGAATTCTCAGAGTCAGCTTTTGTTTCATTAATTTTCTCTATTTTCTTTTTGCTATTTTATTGATTTCAGATTTTATCTTTATTAGTTCCTTTCTTATGCTTACTTGAGCTTTAATTTGCTCTTCTTTTTCAAGTTTCTTAAGGTAGAAGGTGAAGTTATGGATATGAGACCTTTCTGGTTTTCTAACATAAATATTTAAGGATGTAAGTTTCCCTCTAAGCAGTATTTTAGCAACATTTCAGCAATTTTGATATGTTGTGGTTTCAATTTCGTTCGCTATGAAATACTTTCTAATTTTCTACTAGATTTTTTTCTTTGACTCATGGGTTATTTACAAGATTGTGATTTTCTTTTTTAAAGTTTGTTATTTAGATTCCAGAATTTGGAGACCTTTTGTTATTGATTTCTATAATTTCTGTATTTTGATACTTCAATTCCATGTGATCAACAAACGTATTTTGTATGTTTCAAATTTTTAAAACTGTGTTGTTCCTTGGCCCACAATGTCATGGTAAAAATTCCACAAACACTTGATAAAGAAATGTATATTCTGCTGTTTTGGGGTAGTGTTTTAACCCCCATAGATAGTTATCAGTTAGGTCAACTAAACTGATGGTATTGTTTAAGTCTTCTATATCTTTATTAACTTTCTGTCTATCACTGAGGACCTCTGAAATCTCCAAAAATAGTTATAGATTTGTGCAGTTCTCCTATAAATTCTGATTTTGCTTTATATATTTTGAAGTTTTCTTATTAAGGTAAGCAACTAAAATTATTATATCCTCTTGATGAGTTAACTTCTTTAAAATAATTAAACAACTTCCTTTACACCTGGTAATATTCTCTGCTGTGAAATCTGCTTTGTCTGATAATAATGTGGCTACTCCAGCTTCCTTTAGATTAGTGTTAGCTTGATTCATCTTTTTTTTAACATTAAATCTATTTGTGCCCTCTGCTTTAAGTGTGTTTTCTTATAAGAAGCATATAGTTGAGTCTTGCTTTTTTAAAATTAAATTGGAAAATCTGTATTTTTGATAGGCATGTTTAGACTATTTATATTTAATGTGATTATTTATGAGTAGATTTAAATCTATGGTCTTGCTATTTGCATTCTGTCTCACCTGTTCTTTGTTCTCTTTTTCTCTTTTTCTGTCTCCCTTTGGATTAATTGAGAATCTGTCATCTCTTTTATTGGCTTACTTATACCTCTTTGTGGTTTTGTTGCTATTATTATTATTATTGTTATAAAGTTTATAATGTGTTTAGTTGCTCAGTCATGTCCAACTCTTTGTGACCCCATGGATTGTAGCTCACCAGTCTCCTCTGTCCATGGGGATTCTCCAGGCAAGAATACTGGAGTGGGTTGCCATGCCCTCCTCCAGGGGATCTTCCCAACCCAGGGGTCGAATCCAGGTCTCCCGCATTTCAGGGGAATCTTTACATCTGAGTCACCAGGGAAGCCCAGGAATACTGGCATAGGTAGCCTTTCCTTCTCCAGGGGATCTTCCCAACCCAGGAATAGAGCTGAGATCTCCTGCATTGCATGTGGATTCTTTCTGAGCTACCAGGGAAGCCACTGTTGTTATAAAGTTCATAATATTCATCTTTAACTTATTATGGTATATTTCCATGTGATATTTTATCACTTCTCTTATAGTTTTAGGTCTTTACGACAGTATACTTTCATTTTACCTCTCTTGCTTTTATATGCTCGTGGTCATCCATTTTACCTGTACATATGTATAAACATCATGCTACGGTGTTACAATTTTTACTTTAAATGGTTAATTACCTTTTAAAGAGATTTTTTGAACTAAGAAAAATTATTTTATATTTTATTAAACAAATATATTTTACATTTGCCCACATATATACATTTCTTATAGGGGGCTCCCCTGGTGGCTCAGGAGTAAAGAATCTGCCAGTAGTGCAAGAAATACAGGAGATGCAAGTTTGATCCCTAGGTCAGCATTATCCCCTGGAGGAGGAAATGGCAAAACACTCCAGTATCCTTGCCAGGATAAATTCCATGGACAGAGGAGCTTGGCAGGCTATAGTCCACGGGATCGCAAAGAGTTGAACATGACTGAGCATGCACGCATACATTTCTTGTATCCTTAATTTTTTGTGCAGATTTAGGTTTTCATCTAGGGGCTTCCCTTGTAGCTCAGTTGCTAAAGAATCTGCCTGCAATGCAGGAGACCCGGGTTTGACTCCTGGGTTGGGAAGATCCCCTGGAGAAGGAAATGGCAACCCATTCCAGTATTTTTGCCTGGAGAATTCCATGGACCAAGGAGCCTGGAGGGCTATAGTCCATGGGGTCACAAGAGTTGGACACGGTTTAGCAACTGAACCACCACAGATTTTCATCTGACATTTTCTTTCTGCTCAAAGACTTCAACATTTCTAGCAGTGTAGATATGGTACTGATGAATTCTTTTAGCTTTTGGGTGCCTGAAAATATATTTCACCATCTTTTTGCTTTGTTTTGTTTTACATATTTAGAAATTTGCTTTTTGTCATAGGAATCATATTGTCTTATAATAATGTCATTGACATAAAAATCATGTAAGTGTACACTTACCCATTTGAAGTGAGCAATTCAATCATTTTTAGTAAAATCACAGAGTTGTGCATGATGACAGTCAATTTTAGAACATTACCATCACCCCCAAAATGAAATCCCCCTTCCTCAACTCCCCCATCTCTGCCAGCCCTAGGCAATCAGATTTGTGTGTTCTGTCCTATAGATTTGTGTGTTCTGGACTTTTCATGTAAATGTAGCCATACAATATGTGGTCTTTTGTGGCTAGATTTTTATCACTTAACATAATGTTTCCAAGGGTCATTTCTGTTGTGGTATATATCAGTACTTTATTTTCTCTATTTTTTTCTTTTTGTCAGTAGATTGATATATGCATTTTATTTACTAATTCATTACTTGGGTGAACGTTTGAGTTGTTTCCATTTTTGGCAATTATGAATAATGATGCTATGAATATTTGTGCACAAGATTTTGTATAGATACACATTTTCATTACTCTTGGTTATACACCTAAAATTGGAATTTCTGGGTTAATTGGCAACTCTATGTTTAAACTCTGAGGAACTGAGATACTGTTTTCCAAAGAGGCTGTATCATTTTACATTTCTACTAGCAATGAATGAGAGTTCTAGTTTGTCTACATCCTTGCCAACACTTATTATTATCTGTCTCTTTCATTAGTCTTCTTAGTGGATATGAAGTGATAGCTCATTGTAGTTTTGATTACCATTTTCCTAATGGCTAGCCGTGTTAAGCATCTTTTCATCTAATTATTGACCATTGTATATTTACTTTAGAGAAATGTCTGTTCAAATTATTTACCCATTTTAAACTAGGTATTTGTCTTTTTATTATGAAACTTAAAGTGCTCTCTATATATTCTAGATCTAAGTCCCTTATCAGATACATGAATGGTAGATATTTTCTACCCCTCTGTGTGGCTGCATTTTCATTATTTTGATTAGATCCTTTGAAGGATAGAGGTTTTTAATTTGATGAAGTCCAATTTATCTATTTGTAATTTGCTGCTTATGCTTTTAGTGTTATACCCAAGACATCATTGCCTACTCTAAGATTTCTCCTTATATGTATATTTAAAGATTTTTGTACTTCTAGATCTTACATTTAGGACTATGATTTATTTTGAGTTAATTTTTGTATATGGCTTGCCAACAAAGGCCCGTATAGTCAAAGCTGTGGTTTTTATGGTAGTCATGTATTGATATGAAGAATTGATGCTTTCAAATTGTGGTGCTGAAGACGACTCTGGAGAGTCCCGTGGAGATCAAACCAGCCAATCCTAAAGGAAATCAACCCTGAATATTCATTGTAAGGACTGATGCTGAAGTTCCAACACCTGGACCGACTGATGCAACAGCTGACTCACTGGAAAAGACTCTGATGCTGGGAAAGATTGAGAGCAGGAGAAGGGGGTGACAGAAGATGAGTGGTTAGATAGCATCACTGACTCAATGGACATGAGTTTGAGCAAACTCCAAGAGATAGTAAAGGACAGGGAAGCCTGGCATGCTATATAGTTCATGGGGTCACAAAAAGTCAGAAACAACTTAGCAACTGAACAACAACAATAAGGTAGGGTTCAATTTCATTCATTTGCTTATATATATATCCAATTAGCCCAGCGCCATGTGTTGAAAAGACTTCAGCTTATCTTTGAAAAATATTTTTACTTGATGTAAAACTCCAGACTGTCATATTTTCCACCAGAACTTTAGATATATTGATCTTCCATTTTCTGGATTGCATATTCCCAAGGAGAAATTTATCTTTGGGAGAAGGAAATGACAACCCACTCCAATATTCTTGCCTGGAAAATCCCATGGACAGAGGAGCCTGGTGGGCTACAGTCTATGGGGTCACAAGAGTCAGACATGACTTAGCAATGAAATCACCACCGCCATGTACATAGTGTATCCGTTTTTTCTCTTAGTGAGTATTTTTCATTACCTCTGGTTTTAAGCAATTTGATGTGCATTCATGTCATTTTACTCACGTTTCTTAAGTTTGGGTTTGTTGAGCTTCTTAGATCTGTGAGTTTTCATTGTATTTGGAATGCTTTCATTCATTATTTTTGAAACATGTTTTCTGTTTCCTACCTCCTTCAAGGAATCCAGTTACACATATATTCAGCTGACTAAAGTGCCTACACTGATACTTTGTTCATTTCTTTCAGTCTGTTTTGTTTCATTTTGGAGAATTTATATAGCTATGTCTTTAAGTTCACTAATATTTTATTCTGCAATGTCTAGTATGCTGTGAATCCTGTCCAGTGTATTTTCTTGTCAGCCATTGATTTATTCACCTAAGTTTGATTTGAATCATTTTTATATAATCTTTGTTATGCTTTTCTGCATAACCTTGAAATATATGAAATATAACTGCATCAATATCCCTGTGTAATAATTGTATCATCTGTGTTATTTGTTATTGATAGGAACATTCCTATCAATTGATTTTTCTTTCCCTTACGGGCTGTATTTTCCTACTTCTTTGCATGCTTCGTAATTTTTATTGTATTCCAGATATTGTAAATTTATCTTGTTAAGTGCTACATATTTTTTACTATTTTAAATAATCTTGAGCTCTGTTCTGAAATGCAGTTAATTTACTTGGAAACATTTTGATCTTTTCAAGACTTGTTTTCAAGCCTTGTTAGGCAGAATAAGAGTGGCTTTAGATTTTAGGCCAATTCCTCTTTACTGATGCACTGAATTATAGGTTTTCCACTCTGGCTAGTGAAATACAGACTATTCTCTACTCCAGTAATTGTTCTTCCTATCCTCTCTGGTGATTCTTCCCTGGTCTAAGGTAGCTAGTTCCTCACATGCCATTCCTCATCATTAGTCAGTTGAAGACTTGAGAGGAACATTCTACAGATCTTTCGAGCTCTCTCTGCAAAATTCTCTTTTCTCCATGCTGTTCTCTTCTCTCCTGTACTTTTCCCTTATGCATGCCAGCTGTGTTTGCCTCCCCTAATTTTCGAATCTGTCTCTTCAGCTAAAGGTCACTTGTTTGAGTTTCCCCTCTTCTGGTTGTGGCCTGGAAACTTCATCTGGGGAGTACGTTGGGATAATCATAGCACTCTCTTCATTTGTTCCACTTACTTTAGGGATCACTATCCTGTACTGTTTGTTGTCCACTGTCTAAAAATTATCGTTTCATGTATTTTTGCTAGTTTTCTAGATATTTAACTGAAGCACAGAGGGAGGGAAATCTAGTCCCTGTTACTCCATCTAGACTGGCAGCCATAGTCTTTAAGAAATGTTTTATCCCATTCTCTCCACTCTGAGCGGCTTCATCTTTGGGAATAGGCTGGGTTATTTCTTATAACTTCAATGTTAGGTCTTCTGGATGTTCCTCCACTGTAAACCTTGCAGTGTTAGGCACCGTGGGAGGTTTACAGTGATATATGATATTATGCTGTCTTCTGTTTGTTTCAGATGTACTTGTCTCGTTTTCTCAGTCAGATTGCAAATTCTCTTAAGGTCAGCGACCCTCCATACCTTATATTTTATGTCCAATCCCCAACAAACTAGACACATTTATTTATAAACTATTTATCTAATTGGCTCCATCGGGTCTTAGTGGCATCACTCGGGATCTTTCCCTGCAGAACATGGGGACTGTCTGGTTGTGGCATGTAGGCTCTGGGGTGCCGGGCTCCGCAGTTGCAGCACCCGGGCTCAGTTGTTCCAGGGTATATGGGATCTTAGTTCCCAAACAGATTCAAACTTGCATCTCCAGACTGGCAGGTGGATTCTTAACGAGTAGACTACTAGGGAAGTCACTACATTTATTTTTTTACTGTTACTCAGCCTTTACTTAGTGAAAATTCCATCTGAAATGTTAAAAAATAATACACTTGGGATTAGAGTTTAATGTCAAGCATCAGTGTTTAAATGCTATGAGTAAAACTGAACGCTGATTCATCCACTATAGTTACATGTATGCAGGCAGGAAGAACTACCACTACCACTCTCACTGTGGTCAGCAGAGATTTTTTTTTTCTGATTACCCACCAAGTATCTCTTTAATGTAATAATAATAGTAAAAAAAAATAATGCAGATATCAAATCTGTAGAAAATCTACAAAGTAAGCAGACTGTTCTTCAGTAACTGAGCACTCTCACTCTTCATATAAAAGCACATATGAAAATCAGTCAAAATAATTATTAATGAAGTAATAAGTTAATTTTGAAATGTTCCTTTTCCCACCAGTGAATTGTTATTAATACCACTCTAAATAGAAATAATAGAAGTTAAAATGACCTCTTTATCTGCTTTAATATTCTGGTAGGATACAGGAAGAGAGTACAGTTCAATTTAATTCACTCCCTCCACAACAAATATGTCCTCAATCAACAGTAAATATATTCCAAGTTTGTTTCTAGTGTTGAGGATGCTGAAGGGAAGACAGAAGATGCCTTGCTCTCATGCCATATTACCTCCATATATAAATATGGAATATTTATAATATAAGCTTCATGTAGGTAAATAGTATAGTTTATTTATAAGATGTGAGGAATTATGAGTTCATCAAATCATTGGTTGAGTACCTCATATATGCCAGACATTTTCCTTGGGGCTTATATTACACAGTGAACAAAACAGACAAATTCCTTTCTTCCATGAAGCTTATATTTGGGGTAGGGAGGGAGTCAAATAGGTGAACAAATATAAAGCAGGTGGTAGCTCCTCTGAAGAAAAATAAAGCAGTAAGATGGATTAGATAATCATGCTAATAATAAGGAGGGAGCTCTTATTTACTTAGGGTAATCAGGGTAGGCATTGCTAATGAGATATGCTATTGATACAGACCCTTGATGAAGTGAGGGAACTAGTTATCCAGCAGACTATTCAGGGGAACTGTTCCAGGTTGAGGGAAAATTGCAAGTGCAGATGCTCCCATGTATGAGCGGGCTTGGTGTGTTTGAGTGAAACTAACAGAGTCAGGAGAAAGTGCAAGGAAGTTGGGGTAAAAGGGATGAGCAGGGTCAGATCAAAGAAGGCAGTGCATGCCATAATAAAGTCACTGTGTTGTACTTGGAAGTGGAAAGCCAGAGGAAGATTTTGAGCAGAGGAGAGATATGACCACATCTATATTATCAAATGATTGCTCTGACTGCTACTAAGACAACAGACTTTGGGAAGGCAGGGCAGAAGCAGGGAGAAGAGGAAGGAGGCTATTGCAGTCTTTCAGGTGAGAGATGACGGTGGCTTGGCCTGCAATGTTAACATAGGAGGTGGTCAGATTCTGGGGATATTTCAAATGCTTATGCTGAGTGAAAGGAGTCAGACAAAAAAGTTACATAATATATCATCCCAGTTATATCAAATTCTAGAAACTACAAACCAATATAGAGTAACACAAGTTTTTTTGGAGACAGGCAGGAGAGGGGAGGGAGGGATGGCAAAGGAGCAGGAGGACTCTTTTCAGGGGGATGGATATGTTCATTACCTGACTGCAGTGGTGGTCTCATGAGTGTATACATGTCAAAACTTATCCAGTTGTAGATTCTGTGTGCATGTGCATGCTAAGCTGCTTCAATCACTTCAAACTCTTTGCAACCCCATGGACTATAGCTCACCAGGCTCCTCTCTCTATGGGATTCTCCACGCAGTAATACTGGAGTGGGTTGCCATGCCCTCCTCCAGGGGTTCTTCCTGACCCAGGGGCTGAACCTGAGTCTCATATGTCTCTTGCATTGACAGGCAGGTTCTTTACCACTAGTGCTACATGGCAAGCCCCAATTGTACACTTTACATATGTGCAACTTACTGTATGTCAACTATTCCTCAAACAGGTTTCCCTGGTGGATCAGATGGCAAAGAATCTGCCTGCAGTGCAGGAGATATAGGATCTATCCATGGGTCAGAAAGATCTCCTGGAGAAGGGAATGGCAACTCATTCCAGTATTCTTGCCTAGAGAATTCCATGGACAGAGGAGCCTGGCAGGTTACAGTCTGTGGGGTTGCAGAGTTGGACACAACTGAGTAAATCTCTGCCTGTCTGTCTATACCTCAATAAAGTAATTCAAGTAAAGGGTGCCCAGGATTATCTGATGGATTGGACTTGGGGTATGAGACAAAGAGGAGTCAGAATAGTTTGTAAGTTTTTGACTTGAACATCTGGAAAATAGAATTAAATGACCCGTTGTTGAGATAGGGAATATTGAAAGGAGCATGGCTTGAGAGAGAAAATAAGAAGTTTGGTTTTTAACATATTAAGTTGGGGATGCCTAATAGACAAATCTAAGATTCTAAAGCAAAGAAACACAGTAGAAAAGAAATGAAGAACTCCTAATGGCAATATTACTTCCACAGTCACCTAATCTGTTGTATATTCTCTCCAGACAGCATGGGGATGACACTGGACCAGTGGGACACCTCATGGTCTCTGTAGATAAACAATTGTGAACTCTTTCTCATCTTTCTCCTTATTCAACATTATGGTTTGCATAGATGAACCACATTCTTTCCTCTTGCTTTTAAGGAATCCAATCAGTTTGGGAAACTAATTAATGGGTTTGATTGGCATTTGGGGTTGGTTGATGATTAGCCTTGGCAGAGACTATAATGAGAAGCCCCTGGTCACAGACAAATGCAATGTCTTCATCTTGAAAATGAAGGCAGTAATAGGACCTACTATTATTGTGAAGATTAAACAAATTGATACATATAAGGACTTTAGAATACCACCTAGACATAAAACACTCAACAAATGGTAGCCACTATTAACTAGCTTTTCCTTCCTAACAACTTTTGCTCATTGCCCTTTTGATGTGAGTTGGTTTCTCCTAAACTGTGGGCTTCTTCAGACAAAGGCCTGATATCATGTCTGTTGATCTACATGTTTGCCTTCACCACCCTAGTGTTTTGTCCAGCGTCTGGCCTAAAGTGGTAGCATAAAATAGAATTTCAACATATTGGCATTGAATTATTCTCCCCTTATGGATAAGAGCTTCTCTGTTGGCTCAGAAGGTAAAGAATCTGCCTGCAATGTAGAAGACCCTGGTTCGATCCCTCAGCGGGGAAGATCCCCTGGAGAAGGGAATGGCTACCTACTCCAGCATTCTTGCCTTGACAGAGGAGGCTGGCGGGGTACATTCTGTGGGGCTGTCAAGAGTCGGACACGACTGAGCGAGCGACTAACACTTTCAATTTCTTGTGGATAACCCCCCCAGAATCTGAAGATCTCCCCGTGCCCACCTCCATCCCCCAGAGCTTGGGGACGAGGGGTGCGGAAAAAGGCCAAGAAGGCCACCGGCTCTAATGTCCACCCCCGACCCAGCATTCTGCTGACCCCTCCTTTTCTTATAAGGAGATCGCGGGATGGGGTGCCCCCCAAAACTCCTGAGAGTCAGAAGAGGGAATCTCGAACTGGAGACTAGCAGTAGAAAATCGTGGGTAGGATTTGCTACTTAGGGAAAGGAAGTGCCAAACCAAGAAGGGGAGGTGAGGATGAACCAGTTTGGGAAGGACCAGAAATCGGAAGCTGCAAGAAAGGGGTCGAAGAAGACCTGCTGTTGGGATGGCGCGGGGTGGGGGATGCAAGGTGGAAGAGCAGAGTGAGCGAGGGATGGAGCCTTGCGGAGGGTCGACGACGCAGGGACCGAGGCAAAGGCACGCGATTGGACGAGGAGGGAGAGTCCCGGTTGCCAAGGCAGCCACCCGACGAGGAGGCCTCGGCGAGGAGGTAGGAGCGCGCGCCCTCCTCCTCCGGGACCCCCGCGGTCCCCTGCCGGAGGCCGCGCTGACGTGTCGTCCGCGGACTCCCTCGCCGGCGGCGCCGCCCCTCTGGCCGCCGCGCGTCCCCCGCCCGCGCGCCCCGCCCCGCGCCCCGCCCGCCGGCGCCCGCCCCGGCCGCGTCCTCCGCGTCACCGGCTCCGCGGGGTGACCACAACATGGCTGCGGCGCCGGGGCTGCTCTTCTGGCTGCTCCTGCTCGGGCCGCCCTGGCGGGTGCCCGGCCAGCGGGAGCAGGACCCCGGCCGGCGCTTCTCGCAGCTCAAACTCTGCGCGGACGACGAATGCAGCAGTGAGTGCCGGGAGGGCGGCGGCGGCGGCGGCGCCGGGGCTTCGCGGGGGCGGGAGCTCGGCCGTCCCGCAAGCCGACCCGGGGGGCGCAGGCCGGGAGGGCGGAGCGCCGGGGTTGGGGGGGCGACCTCCGGGCCCCTGCGTCCGTCCCCTCCGGCTCTCCGGGCGCCCGGGCCAGCCGGCCCCGGCCGTGGGGGTCTCTGCCTCCCACTTGTTGCCAGCTTTTCATTTTTCCTTCGCGGACGGAGGCGGGGGATGGGGTGTGGGGTTCGGAGGTGGCCCTCCGGTTTCCCCGGGGGTCGCTCACAACGTCTCCTCCCCCGGCCCCCCGCGGCTCCGAGGGGAGATGGGGTTGCACGCTGCGCGCCCCGGGCTCCGCATGCTGCCTGCGAGCCCTTTCATGCCCTCGTCGCCGGGTCCTCGCTGGGTGCAGTCCGGGGGCGGATGCGCCAGGGAGTCGGTGGGCGTCTTCTCTGCCGCAGGTTGCTAGGGCTCGGAAAAGACTCCCTGACGCAGCCCCTTCCCCCCTCTGCTTCAGTCAGATTCGGGGCTTGGACCGCCTTTTCAACAGGGATTGGAGTTGAGGTTTGGGACGAGCCCGGAGTCCAGGCACGCGTTGTGTTCCAAGGTGTCCTCCCCGGCTCTGTCTCAATCCTGTCATTTCTGTGCTTGAAAGGCTCCCGCTAATAGCCCGGCAGGGAGGGCGCCGGGAAGGCCAAAATCTGTCTCTCGAAAGAGGCCGAGGCACTGCATCGGCCACCTGGTACCAGTCGTCTCCAATGCGCAGGAAGCGGAATTGTTCCCTAACCGCTAATTCGAGGTGGGCGGGGGGTAGTGAGAAGGGCAGAGATCCCCAGACTCAGATGAAGAAGATTGTTGAAGTGAAAATAATAAATACCCCAGGGGTTTTATAAATCCAGCCAGCTTGAGCCTTGGTCAGTTACCTCGTTCGGCGCTCTTCCTGTGTGTTTGCCTTGGGCCCCTATCATCGTTGTGGTCTCAAATAACCTTGTAACTTACTGACAACCATTTCACACAAGGTTGTTAATGTGTTGTAATCAGTGCATATAGAAAAACGTTTCTTCTGAGGCCAAAGCCTACAGTTTAGCTATTTAGATCGAAATCAGTGTTATTAAAAAACAGATTTCACAATTGGAAGAACGATAGCACTGCCACATCATTAGGGGAAAGAAAGGAGGCTGTCTTGGGTCTGTTTAAGCCGTTCCTAGAGGTAACCCTAAGACTGATGTAAATGAATGCTACAGAAGTGGAGCAACTTCCATAAATTTTTCCTGCAGTTTTCTCAGAGTAAGTCCAGGTTATTAGCAAGCAGGGTTGGATATGGCCAGTGTTGGCTATGCTTTGCTTTCAAACACTGTCCTGCCTGGGTACCTCAAAACCAGTCATCTGGAAAATTATAACATCCCTAATGCTTCCTCAGTATGGAGACATGGTGTTAGAAGGGCCCATGGGTGTCACATAACTGGAGAAATGGCGTGTGTCCAACAAATGTAGCTAGCCAGCAGCTAGAGCAGGGTCTGAGTCCCCTGTTGTATTGCATAAAGTGTTTGTTTAGTAAGGTGTGTACATGTTAGCTGTCCTTGTGTGCTTTTCAGATAGCTGCCCCACGGTATGCATTATGTTGTCATCTGATTTATTATACTTCTGCAGTGATCTTCCTATTTCCAGTTCTGATAGAATCCCCAGTCTTAAATTGTCCATCACCTTCAGCTTTGCCTCTCACCTAATTATATCTGAATTGGGATGCTGACATGTATTAAAATAATCAGCTTCAAAATCCAAACAACCCCCTTTTAGATCTGTGTTTGCCCCTCAAATATGTATGTAAAGATACATCTTAAGGTACTTATTGCCAGTTGGCTTTTAGAACAAGTGTTGTTTCTGTTTCATCCTTCCTTTTCTCCGCTGTTTAATTGCATTTGTTGTCCATTTCATTTGACAAGAAGCTGTGTATTTGGCCAACAAAAAGAAAAATACTGCTTCTACCAGTTTCTAGATTGAAGATAGTTTAAGTCCTGCATTTTAAGACTGAAGGTAACTACTGGACAGTTCTCATAGTTTTGCTTGTCCCTGCCACATATGATTTTTGCTTATAGAAACAAAACCTGTTTGCCCACTTTTGATTTTGTTTATAGAAATAAATAAACCTCCTTAATGTTGGATATATTCAACATCATATGCTTTCAGAAAATATTATCTTGTCATGTGATTGGATCCATAATTGGGTATGATATCCTTTCCCATTATTTTATCCAGATACTGACAGAGCAACTTGACTGTAAGTGAAATGGACAGTGTTTACTGTTGCACAGTAGCAGTTATAGCCACTTAAAGATAGGGCCTTTTAGTGGTTAGTTCAAGTTAATTGACCTCGTGGGGGTTCTTGGGTGCTCTCCCCAGTTACCTATTACCACTGCATGTAGTCATGCTTACACTAGTTGCATCTGTGCTTGAATTTACCCAACTGCAAAATGAAGCTTTTTCTAATTATGAAACAGCAGAGACTGAAAGCTGGATGGTTAGAGAGGAAACCAAGAGTTTCACCGGAGACCAGCCATGTGTGGCAGTGGACGCATTGCTTTTTGTTTGCATTATCCATAGAGAAAAACAGGGCAAGATTACCTCTCTCTGGGCTACTTTCAGGGAGATGTCCTGATTTATAAAGATACTGCTCTATAGACGCTCTGAGCATATGAGTTGAGGGTGATTGGTTTCAGAGAGTACTGGAGAAACTTGATTGTTGTTTATAGTGGATTGTTATGTTTCCTGATAAATCAATATTTGAAAGACGAATCCTGATACCCGCTTTTTTTCCCCCTCTTCTTTTTATACAGTGTTAATGTACCGGGGTGAGGCTCTAGATGATTTTACAGGCCCGGATTGTCGTTTTGTGAATTTTAAAAAAGGTGACTCTGTGTATGTCTACTATAAACTGGCAGGGGGATCGCCTGAAGTTTGGGCTGGAAGTGTAAGTAAAAATTTGACATAATTTTCTGCCTTTTTATTGACTTGTTTAGCACTGTAGATTTAAGTAGCTACAATTTCTTGGGGTCTCTGATGGAGTTAACCTGTCCCCTCTGCTTGACTGTGGAAACAGGCTCGTTCTGTGTCCCCTGCTGGCATCAGGCTTGGCGCAAAAGAGGGTCTCCAACAGAAGTGAACTGCTTCCAGCTGCTGCTCCTCAGAGTCAAGTTCTAGGCCTTACCAGCCACGGGTGCTCCATACATAGCAATTAAGGACATGGTGTATATATATACACACACAGTAGAGTATTCAGTTCAGTTAGGTTCCGTTGCTCAGTCATGTCCAACTCTTTGCAACTCCATAGACTGCAGCTTGCCAGGCCTCCCTGTCCATCACCAACTCCTGGAGTTTACTCAGACTCATATCCATTGAGTCGCAATAGAGTATTATTCAGTCGTAAAAAGACTGCAGTCTTGCTGTTTGCAACGCAGGTGGATTGGAGGGTGTCAGTGAAATACGGCAAAGACAAATACTGTATGTTATCACTTATGAGTGGATGCTGAAAAGTAAGATGAATGAATTTAACAAAATAGAAGCAGTCTCACAGATGCAGAAAACAAACTGGTAGTGAAACCTGAAACTTCACTTCACTGTGAAACTTCTTAACTTCATTGTTTCAGAAAGGAAGGATTCGTGAGCATTAGACTTAATCCTGTAAAATATGGACAATGTAGTATTTCAGGCATTAAAAAAGAGTTGATTTTTTGAAAGAATTTTTTTCTAAACTGTTAACATACCTGATCATGTGTGCTGTTTCTGTTAAAAAAGCAAAATGTCGTTTTTGTTGGGTGCTTTCCCATTTGTTTGCTTGTTTTGCTTGCAACTGCTGGGGCATCCTTTTCCTGCTCTTTGGACACTTGCTCCCACAGGTTCTTCCCAGCAGGTCTATTCCCAGCCAGCTCTGTGGGTGCAGGGATGGCAGATGTGGAAATCAATGACTTTGCCATGCTTTGATGTTTTTAATGAGATGATTCACTAGAAGTGATCTGACTGGGAGGCTTATGAGCTATTGTCCTTTCCTTTCTATGTGATGTGTTGCCTGATTATTTATTGAAAGTAGTAAGAGTCCTGAATACCCTTAGGATTGTCCAAACTTAGAGAAACACTCAGTCCCAAAGGTGAAAATTTTCACTCTCTGTAAATCAAACAACAGAAAAGAAAGCTTAAGAGTCCCCTATCGGGAAAAACAGTTTTATTTTGCTGGTGGTCCAGATCCCTAGGGAGGAGTCCAGTAAGACCAACTGGTTAGGTACAACCTTTCTATTTAGGCAGAATCCCAGTTGAATGGCTCAGATGCTGCAGAATCTACCTGCAATGCAGGAGGCCTGGGTTTGATCCCTGAGTCAGGAAGATCCCTTGGAGAAGGAAATGGCTACCCACTCCAGTGTTCTTGCCTGGGGAATTCCATGGACAGAGGAGCCTGGCGGGCTACAATCCAAAGAGTCATACACAACTGAGCAACTAACACACACACACCAGTTCAATCACCATATTCAGAAGAGAATCTGTTTTGTTCCTTTCAAGTCTATTGCATGAGATTTCTTGATAGTAAAGACTCTTGGAACTTTTTTTTTCAAGTCCATACCGTTTTTTGATAAAGTGGTGAAGTTGGAGCGTTTGGATAAGTGAACTTGACTTTTCACCTCTAGAGAGCCTGCCAGTCTTTCTGATTCCTGACTGTGAGCCTGCCCTCAGCTCTCAGCCAGAAGGGATCTTTGCTGTCTAATAATTGTTTAGGTGGTGCTTTGTTTGCGTTGCTCGTGTGGCATTCCTTTTACTGCCTTGTACTGCAGTTAATGTGTGCTCTCTTAGCTCCAGTAAAGTCAGAAACTCCATAATGGGGCATATGTCTTACCCGTTTTCCTTGTGAATATTTCCTTTCAGGGAGCAGCACTTGTCTCCATTTGTCCCAATTGTAGCTTATGCAGAATTTGTTCTCTGGAAACAATATTCTTTTCCCAAATCAAATCAACAGAGATGAGATACAGAAGCAAAATTAGATATAAAAGTTACCTTCAGTCATGAGGGCCTATGATTCTTTTTGTCAGATCCTAAGAAATAGGACCCACTTGATGTAAAAATAAATGGAGTTTTTTACAACCCGTGGTCTCAGTTTGACAAAGATCACACCAGGATAAATGTATTTCCTTTCTCCACATAGCTCTGATTTCTTTTCCTTTTCTAGATTCTCTTAACTTTTCCTGAGAAGGAAAAAGTATATTTTCCCTCAGCCTCCCCTCTCATTTCATGATTAAAAACTCTGTCCCCTGAGGTTTTAATATTGTTCTTGTTTCTATTTCTTTGTTTTCATTCTGCAGCCTTTTTTTTTTTTTTTGGTTTTTTAGAATTTTATACTTTAACTGCCAGTGTAGCAATTTAAAATTGCACTATCTTATCTAATCTTCAAGGCAGTGTTCTAGTAAAACTGGCTTTCACAGAGTTGCCAGATATAACAAGAGCTCCCATAATACAGATATTTTAGGAGTTAGTGATAAGATACCCTCTTTTTTTTTTTCTTTCTGTGCATTTGATCTGCATATCAGTCTCCTCCTTTATTGATTGGGAAGAGATCTGCTACTCCCTTTCAGACTGTAGTTAGTAAAAGACAGTATATGTTTCTCAAGAGGACACACTTAATATATTGATAATAATACCTTTTAGGTCTCCTTGGTGGCTCAGTCAAGAGACTACCTGCAATGCAAAGAGACCTGGGTGGTTCAGTCCCTGGGTCGGGAAGATTCCCTGGAGAAGGAAATGGCAACCCACTCCAGTATTCTTGTTGGAAAAGCTGTTAGTGCTGTAGATAAATGGGATTATCTTCTGTCTTTACTTGAATGAAACTAAGCTTGCTGTGTAGATTAGTATGGATTTTATTTTCTCCCACAAAACTTGAAAATCTAGTTTGGAAAAAGCAAGTGCAGCCCATGGTATCAGTCGATATTCACCTTTTGTTGTACTGGTTATGCATTTCAGAATTTTTTTTTTAACTTATTAATAAGTCTAAGACCTGGTTTATGAGTGATACTGTGAAATATGCAGATTAATTCTTGTTAGAGGGTATTTAGAATTGTTTCTAGCCAACTTTTATTTACATAGTTTTAATTGCATAATATACACTAACTTTTTCTTGTACAGATCTTCTAGCTGTTTCAGAAATCTCACTGTATCTGCCCTGTGTTTAGAATTAAGCTGAATATTGAAAGAAAATTTCAGGGGCTTTAGAAAAGTTGTCCTTACAACATTCTATACTTAATTTATATTGGAATAATAATCTCTGTAATCATGATAGCAACTATCTATCTCTTGTGGTTATATCTGCCTATCTGTATGTTTCCTCTCACTGCTAAGAAGTCTCTCGTTTATGTTTCTTATACAGAATTTTGGTTGATACTCATTTCTTCTGCTGTTTTTTTTAATGTAGGTTGGGCGTACTTTTGGATATTTTCCAAAGGATTTAATCCAAGTAGTCCATGAATATACTCAAGAAGAGCTGCAGGTTCCAACAGATGTAAGTTGTGGATTCTGTTGTTGTTCTCAGTTATAAATTGACTTATAAATTCATCCATTACACTTAATTAACTAATTTTAAAAGTCTCTGAATGTGTTTTGATC
Source organism: Antilocapra americana (assembly GCA_007570785.1). Classification (NCBI taxonomy): domain Eukaryota; kingdom Metazoa; phylum Chordata; class Mammalia; order Artiodactyla; family Antilocapridae; genus Antilocapra; species Antilocapra americana. The sequence continues at coordinate 8,062,982 of ML660213.1, forward strand.
AAAAAAGGGAAAACAAGTTAACATCTATGTATCAAATTCTAATTTATCAGACTACCTTTAAAGAAAAGAGAAGTTTGAAAAGAATTTATGGGAGACTTTGTATCACAATCTGATAGTTCTAGTTGAAGCAGGTGTTCTTGTACAAGGCTGTGTGTGCTTCTTCAGGATTTTTATTTGCTACTTGATATGAGAAAAAAATGAAGAATTCAGTATCTTTTTATTTAGTTATTAAATTTAGGAAGTAAATAATTTTTTTTTTTACTTTTTTTTACTTCAAATTACTTGGAGTAATTTTTTTTTTTAATTTAAGCAAGATGAGAAATTGTCTCAATACTCATTGAATAGCCTTTAGACATTTCGAGTATATAGGAATCAGGTTAAATTAATCAACCCTAAATTATGTATTAGGCCGTAAAGTTTTCTTTTGGACTCTTTAATGATTTAAGGGATTAGAGTTAAGGGTTAGATTCTGGAGAAGGGAACCTGAGTGTTTCACACAAGGTCCAGCCTCGGTCCAGCCTCAAATCTGCAAAGTCCTGACTGCACAGTCTGGAAAGCATTCATCCAGGGTGCGCTAAACTAAAGTAGCTTTGTGATGACAAGGATTTTGTGTTCTGGGATCCTCATTCCAGCTGATTATTTTCTGGAGTTTTAAAATTAATAAGAATTGAAACCCACCTTCAAATAGAAATCTTGGAGCAACTCTTCAGAGTCACTGCGAGAGCGTGCAGGCTGCTGGCTGGGGGCAGGTATCGGCTGAGCTCTGCTGAATAGATGAAGTCACAGAGCCATTGCTATTCTTGAAAAGTTTTGTCTTCCCAAGGGTCATGAAATCAGCCTGATTGCCTGTTAGTCCTTGCTCCTCATGAGGATACTGCTGGGAGGGAAATACACACTAGACAGCAGCTCATGGGTCACAGAGACCTCATTTGTTGGGGATTCTGTCTCATTGCACCTCTCACTCCATGCTTCCCTCAACGCGAAGAAATGGCTTAGATTTGTTTCCTGCCACACTTGTCAGGTCTCCCCAAGGACTGTGAGAGTTTAGTTAGGGGAAGGAAATTATCTTTGTCGGTTTTTAAACTTTTCTCTCTGTTTAAAGTCCCCTTTTATGTCAGTTTGTTTACTAGCCGAGGTTAAAAAAAAGTATCGGGTTTATGGATAGTCCAAAAGCAGATCTCTTTGACACCTAATCAGAACCTTGATTTAGAATAGAGTGTATCCCTCACTGACTCTTGTCTTCAAGCCGTACTTGTGATGGTTAAGTGGGAGCCCCTTGACACTGTTCTTTGTCCCTCAATATTTTTACTTCCCCTGCACTTGTGTTTCAGTAAGATGCTTCTTAAGCTGATTTAGCTTTCCCAGTCCAAGGAAAGTATAAGGCGGGAATCTATTGTAGACCCGAGAGCCTATCAGCAGGTGGTACTGCCTGTTTCCAGCTAGGTAAACAGGATAGTACAGCCTAGAGGGGAGGATGATGGAGATGCTGGCTGGTCTTCCAGTTTCTTCTGGACAAAACGGTTATGGGGTAAATTCCCAGAGCATCAGGCATAGATGCTGCAAGGTGGGAGAACCAATAAATGATGCCCTACTTTTCCCTGCTTATACTCAGAACAAACTGAGAAACCCAGCAGGCAGGTAGATGGAGACCAGGACGTCACCATCACTTACTGATAAAGCTTTTTGGAGAACACAGCTCAAGTGTGCAGAAATTAATGGGCTTTGGAACACAGCAGTCTAGAGTGAGACAGACTTACCCAGCCACAGGCAGAGCTAGCCAGCTAGGGGGCTCTCCTAGTGCACTGTCCCTTATAAAACTGACAGCATGGAAGAGAGAGGGTGTGTGTTCCCTCCAGCCAGGCCCAAGCAGAGAACAGGGGTGGTGCAGGGCAAACCCACCAGCCACATGAGTCATTCCTCCTTGGAGAAAAAGAGAATGAAGGGAAGCCAGGAACATTACTCGGGTAGGAGCCCTTCCTCATGGAAACAGGAAGCCAAGAGAAAGATGGGGTCCATCCTTCCATCTCCTGACTCCCCAGGGTTGGCACAAAAGCCCCTCCAGGGCCAAACATGAATTTGCAATCATCTCTGTCATTAGCATGGGCCAAGCACTTGTTCTTGTGACACTTGGTTAGTGACATGCTTATGTTTTTCTTTGCCTTGCAGGAGACAGATTTCGTTTGTTTCGATGGGGGAAGAGATGATTTTGATAATTATAATGTCGAAGAACTTTTAGGGTTTTTGGAATTGTACGATTCTGCCACTGGAAATTCTGAAGAAGTTAAAGAAAAAACTGCTCAGCATGTGGAAGAACCTCCTGAAGCATCTAATGAAAGTGACCCTGAACCTGAGCCAGGAGAACCCAACTCAGAGGAAAATGAAAGTGTATTCTCAGAAAACACTGTGGAACTCAGGGAAAGATCTGAAGCTCAAAAGAGCCACCCCCAGGTAAACAGTCAAACAGGTCATGCTCAGGGAGAGCGAACTTCATTTGAGTCCTTTGGAGAAATGCTGCAAGATAAGTTAAAAGTGCCAGAAAGTGAAAACAACAAAACCAGCAATAGTTCTCAGGTCTCTCATGAGCAGGAGAAGATCGATGCTTATAAACTTTTGAAAACAGAAATGACTCTGGACTTGAAAACCAAATTTGGCTCAACTGCCGAGGCACTTGTATCCGATGATGAGACAACCAGGCTTGTTACTTCGTTAGAGGACGATTTTGTTGAGGATTTAGATCCTGAGTATTACACAGTGGGAAAGGAAGAAGAGGAGAGTAGAGAAGACTTCGATGAGCTGCCATTACTAACCTTTACAGATGGAGAAGATAAAAAAACTCCAGGGCACTCCGGAATCGAGAAACACCCAACAGAGAAAGAACAGAATTCCAACGAGGAGCATGAAGTTGAGGACACTCAGCCCCCAGGCATCAAAAAGGGTGATAAAAAGATACCAAAACCCAGGGGAGATATTATCTTCTCTGATGTTACAGAAGGGGAAGAAAGCACAGACACAGATATAGAGAGTTCGGATTCAAAGGAAGAAGATGACCCATTAGTCGTGGATAGCAGACTGGGGAAACCACCACCAGAAGATCATATCGACCCTGAAAAGGCAGCAGACAGCCTTGTGAATGTAGAAGTCCCTAAAGCAGACAATGACAATGACCCAGAAGTGGGCGCAGAACTTCACGTCAAAGGCAAGGGGCGGAAAGTTGAGGAACCCAAGAGGGACATGGTGCAGCATGAGGTAGGGCTAGAGGATGAGACGCAAGAGGACCAGACTCTGCACGGTTCTTCTCAAAGTGACCACCTCAGCTCTTCACCAGCTGCTGAAAAAAGTACAGAAACATTAAAATCAGCCTTTGCTAACCTGGAGAATGTCCTGAAAGGAGCAGCTGTTCACATCTCAAAAGAAATGCTTCATGAAGAAAAGCCCGCAGGTCGGGGTTGGGAAGATGCCTCAGAGAGTGACTCAGTACCGCAAGCAAAAGCAGCAGGGAATCAAGGGCATGAAGGAAAGACTAAACAGGAATCTGTGCGTGTGGCAGCCCCCTTGGGCGATCATCAGCATAAAGCTTCCAAAGCCAGCGTGGAGGAAGTGGATGGTTCAGTAAGTGGACCTAAACCACACGTGCTCTCAGGGGAGTATCGGAGTGCAGAACTTACAAAGGATCGGCTTCTTAAACTTCAAAATCAGACTGGGTTCTCCTCTCCAGATGACATTGACTTGCCGAGAGACCGGGAAGAAGAGGGTCCTGTTCTAGAAAGAAATCTTTCCTGGCAACAAGGAGATGTGGCTGCCGCCGTTAATAAGCAAGTGAGCGAGAAGAGAAGGCTGTCTGAGGGAGAGGTCACCAGGGTCACCAAGGATGCCTTGGATGAAGGGCAGGAAGTAGGAAAAACAGGCCAAACTGATAGCACAGAAGGCGGAGGCTTCCACCCAAAAGAACCAAACCCAGAAGATGAAGATTACAGCCCTGAAGAACTCCTGGAGGATGAAAATGCTGTAAGTGCAAAGCAGTCTAAAGAAAAAAACCCTGAGATTCAGGATAAGAGGTTAGATGTTGACCTGCAAGTCCCTGAAAAACTTGTTTCAGGTGCTATTAAGACTGATCCAGAAACTGAAGAAAACAAAGAAGAAACTAGGCATGTATCGGAAAATGAAAGAAAAAACGAGACTGCAGGTGAAGGGGTAGACAGTCTGGGCAGGGACCCAGGTGGCCTGGTGGTGGAAAAAGAAGGAAGCTCTCCTGTGCATCAGAAGGCACAGAGACCCTCTGAAGGAGGTGACTTTCCTGGCAAGAAAGAAAATCAGACTCCAGAGTTAGGTGAAGTGTCTCAGGAGAAAGATCCTGATTATCTTAAAGAAGACAACCATGAGGGCCACCCAAAGACCTCAGGGCTCATGGAGAAGCCTGGGGTAGAACCCTCGAAAGAGGAAGAGGAGAACGTAGAGAAATTCGTGGATCTGGGAAGCCAGGGGTCTGCTTCCAAAGACCGTGACAATGACCCATTCCCCTGGGCTCCACATGCTTTCATGCAGCCTGAGGAGAGGGTTCATTTGGAGGACTTGCCCATAATCAGCAGCTTCTTTAAAGATCAGCAGTCTCTGCAGCGATTCCAGAAGTACTTTGACATCCACAAGCTGGAAGCCATGTTCCAGGACATGTCATCCAAGCTGAAGTCGGCGCAGCACGAGAGCCTGCCCTATAATGTGGAGAAAGTCCTAGATAAGGTCTTTCGTGCTTGGGAGTCACACATTCTAACGGAGGCAGAGAACATGCTTGATGCTCGCGTAACGGAAAACAGAGACCTGGAAACAAAGGACAGTAGCATCTTTGAGGAGGCTGCGGTGCTCGATGATGTTCAAGACCTGATCTATTTCATTAGGTACAAACACTCTGCGGTGGAGGAGACTGCTCCCCCGGCAACGGCACAGCCTGTAGAGGGAGGCTGGGATGGACCAGCGGAAGGTGAGGTACCCACCTACGGCCTTGTAGGGTTGGGTTTGAGAAACAGGCGTGGGGGCTGGGGGGGCTGCTGAAGTGCCTCGTGCTGATCTTTGAAGCTCTCTCTGCAGGTCCCAGCATGCCCAGAGGTGAGGGGCAGTACAGGGACATCCACACGGCCCTTCCCACCTTCTCTCTTGGAGGCTGGAGTATAGATAAATATTTCTTGATCCACTTTTCACTTAGACAGTTGAGACCGATAGCATCCTCTGCAGGAAACTTTATAAAAAGAAAAAGACTCAAGCAAGAAAACGGTATACAAAGTAGACCTGGTAACAGAGTACTGATTTCATGAAAGCGCTTTTTTGAACACATTTTCTTCATCATAAAATAAGTGCTGTCTGTCCAGGGGTGGACTGGCATTAACTTTTAACTCGATGCCTTGCCTGAGTTCATTCCCTCTAACATTATTCCTTTTTCAGAAAGTTTTTGTTCGTTTGGTTTTGTTTTTTGGCCGCACTGAGCAACGTGCAAGATCTTCATTCCCTGACCAGGGATTGAACCCAAACCCCCTGCAGTGGAAATGCAGAGTCTTAACTACTGGACTTCCAGTGTAGTCACCCCCCTCCGCCCCCTACTCCATTACTCTTGCCTGGAAAAATCTCATGGACAGAGGAGCCTGGTAGGCGTAATCTGTGGGGTCTCGAAGAGCCAGACATGACTGAGCGATCTCACTTTCACTTTTCACTCTCATGCTTTGGAGAAGGAAATAGCAACCCACTCCAGTGTTCTTGCCTGGAGAATCCCATGGACAGGGGAGCCTGGTGGGCTGCCGTCTATGGAGTCACACAGGGTCGGACACCACTGAAGCGACGCAGCAGCACCTTCTGCCCAGCTTTCATCTTCAGTGGGACATGTTCTTCCCTGCCCTGTTAAGGCAGGCACTTTGGTCGGTTAAAGTCTACCAAGCCCTTGAGTTCTTGGATTCAGAGTCCATTCCAACCAAGGAAGGAACCTGGATGCAGAGCCTCCTAACACGGCACTTGACAGAGAAGCCATTCTGTAAATAGTGACTGGACCGACCCTGAGCCAGCACCCTAGAAAAGTTGATTCCTAGCTGCATGCTCTTTCCTCTGTCCCCGTGCTTGTCAGGTGGAAGGTATACAGACTCTTAGGTACTTTGAAGAGATTTGAAAGGCACCTCGGCGAGCTGCCTTTGCATGTCACTCCCTTCCCTGTGTCAGCTCTGTGAAGCAATCCTGCTTCTGTGTGGAGGAGATCTGTTATATCCTTGTGGAGTAGATGTTTCCTATTTCTGCTCTTGGCTGGAATTCCCTTTCCCTCATTTTTCTGTGTGGGCACATGTTGGTTTGCCAAGGGAAATTAGGTTCATTGACATCCCTACAGGAAAGATATTTATGAAATGCTTTGGGATCAGGGTTTCTCCATAAATTTTATCATGTAGATTAGATATCCGTGATGTGAGAGAAAAGCAATTGAAACTCTTCTTTCCTTGCCCAGTTTTGCCCTGTGGGGCGCCAGTGCATGGAGGGCAGGGTGAGGGGCCGTGGAGTTGTGTGCTGGGGGCATGCCGGAGGGGGACTTGTCATTAAGCTTTGCCAGCCCAGTGTGTTCTCTCCTGTAGACACACAGCCACCGCTGGAGGAGATCTTCCCACAGGAGGACACAGAAGTTCCTCTGATGCAGATTCCCAAAGAGCCCGGCCATTTGGATCAACCCGTGACCAGGGACATGGGTACCTCAGGAGTTGCCCAGGAACCGAAAACTGAGGAATATGGAGACCCGGGTAATGCTTGCTAATTTTTCTTTACAAGGTAGAAGCTTGTCCTAGATAAGACCTCCTAGGAGATGTGTTGATAAAAGTAGGAAATGGAGGGGACCATAATACAGGCATAAATATATTTTAAAAGTAAGAAATGAAACTAGCAGAGAGAAGCAGGAGTCAAGACAGATGGAGATCAGTTATAGCAAGCAGGTCGGAGACTGTAACTATTCTACCAACCAGTGCTTGGTGGGCATTAGCTTATGTGAGTAATGGAAGTCTAAAATACTATTCTTAAAAAGTCTTATGCTCAAAAACAGCAGTTTTCGGCCAGACCAACAGCGGGGAACTCTGAGAGTGGAGACTTAGCGATATTGTTTAACCATCCCTCCAGGGAATTCTGACCTGTTAGAAGTTAAAGTTTGAGACCCACTGCTCTGTCTCTCAAATTCTGTTTCCCTCTGTTCCCTCCTCCACCCCACTCCCAATAGAGTACATTGTAGCTCAGGTCTTTTGTTAATATGCTACCTAGTCATGGTAAAACTTCCTTTAAAACAGTGAAGGGGATATTTACATCTAGATACCCTTATACTATAGATTAGAGGAGACAGTGCAGAACTTTGCAGGATGTAACAAAGTAGACAGAACTTTGAGACTAGTATCACTACTTAATCACAGAGCATAGTAAACAACCAGTGGGAGAGTGACACATTTCATTTGGATTGAGAAAGTTGTTTTCAAAATGAAGTTGTGTTTTTTTAAAATTTCATTGATTTTTAATTGGAGGATAATTACACTGTTGTGTTGGTTTCTGCCATACATCAATATGAATCAGCCATAGGTATACGTATGTCCCATCCCTCCCACCTCCCACCCAGAATAAGGTTTTTAAAAATGCAACCCCGGTAATAGTATCAACAGCATTCTAATTTGTGTGTAGCTCACTCATTTTACCGATAAATCAGAAGAACAGCCGATTGTTATTTTGTCTATCCAGTATTGTGATACAACATCATCATTTGTGTTTCTAGAGGTTGTGGTCTCTAAACATAGGTAGTCTTACCTCATGGTACCACAGGCCTAGCAGCACTGGGCTGCCTCCCTGTCCACCTCAGCCCTTCAGAATAGAGGAGAGGTCACAGCAGGAAGGAATTCAGCTAATTTGAGAAGAAATGGACTATCAGAGGTCTCTTGTGTTCCAGAGGATATTGCATTCATATACAGCACTCTGTACTTCTAAACTCTGGTAACTCAAAAATGTTCTCCTTGTTGAGAATAAGGCACATACCGATAAACTTGATACTCTCTTGTTCGAAAACTTTCAGGGTTAGGAGAGATTTTGCTTGCAGAATTAAAACTAGATGTCTTGCCTCATCCTTTAAGCTGTCCACAAAGTGACACAGCTTCCTTTAGAGACTGGACTGTGAACGTGAAAGTGTTAGTCACTCAATCGTGTCCGACTCCAACCCCGTGGACTGTAGCCCACCAGGCTCCTCTGTCCATGGGATTCTCCAGGCAAGAGTACTGGAGTGGGTTGCCATGCTCTTCTTTAGAAGATGATCTTCCTTCATGCATCTCAGATGAGGTGCTGACCTGCTTGGGAGCACTTCACCAGTGGTCAGATTCTTGTCAGTAGCAGTGGGATCTTAGGGTTGGAAGACATCTGCGTCGCATTAGTTACTTCCTGGACTCCTAGCTGTTTATAAGAAACTCCCCCAGCCCCCCAGAACTCCTGAAATTCCTTCCCTACCACCATCTCACGTAGAGATCCTTCCAGGTAGAGGTAGAATTCGACCTCTCTCGCAGAGCTACACCAGGCCCCTCCCTGTCGGCAGCTCCCTTTCAGCTCTTGCTGTTTGCCATACTCCCTTGTGTGTAGCTGTCACGCGTTCAGTGCCTGCCAGGTGCCAGATGCTGGGCTGAGCACGGGTGCAAGTGTGCCAACTGACGCTCTTTCTCATTGTTTGCCTGCAGTCTCTAACACAGTGTCTCCAGCACTAAATAAATGTGTTAAATGTGATAGTGTGTCTACAGGAAAAGCATAGAATTCTGTGTTCCTCAATCCCCGCGAGTCTGTAATATTCAGACAGCAGTTACATTGCCGGGGATGTGATGGAGGGATTGCTGGCAGGTAGATTGGGTCGGAGATGGTGTTCAGTTTATAATTGAGGATGTGATGGCTCTAATGGCGGTTCTGACATTTTTTTTTTAATACATCATTATCTTCAAGAGAAGCACATACCCAGGCAGAGAGACTAATATTCAATGGGCACTTGATAAATATTTAAAATGAAGAGAAACAAAACTTATTCTGAAGCTTAAATAAAATATTTGCTTTCTCCTTCAACTTTAGGGATAATTACACCAGAAGACACGCCTCTCGATGCTGTTGATGCCCAGAAGCCCCCGGCAACAAATCCGGAAGAACCGGCAAGTGTCACGCCTCTGGAAAATGCAGTTGTTTTCATATACTCACTCATGTTTCATTTAACAACGACGGTAAGTTTGACATGCAATTTCTTCAAATAGAATGTTAATTATTACAGTTTTCAAGTTGATTTTAAGCATGAGGTGAAGAATTTAAAATGTCTTTATGAAAAATTACTCCTACACCTTTGAAGGCAGCCTCTGAAGTAAGCCACAGGTGTGTGATGGTGATGGGTTCTTAGTTCAGCTCAGCACTTGGAGGTAACGTTGGCGGCCAGTGCTGGGCATCTGCACGCCTGTTCTTCCCTCAGGGGTCTTTGAGTCTAACGGGAGAGAATGAAATTCCCTTGAGACACAATATGATATGGGAAAGAAGAGGCGTATCTACCTGTTGGTGTGATAGTGTGTTAAATAAATTGATTCACTGAGGTGGGAGGACTGGCAGAGGTCAAAAGTTGGCTGAGACGTCTTCTGAGCAGAGTTGTAGGATCCGTGTGAGTTTGATGTGTAATTTGTTGTTGAATAGGACTGGGGAGGTGGATGGGTGGAGTGCACAGTCACACTGAAGTAGTATGTTTGGAGAAATGGGACATGAAGAAAGGGTTATTTGGCGTTGTCCAAGTACAGAGTTCAAGGGACGTGCGTGGTCTTGTGGAGGGAGATGGGCACAGGTACAGGAGGTTGTATGTCATGGTAGGTTATGTTAGAGATCCTTTGAAGGTTTTAAGCAGGAAATAAGTGTGGTCATATTTGTTCTTAGAAAGAGTCACTTACGGCAGAATTATTTATTCAAATTTATCTAAGAAATTCTGATCCATATGAGACATTTAGTCTGTCCATTGAATGGTAGCTAAGCTTTTTAGGGCTTAGCGCCCCCTTGTGGTATTTTCTGGAATTGGACATTCTTCTTCGTAAATGATGGGAATGAGCAAGCTTTCAGAATTCACAGGCCAAGTTGCCCTTGGAGCTATAAAGTATACTCTGCATCAAAAATATCTATCCTCCAGGTTCTGTTATTTCAAGACTTTTTAAAGAAAAGGGGTAACTTTGTTCTGTTATACTCATGGGCTTTGAGTGAGGATAATCTGGTTTCAAATCCCAGGTTCGTCATTTAGAAACTTGGACAGATTACTTAAGTTTGAACCTCAGCCTTTTTATCTTTAAAATGCAGATAATACCTACCCCAGTTGTAAGAATTAAATGAATCGATAATATCAAGTATATAGCGTAGTGCCTGGCATTTTATAAGATCTCATCCCCTGCCTGCTTCTCATTTGGATGATCAGAGAGGGCAGTATAATTCAGGAGAAAGGCCACCAGGATGGGAAAGTTGGAGGAAAACCAAACCGTTTTTCGGTTTTCTCCGTGTTTGTGGTAGTGGCAACCACCCCAGTGAATGTGTGTGCCCTGTGCAGTTAGAGTTCTGAAGGAAACTTGTAGTGATGAAGGCGATCTCAGATTAGAATTTGGTTATCAGCATGAATCATCATCACTTCTAAAACTGAACAGCCTCCAGATGTGGGGGGCGTTCTTCGTTCATGTTACTGGTGGGTATGCACAGAGCCCTGTTCTAGGCCTGGGTTGGAGGACTCAGATGTGGTAGAGGATATTGTCTCTGCTTGCGGGATAGTGGGAGAAGACCCAGACATGAATGGCAAGAGCAAAGGGTTGCATATTACAGAGTAACAGTGACTTGAAAGGTATCATCAAGGAAGTATTTGGATGGCCCACTATGTACAGAAGTTATGCTAGGAATAGAAGAGTCTCAGAGGTATAAAGAATGATTCTGATTTATGAAAGGCTTAAAAAAGGATATGTCAAATATATATGGACATTGGAAAAATGGGAAACATGAAATAGCTGTTGTAAAGTATCAGATAAGTGGTATAGATAACTATTTGTAGAGCTGGGAAATAATGGGGTGCTGAGTTGTTTGGGAAAACTGCACAGAAGTCAGATGCATAGCTCAGCAGTTGATGGACTCTGCAGGCTAGAGGAGGTCTGAGAGAGCAACTAATTCACCTTTTCACAAACTGCGCTAATTTCCTCTGCTCCTGCCATGCCTAGTAGTTATGGGGTCTGGGCTCAACAATTCCTAGTGGGAGCCATCTGTCTTATAAGACTACACATCGCTCTGTTGGCTGGTATTCTTGTATTGACTCCAAATTTTTCTCCCTATGATTTTTTTCTCTTAGAATCTAATTCCTTTTTTCACATGGTAATCATTTAAATATTTGAAGTTATGCTTTTTTTTTTCCTTTAGTGTTTTAGCATGGAAAATTTCAAAATGGTTATAGTAAAGGGAGAATAGTAAAATGAAATTATGGGCCCATCGCTCAGCTTAACAGTAATTCCTTAATATCACCCATTTTTTGGCACATTTCAGAATCCCCTCCCTTCCTTTTAAAATTGTTCTTACTCAGTTCAGGATCTTGAGTTCCAAAAGTGATAAGGGGTTCATGCATGTCTTAAATCAACCTTTTAATCAGATATAAATTACATATAACAAAGTGTACCCATTCTAAGAATGAATTTTAACTAATATAAACATTCACATAAAAAAAACCATAACCAAATACGGAACATTTCATTTGTTTGAAAAAGTTCCCTTGCGTACCTTCTCAGTTTATCTTACCCAAACCACCTGTTCTAGGCAACCATTGACAAAACTTTTTCTCACTATACATTAGCTTTTCCTGTTGTAGAATTATAGTTATAAATGGATTTATAGTTAGGTGTGAAACTTCCCAGCCTGGTGGTCAGTTTATTTTATCTTGGAAACTGCCCAGCTGCTCTCAAAAGGGACTGTACCATTTTATATTTCCACTAACAATTTCTAAAACTTCCATTTGGTCACATATTTGCTAACACCTGGTATTATCAGCCTTAAAGTGTAGCCATTCTAGTGGGCATGCCTTTGAGATTTTAATTATATTTCCTGATGCTTAATGATGTTGCAACTTTTTCATGTTGCCATACTTTTTCATGGGCTTATGTGTGAAATAGCTCTTTAAATCTTTTGTCCTTCTTTAGCCTGGCATTTGTTTTTTTTTCTAAATATTAAAGTCTAAGAATTCTTTATATTTATATAATTTAGATACAACTCCTTTGTCAGATACATATTGCAAAGAATTTCTTCCAGACTCTGGCTTGGCCTTTCAGTTTCTTAGCATTGTCTTTTGAAGAGCAGATTTTTAACTTTGATGAGCACCATTTTATTAATGTTCACTTTTATGGTAAGTGCCTTTTGTCTCCTGCTTAAGGAATCATAGACAGTTCCATATTTTCTTGTAGAAGTTTTATTGTTCCACCCTTTCATGATTAAGACTTTGTTCTGTTTTTAGTACACTTTTGTGAATATTGTGAGGTAGAAATCAGGTTTCATTCCCCCCCCCCCCAACCCCCCGCCCAAATGGATATCCATTTGCTCCCATACCATTTCTTTCCCCTTTAAATTACATTGGCACCTTGAGTTGAGATCAGTTGACCACGTACATATGTCTCTTTCTGGACTCTATTCTGTTCTATTGATCCTATCCTAAGACAATACCATACTGTTTTGATTACTATAGCTTTGTAGTAGGTTTTGCAATCAGGTAGTTCCTTTGGTCACTGCATTTCCTTTGCATTTCCATATAAAGTTTAGAATCAACTTACCACTTTCTACAAAAAAGCATGCTGAGCGTTTGATTGTTCTTATACTGAATCCATAGGTGAATTTGGGAAGAACTGGTATCAACAAATATTAAGGCTTCTAATTAAGATGAACTAAGTTCATCACTGCATTCATTTAGAGCTTTATAATTTCTCTCAACAGGGTTTTGTACTTTTCAGTGTACAAGTTTCATGCCTATTTTGTTTATGTATACCAGGCATTTCATGGTTCTTCATGTTCTAAGTGGTATTTTTTAACATTTTGTTTGCAATTTTTTGCTGATACCTAGAAATACATTTGACTTTCATGTACTGACCTTGTATCTTGTTAAATTTACTTATTATCTTACTAAATTATCTATTATTTCTAAGGGGGTGTGTGTAGATTTCATAGCATTGTCTGTGTAGACGACCATGCCATCTATGAATAAACACCTTTTTAAAAAGTCAGATTAATTAAAGCATAATTTACATCTAGTAACATTCACCCTTTCTGTATGCAGTTCTGTGTTTTCACATTTTTTTTTCAAAAATTTTTGTGTTCGCCCTTCTCTTGCCTCTTTCTAGGACTAACTGTATTTATGTTAGCTCATTTTATGTAGTTCTACAGATCACTGAGGCTCTGTTCTTTTTTGTTGTTGTTATTCAATTTTTTTGTCTTAGCGTCAATTTAAGTACTTCCTGTTGCTACCTTTAAGCTTATTGATTTTTTTAAAATTTTTTTTTATTTTTTAATTGTTTTTGCCATACATTGTCATGATATCACCATGGGTTTACATATGCTTCCCCTCCATAACCCCCCTCCCTCTTCCCTCCCCCCCCCCCGGGAAATCTCGCTGCACCAGCCCCGAGCATCAATCCTGGGCTGGCGATTGATTAGACATATGAAAATTAACATGCTTCAATGCCCTTCTCCCATATCATCCCACCCTTACCCTCATCCACAAAGTCCACGAGTCTATTCTATACATCTGCGTTCCTTTTGCTGTCTCGCATGTTGGGTTCTCGTTACCGTCTTTCTAAATTCCATATATATGCGTTAATATACTGTATTGTTGTTTTTGCTTCTGGCTTACTTCACTCTGGATAATGGGCTCCAGTTTCGTCCATCTGAGTAGAATTGCTTCAAATGAATTTTTTTTTAATGCTGAGTAATATTCCATTGTGTATATGTACCACAGCTTTCTTACCCATTCATCAGTTGATGGGCATCTAGGTTGCTTCCATGTCCTGGCTATTGTAAACAATGCAGCAATGAACATTGGGGTACACGTGGCTCTTTCAATTCTGGTTTCCTCGGTGTATATGCCCAGCAGTGGGATTGCTGGGTCATATGGCAGGTCTATTTGCAGCTTTTTAAGGAACCTCCACACTGTTTTCCATAGTGGCTGTACTAGTTTGCATTCCCACCAACAGTGTAAGAGGGTTCCCTTTTCTCCACATCCTCTCCAGCATTTATTGCTTGTAGACTTTTGGATGGCAGCCATTCTGACTGGTGTAAAGTGGTACCTCATTGTAGTTTTGATTTGCATTTCTCTGATAATGAGTGATGTTGAGCATCTTTTCATGTGTTTGTTAGCCATTTTTATATCTTCTTTGGAGAAATGTCTGTTAAGTTCTTTGGCCCACTTTTTAATTGGGTTGTTTATTTTTCTAGAATGGAGCTGCAGGAGTTGTTTGTATATTTTTGAGATTAATTGTTTGTCTGTTGCTTCATTGGCTATTATTTTCTCCCATTCTGAAGGCTGTCTTTTCACCTTGCTTATAGTTTCCTTTGTTGTGCAAAAGCTTTTAATTTTAATTAGGTCCCATTTGTTTATTCGTGTTTTTATTTCCAATATTCTGGGAGGTGGGTCATGGAGTATCCTGCTTTGGGTTATGGCAGAGAGTGTTTTGCCTATGTTATCCTCTAGGAGTTTTATAGTTTCTGGTCTTATGCTTAGATCTTTGATCCATTTTGAGTTTATCTTTGTGTATGGTGTTAGAAAGTGATCTAGTTTCATTCTTTTACAAGTGGCTGTCCATTGATTTTTTTTTTTTGTGGTATCTTATCTGCTCATAAGCTCATCAAGTGAAATTTTTGTTTTGGTTATTTTATTTTTTAGCTCTAAAAGTTCCACTTAGTTTCATTTTATATCTTCCATTTCTCTCCTCAGTATGTTCATTAAAAAAAATTCTTAAACATATTTTTAATGATTCTTTTAAAGCCCCTTAAAGCTAACATTCTGTCATCTCTTGCAATTTCTTGGTCTGTTTTTGTAGGTTTTGACTTATCTCTTATACGGGCTACATTTTTCTGCTTTTTTTCATGTCTAGAGGTTTTGTGGGGTTTTTTTTTTTTTTTTTGGTTTGATTGTTTTTGTTTCTTTTTGGTTACTAAGTACTGAGAATGTGAATGTTGGATGCCTGGATTTTGGTGGCTTCCTTTAAAAAAGTGTTGAAGTTTGTTTTTCTAGACTGTTAAGTTACTTGAAGATCAGCTTGATCCTTTATAGTCTTATTTTTAAGATTTGTTGTGAGGTATAGTGTGTATCGTAGTATTTACTCCAGGGCTAGTGTTTCCCTACTACAATGATGTTATTCTTCTGGAATCTACTAAATGCCCTGAGCATTCATTAAGGTCAACTCATGCTGACTAGCTGGAATACAGATAGTATTCCAGTCTCCCAGCCCTGTGTTAACTGGAAATTGTTCAGCTTCCAGCCTCCTTGTAAGTTGTTCTTTTTGCCTGTAGTTTTTCTTTGCTGATCTTCAAGGAATCTTGCTTATACAGGTGCTGCTTTGAAGTTAGCCCAGGACTGAAGGAGACATCCTTGCAGATTCCTAGAACTCTTTTTCTTTGTAGTTCTCATCTTTCTGGTAACTGTCCATGCTTGTGTCAGGCACCTCAGCCTCCCTGAACTCTGATCTCTGCCTCCTTGGCAAGATCTGTATATTCTGCTTACCTTCTCTATATTGAGGTCTAGAAAGTGCCTCCAGGTAAAAAGCTGGGTGATCACAGGGCTCAACTAATTTGTTAGCTTTTCCTCAGGAGTCACAATTGTGTGCTGCCTCTTGTTCTCTACCTGCAAAACTTTCTTTTTTCATAAATTTTGTCCAGTTTTCTAGTTATTTTCAGTGGGAGGGCGAGTATCAGATAAGTTAACTCAGTCTATACATGTCTTCTTTTTGTTGGTTTGTTTGTGTGTTTGTTCACTGTATTCATTGAAGAGACAGGTTTGTTTGGCTGCTAGGACATACCATAGTGTGGGTTTTGCTAATTGCATTCCTCTAGTACAATTGAACATTTTCCCTTGTTTATATTTCTTGGTAATTGCTTAGTCATATTGGGAGTCCAGATTCAGTTTCATTTTTGTTTGGCAAGAATACTTAGTAAAAGATGTTTGTATACTTCCATCAGGAGGCATCTGTTGTCTAGATGTCCCACTTTATCTTGATGTTACTAGCAATTGGTGACATTGATTAGAATGTCTGTATTATAGGCTGTAGAATGGTAACTGTCTACTTATAGCGTTCCCACATCATTTAAAGGCTGGGGCGCTTCTACAAAGAGAAACTTAATAATCAACTATTCTTTACACCGAGATTTGGTTTGTATACTTAAGGCAGTATAAATATTTGATTCTTTCTGTTTAAATAGTTTTCAGAATAATGAGTTGTCTTACCAGCATTATCCAGAGATGCCCCAAAGGTTTATGAGTGTGTTTCTTCTAACTCTTTTCTAAGAATCATTATGATGCATGAATTTTTAAGTATTTGGTTTATTATGATCCACTACAGTTATTATTCTTATCAGTGCTCAATTTCTACCATTTTTGGTTAATGGGAACCTCTTCAGCTTGGCTCCTGGGCTCTTTTGACATCACCTCGTGGTCATTGATACCGTCCTTGCTTTCTAGTGTAACAAGATGTTCCAAGCTCATTTTGTACATTTCCTGCCCAGATCTTGAAGGAGCTATTTCTCTAAAGAGTCTTTTTTCCTTTTACTGGGAAATGGTATTCAGAGGCAACATTCTGGATACTAAGATCACTTGTTGCTTTAGAGTTGGCCATCATTTCTAGGCCTTTTCAGAGGACAAAGCTAGGATATAAGGGAGGATTTTTTTATGTGACTGTTCATTATGATGCCATTTGGATATTCCCAATCAGAGGTCCAGATTCTAATGGAATTTTACTTAACCACGTCTATCTGACATTGTATTTTCTTTCTCTGATGTTGGAAATGCCAGTTTTTAATGACATCAACATAATTATTTATTTACCTTATTTTACAATAATCACATAACAGTATTAAAAATATATCAACACTACCACCCACAATGTGTTGCTGAAAATATTGCAAGGATATTTTGCAGTGTTTTTTGTCTTTAACCTGTATCCCACTGGGGTATGCTTGAAAATAATCCTCTTATGTTGTCCTGCCATTAAGTTGACATAGTTAGGTTAGTTGTTTCGTTTTTGCTTTTGATTTTTAGGGATTTTTTTTTAAAGATTTAGAAAGACGGTAACGAGAACCCAACATGCGAGACAGCAAAAGGAACGCAGATGTATAGAATAGACTCGTGGACTTTGTGGATGAGGGTAAGGGTGGGATGATATGGGAGAAGGGCATTGAAGCATGTTAATTGTCATGTGTCTAATCAATCGCCAGCCCAGGATTGATGCTCAGGGCTGGTACAGCGAGATTTCCTGGGGGGGAGGGAGGAGGGAGGGGGGTTATGGAGGGGAAGCATATGTAAACCCATGGTGATATCATGACAATGTATGGCAAAAAACAATAAAAAAAAAAAAAAGGAAAAAAAAAGATTTTTAAATTTTATAATTATCTAACAAATTTACAAGAGCCAAAGTCAGTTTGTAAAACAAAGTCTGTTCAGAGAAGTCTAACTTTTGTTCTATTTCCATCTAACCTGTTGATATGTTCCTCTATAGGTAATTTAAAAATTAATTTCATTGTATACCCTACCATTAAAAAATAAGCAAATGATTTCTGCATCCTGCCTTTCCATGTGGCGCTAGTGGTAAAGAGCTTGCCTGCCAATGCAAGAGACATAAGAAATGCAGGTTCAATTCCTGGATCAGTAAGATTCCCCTAGAGAAGGAAATGGCAACCCACTCCAGTATTCTTACCTGGAGAATCCCACGGACAGAGGAGCCCTGTGAGCTACAGTCCGTGGGGTTCGCAAAGAGTCGGACATGATGAACGGCTTTCACTTTTCTGCATCTAGCCAAGGTAGATTTATGGATACCAGCTTTACTCTCCTAACTAAAACAGCTAAAAAGAAAAAAACTGAGACAAAATACATGACACAACAGTTTTCAAGTCATCAGGCAACAAAGAGCAGTAGTTTCTGAAAGCTAGAGACAAATGCCGTGAGGTTTACAGTTGTCCCATCTCACTGCATTGAGTGAGTTCCCAGGCTGTGGCACAGAGAGGAGGACCCCTGACCTGAGGAAATGGAGCTGAAAGTCCAGGAAAAGCAAAGCAGCTAGGATTCACAAGGTGGAAGCCCAAGAGGAGAGCTACACAGAGAGTGAGCCCTGAGGACTTTGGAAATTCCCCTGAGTGTTCACCAGAGCACTGATCACACATGAGTGTGACAAACTACTTAAGGTCAGAGAGCGACCTTGACCTGGTGAGTAGAAGAGACGATTGCTGACACAGGGCCAGGGATAGTACCTCGTGATTCTAAGGGAATTGGGTAGAGTCTCAGAAGGGTCTTGCCTCAGCCTAAACGCTGTTCATGTCTTCCTTAACAAATCTTAAAAGCAAGACCCAATAGAACCAAACTGTTCCCCAGCAATTTACCTGTATCCCAGAACAAAGCTTAAGAATATCTGGTGTATTAGTCAGGGTTCTCTGGAGAAGCAGAACCAGTAGGATATACATACAAGAAGAAATGTATCTTAAGGAATTGACTTACAGATGGAGGCTGAGAAGTCCCACAGTCTGCACTCTGCAAGCTGGAGACCCTGTAAAGTTGGGTTGTCATCAGTCCAAGTCCAAAGACCTGAGAACCAAGGGAACTGATTCTCCGCTAGGTCTGAGGGTCTGAGATCCAGGAGCACCAGGAGCAGAAGACTGATGTTCCAGCTTGAGCAATCAAGAAGGAAGGGACAAATTTTTCCTTCTGCACTTTGTTCTCTTCAGGGCCTCGATGGATTGAATGATCCTCAGTCACAGTGAGGAGGCCAATCTACTTTATGTATTGCATCAATTCAAATGCTAGTCTCATCTGGAAACACACAAAGACATACCCCCCAAATAACATTTAATCTGGGTACCCTAGGATCAGTCAACTGATGTAAAAAATTGAGCGTCACATTTATTCACAAAGTATGGCATCCTGTCAAAGATTATCAGGCATGCAGAGGCAAGAAAAGATGACCTGTGAAATGAGAAAAATCAGCTAAAGCCAACGAAGAACTGTTAGAGATGTTAGAATGTTATGTTTAATATATGTTAGATGTTTAACACCATTAGATGATGGTATTAAATGTAGAGACATGAAAAATATTTTTTAGAAAAGATCCAAGTCAGACTTCTAGAGATGAAATGCCTCTGGTGAGAATATACTGTGTGGGATTAATGCTAGACAAGACATTGTTGATGAAAAGATTAGTGAACTTGAAGATATAGCAATAGAAGGCATTTAAAAGGAAACATACAGGGGAAAAAAAAGAAAACTGAACAGATTCTCAGTGAGCTGTGGGGACACTTTTCAAGCAATCTAATATATTTAACTGGAATCCCTGAAGGAAAGGATAGAGAGGTGTTCAGAAAATTATTTGAGGAAATAAAGGATGAAAAATTTCTAAACTTTATGAAAGCTGCACCTGCAGAGCCAAGAAGTTCAATGAAACCCAAGTATAAGAAACATGAAGGAAACTACACCAAGGTATGTGCTTGTGCTCGGTTGCTCATCATGTCCAGCTTTTTGTGACTCCATCAAGTATAGCCCACCAGGCTCCTCTGTCCATAGAATTTCCCAGGAAAGAATACTGGGGTGGGTTACCATCTCCTTCTCCAGGGGCTCTTCCTGACCCAGGGATCAGATGGATATATATCATAATCAAATTGCACAAAGTAAGTGATAAAGAGCAATATCAGCTAGAGAAGAAGAGATATTTTAGGAACTAAGATAACATTGATGTCAGATTTCTTATTGGAAACAAGGCATGGGAGAATATAGTAGAATAATATCTTTTAATATAATTGAGAAATACCGTTGATATCCAACATTATATGCAGCAAAATATTTTTCAAAAATGAAGACTCTTTCCCCCCCGCCCCACTTTAACATACAAGAGCTGAAAAAATTCACCAGGATACCTGCACCATAAGAAATGATAAGGGAAGACCTTTAGGTTAGGCCTAAGAAAAATGACAAGAGATGGATATAATGGACTCACACAGAATAGTGATGAATGCCAGAAATGGTAGGTATATGGGTAAATATATAAAACCATTATCTGATTATTTAAATATCTTTAAAAGTTACTTTGCTGTTTAAAGAAAAATATTATCAGTGTATAATGGGGTTTACAAAGTATGTGAAGAATAAAATATCTGACAACAATAGTATTTATACTATTGGTCAGGAGAGGGAGAAAAGGTGATAAGTCTTGTAAAAGTTTTATTGCATACATGAAGTAGTACGGTATCACTTGAACGTAAGCTGTGATCATCGATCCTTTAAAGATGTATAGTATAATAGTATAGATGTATAGTATAGTATGGGCTTCTCTTGTGGATCAGACAATAAAGAATCCACCTGCAATGCAGGATCTGGGTTTGATCCCTGGATAGGGAAGATCCCCTAGAGAAAGGGATGACAAGCCACTCCAGTTATCTTGTTTGCAGAAACCCATGAACAGAGGAGCCTGGTAGGCTACAACCCATGGAGTCGCAAAGAGATATGACCAATTGACTAAGCACACACATATAGTATAGTATAAACTCTAAATCAGCCGCTAAAATAACAAAACAAGGAATTGCAACTAATAAATCAACAAGATGATAAGTTAGTATCATTAAAAAGACTTGATCCAAAATAAGGTAGAATAAGAGGAAAAAGGGAACAAAAAACAGGTGGGATAAATAAAAAGAAAAAAAAAAGATGCTGGGCTCAAACTTAACCATGTCAAGCCACAGACTAGGAGGGAGTCATTACAAAGCGTACATCTGATAAAGGACTTATATCCTGATTATATGAAGAAGTCTCAAAATTCACTAAGAAAAAACATAAGCCAGTAAAATAACAGTTCACCAAAAAAGATAGCAAATAAGCACATTAAAGAAATTTAAAGCTTAACACCATTAATTATGTGGGAAATGCAAATTTAAATCATCGTGACTAAATAATGACTGAAATTAAAAAGACCAAGCGTTGCAGAAGATGTGGAGGGAATGGAAATACCATACAATGCATGTGAGGATATAAAATGGTACCACCACCTTGGAAAATAGTTGGTCAGTTTCTTAGAAAGGTAGGCATACACCTGTCAAATGATTTAGGCATTTTCTGCCAAGCACAAATTATACATTCATAGAAGGCCTTGTATATCAAGATTTTTAGCAGCTCAGTTTGCAAAAGTCAAAAATTGGAGAAAAAATAATTGTCCATCAGCTGGTTAGTAAGTAAATGAATTGTGGTTTATCCATACAATGAAATGCTATTCAGCAGTAAAATAGTAATGACTTACTGATCTATGTAGCAACACAGATGAATCTCAAGTTATACTGAGTGAGAGAAGCCAGAGAAAATAGAATACATAATGAATCATTCCATATATATAAAACATTAGGAAACGCAGACTAATCAGTTAGGACAGAAATTCTGCTTGGGGGCAGGGAGGAGTGACAAGTGGCAGGAGGTGGGATTACCAAGGGGATGATGAGACTTTTGGAGGTGAAGGGTATGTTCATTGTCTTGAGTGTGATGTTTTCACAGATGTATTCATCTGTCAGAACTTAGCAGATTGTGCACTTTAAATAGTATAGTTTACTGCATGTCAGTCTAACCTAAAAGCTGTAGAATTCTTCTCTCATATATATATATATATGAAATCAAACCCTAGCGGTATATAGAATTATTTCATTTCTTTTTTCCAGTTTCATACTACAGTTGACCCTGAGCAATCCGAGTTTAAATTGCTTGGATCCTTAATTATACACGTTTGGTTTTTTTTTTTTCCATTAAATGCATACTACAGTGCTACACAATCCAGTTGGTTGAATCCTTGGAGGCAAGAGGACTCTTGCCTAAGGAGAGCCCACTAAATGTAAAATATGTGGGGATTTTTGACTGCACCAAGGGTTAGTACCCCTAACCTCTGTGGTGTTCAGTGGTCAGCTGTATATTTTAACGTATTCAACAGTTGTTCTGTCATTGGACAGTTTGGTTATTTCCAATCTTCTGTAATTATAACAAGGCTTTGTACGTATATCCTTCTAGCATTTGTTATTCTAGTTCTAATATCTTTGAGACAGATCTTTAGAAGTGGGATTGTTGTGTCAGAGGTTATTACACAGGTCATTTTGGGAGATGTTGCTAGATTCTTGTTCATAAAGGTTTGTATTGTTTTGTATAATCATCAGTAATGTATGAGAGTACCCATTTCTTCTGCATTCTCTCACTAAAAGAGTATGTTGTTAAATGTTTGGATCTTGCCAACAGAAGTGAGAAATGGTATCTCAATATAGGTTTAATTTGTACTTCTTTTATTATGAGTGAGGTAGAGCATGTTTCCCTATGTCTATGAGCTCTTCTTAACTCTTTCCTGAGGACTGTCTTCATTTTTTTCTGCTCATTTTCCTGTAGGCTTGCTGGCCAACTTCTCTCTTTGTAAAGTTCTTTATTCTTTAGGAATAGTAACCCTTTGTAATAAATTTCAAATTTTTTTCCCTCAGGTTTTCACTGTCAAACTTTGCTTCTTTTAGTCCCAGGGCTGGACAATGCTTTTCTTCTTTTTAATTTCTAAGTAAGCGAGTTTACAAATCTTTTCCTTTAGACCTTGAGACATAATTAGGAAGGTTTCCCTCACTCCTAGTGATCAAGAAAACTAACCAATCCGATCGCATGTGCCACAGTCTTGTCTAACTCAGTGAAACTATGAGCCATGCTGTGTAGGGCCACCCAAGATGGATGGGTCGTGGTGGAGAGTTCTGACAAAATGTGGTCCACTGGAGAAGGGAATGGCAAACCACTTCAGTTTTCTTGCCTTGGGATCTCCAAGTGTGAACAATATGAAAAGGCAAAAAGATACGACACTGAAAGATGAACTCCCCAGGTCGGTAGGTGCCTAATATGCTACTGGAGATCAGTGGAAAATAACTCCAGAAAGAATGAAGAGACAGCTGAGCAACAGCACCCAGTTGTGGATGTGACTGGTGAGGGAAGTAAAGTCTGATGCTGTAAAGAGCATAAGAACCTGCAATGTTAGGTCCATGATCCATGGGAAACTGGAAGTGGTCAAACAGGAGAAGGGAAGAGTGAACATCGACATTTTAGGAATCAACCAACTAAAATGGACTGGAATGGGTGAATTTAACTCAGATGACCATTATATCTACTACTGTGGGCAAGAATCCCTTAGAAGAAATGAGGTAGCCATCATAGTCCACAAAAGAGTCTGAATGCAGTACTTGAATGCAATCTCAAAAATGACAGAAGGATCTCTGCTTGTTTCTAAGGCAAGCCATTCAGTATCACAGTAATCTAAGTCTGTGCCCTGACCAGTAATGCTGAAGAAGCTGAAGTTGAATGGTTTTATGAAGCCCTAAAGACCTTCTAGAACTAGTACCCAAAAAAGATGTCCTTTGCATTATATGAGACTGCAATGCAAAAGTAGGAAGCCAAGAAATACCTGGAGTAACTGGCAAATTTGGCCTTGGAGTACAGAATGAGGTAGGGCAAAGGCTAATAGAGTTTTGCCAATAGAACACACTGGTGATAGCAAACACCCTCTTCCAACAACACAAGAGAAGACTCTATACATGGACGTCACCAGATGGTCAATACCAAAATCAGATTGATTATATTCTTTGCAGCCAAAGATGGAGAAGCTCTATACAGTCAGCAAAACAAGACCGGGAGCTGACTGTGGCTCAGATTATGAACTCCTTATTGCCAGATTCAGACTTAAGTTGAAGAAAGTAGGGAAAACCACTAGACCATTCAGGTATGACCTAAATCAAATCCCTTATGATTATATAGTGGAAGTGAGAAATAGATTCAAGAGATTAGATCTGATAGAGTGCCTGATGAACTATAGACGGAGGTTCATGACATTGTACAGGAGACAGGGATCAAGACCATCCCCAAGAAAAAGAAACGCAAAAAGGCAAAATGGTTGTATGAGAAGGCTTTACAAATATCTGTGAAAAGAAGAGAAGCAAAAGGCAAAGGAGAAAAGGAAATATGTACCCATTTGAATGCAGAGTTCCACAGAATATCAAAGAGAGATAAGAAAGCCATCTTCAGTGATCAATGCGAAGAAATAGAGGAAAACAATAGAATGGGAAAGACTAGAGAGCTCTTCAAGAAAATGAGATACCAAGGGAACATTTCATGCAAAGATGGGCGCAATAAAGGAGAGAAATGGTATGGACCTAGCAGAAGCAGAAGATATTAAGAAGAGGTGGCAAGAATACACAGAAGAACTATACAAAAAAGATCTTCACCACCCAGATAATCAGGACGGTGTGATCACTCACCTAGAGCCAGACATCCTTGAATGCGAAGTAAAGTGGGCTTTAGGAAGCATCATTATGAACAAAGCTAGCGGAGGTGATGGAATTCCAGTTGAGCTATTTCAAATCCTAAAAGATGATGCTGTGAAAGTGCTGTACTCAATATGTCAGCAAATTTGGAAAACTCAGCCGTGGCCACAGGACTGGAAAAGGTCAGTTTTCACTCCAGTCCCAAAGAAAAGCAATGCCAAAGAATGCTCAGACTACTGCACAATTGCACTCACCTCACACGCTAGTAAAGTAATGCTCAAAATTCTCCAAGCCAGGCTTCAGCAATACGTGAACTGTGAACTTCCAGATGTTCCAGCTGAAAAGGCAGAGGAACCAGAGATCAAATTGCCAACATTTGCTGGATCATTGAAAAAGCAAAAGAGTTCCAGAAAAACATCTATTCCTGCTTTATTGACTATGCCAAAGCCTTTGACTGTGTGGATCACAATAAACTGTGGAAAATTCTGAAAGACATGGGAATAACAGACCACCTGACCTGCCTCTTGAAAAACCTGTATTCAGGTCAGAAAGCAACAGTTAGAACTGGACATGGAGCAACAGACTGGTTCCAAATAGGAAAAGGAGTGTGTCAAGGCTGTATATTGTCACCCTGCTTATTTAACTTAACTTATATGCAGAGTACATCATGAGAAACGCTGGGCTGGAGGAAGCACAAGTGGGAATCAAGATTGCCGGGAGAAATATCAATAACCTCAGATATGCAGATGATAATACCCTTCTGGCAGAAAGTGAAGAAGAACTAAAGAGCCTCTTGATGAAAGTGAAAGAGGAAAGTGGCAAAGTTGGCTCAACATTCAGAAAACAAAGATCATGGCATCCTGTCCCATCACTTCATGGCAAATAGATGGGGAAACAGTGGAAACAGTGTCAGAGTTTATTTTGGGGGCTCCAAAGTTACTGCAGATGGTGATTGCAGCCATGAAATTAAAAGACGTTTACTCCTTGGATGGCAAGTTATGAGTAACCTAGACAGCATATCAAAAAGCAGAGACATTACTTTGTCAACAAAGGTCTGTCTAGTCAAAGCTATGGTTTTTTGCAGTAGTCATGGATGGATGTGAGAGTTGGACTATAAAGAAAGCTGAGTTCTGAAGAATTGATGCTTTTGAACTGTGTTGTTGGAGAAGACTCTTGAGAGTCCCTTGGACTGTGAGGAGATCAAACCTGTCCATCCTAATGGAAATCAATTCTGAATATTCATGGGAAAGACTGATGCTTAAGCTGAAGCTCCAATCCTTTGGCCACCTATGCGAAGCACTGCCTCATTTGAAAAGACCCTGATACCGAAAAAGATTGAATACAGGAGGAGAAGGGGATGACAGAGGATGAGATGGTTCGATGGCATCACCGACTCAATAGACATGAGTTTGAGTAAGCTCCGCGAGTTGATGATGGACAGGGAGGGCTGGTGAGCTGCAGTCCTAGGGGTTGCAAAGAGTCAGATAGGACTGTGTGACTCAACTGAATAATCAAGAAATTCATCTCTATTTTTTCTAGTACTTGTTCTCATTTTTACATTGAGGTTTCTGACCTCGTTGGAATTTATCCTTGTGGACAGGGAGAAAAAAATATCCCATTTTTATCATTTTCCATTTGGTTATCTAGTTATGTCAACACCACTTGTTAAAAAGTCTGTTTTTTTTTTTTCACAGCTGACTCTTACTGTACCCTAAATTGCCAATGTAGTTGGGTTTGTAGATTTTTCTATCCTGTTCCATGGTCTGTATGTATTCTTGGACCAGTACCGTATTTTTTAAATTATGGAGCATGCCTTAGCCCACTACCCCCCCTTCCATTTCTAGCTTTCCCTGCTTAATTGTTCTTCTAAATTGACTTGATATTCAACTCATAAACATACCTTTAAACATATAAAAACGTCAGCCCTTCCACCCCCCAAGGTTAAATATTTTTATTATCTTCAACTCTTAGAACGCGATTTCCAGACTGTTCTTGTCCTTTTCCACAAATCCTAAAACCGTAAAATGTGGGACTCAGAACTGAGATAATGACAAAATCCCCTGGAGTTATACTTCTTAGAGGGGCATCAGCGAGAACGTGGGGGGCAGTACGAACATGAGGAAGCCTGCAAGGGAAAAAGCAAGCCGGAGACGGCGGAGGGCCGGGAAGGAACCTGGCCCTGCCCCGCGGCCCAGGCGGAGGGTGCTGCACCGGAGGGGCCGGGAGCGGCGGGCCTCTCAGCACCTGGAGATACAAGGGTCCAGCTCTGGGCAGGCGTGAGTGGGCCACCCTTCTCCTTTCCCGCAGCCTCCGCCGACTGCCCTCGAGTCTCCCGGGCCCAGGCCCTCGCGCTTTCTCCCAGCTGCTGAGCCGCCGGCCTCCCCCTCCTGTTTCTCGGTGTACTTGCCCCCTCCGCCCCGCTCTGCGTTGGTTTCTCCCGCTGTGGCCCCGCCCCCCCGCCCCCCCCCCCCCCGCCCCGCCCGGCGTTGGTTTCCCCCGCTGTGGCCCCGCCCCCCCCCCCGCGCGCCGCCCCGTCGCCGTCGGCACTTCCGCCTAGGGCCGTGTGATATGACGTGTTTTCCAGGAGCCGTGGGGCGAAAGTGCCAGCGGCCGGGGAAGGCGAAGTTCAGTCGGAGTTTCCGCCCCCGGAGCCGGGTCTTTTCCGGAGGAGGAAGCGGTGGTAGAGAAGGGTTCTGGTGCCGTCCCACAGGGAAGCGTCGGCTGCGCTCCGCTGTCCCGTCACGATGGACTCAGCACCTGCCACTGTGCCTTCTGTCACCTCCTCCCCGGGGGACCCGGAGCTTCTGGGACCCCTGTCGGTGGTGTACGCAGCCCTCATAGCCAGGCTCCTGGAGGTGACGGCCCTCGCCCCCAGCTCTGGCAGGCGGGTGGACGAGTTCTGAGCGGAGTGGGTGCCCGACCGGGCGGAGGAGAGAGAAAGTGTGTGTGAGGTCGGAGGCGGGCAGGACGTTCCGGTGCTGGTTAAGGAGATAGTGGGGTGTATTTGAGAACGTTTTGTGGCGTTTTCACTCTTTTTAAATGAGTACTTACGATGTGGCAGGCAATGTGTTGATTTCAAGTGTGCAGTCACGGTCAAAATAAGCGAGCATCACGTCCCTGCGGGTCTTTTTCACTTGGCCCATGACACCGTTGGGGCATGGGGTCAGTACAACAGAAAACAGTGTAGAAGCGGAGAGGAGTGTAATGCCCTGTTTGTAATGAAACAGTTGCTAGGAACCAGTTAAAATTCAGAGCGGTGTGTCTAGACCATTTATCAGGAACTGTCTGAAGTTTCTCAGTGTTTGTCTTTATGTAAGTAGAAAACAGTTAACACTTAACGATCTCAGAGGAAAAGCTAATTAGCAGCTGTAAAAGCTTTTATAGTATTGTTTCAATTTTTTTTTAATGTGGCTTTTCAAATCATACAGATAAACTAAGAGAAAAAGGGTGATCCAGAGGGATTCTTACCCTGTGTTGGACAAAATGGTGTTTTGGAGACTGTTGCAAAAAGGAAATATATGCTCCACATAAAGAGATTGAGATTTATAATGTTCAAAAAGACTTCAAGCCAAATAGGAAAGAGGAGGCTGCCAGTATCTTCTTATTATTTAAGCAGTGGAAATACTGAAGAACGTTAAGGGGTCGCTGTCTAATGGAGATTGAGTTAGATTTCTGTGGATGATTCTCTGTGATGCTTTATTGTAAATTTTTTTCAGGTTTCCCACTATTTCTAATGTTTCTCTTCCAGCTCCTTGCTACGTTGCCTGATGATGTTCAGCCTGGGCCAGATTTTTATGGACTGCCGTGGAAGCCTGTACTTATCACTGCCTCCTTAGGAATTGTTTCATTTGCCGTTTTCTTCTGGAGAACTGTCCTTGCTGTGAGTAAATGAATTTATACCTTTAGAGTCATTAAATAAGGAATGTCACTGGCCCTTTTGCTTTTCTTTTAATTACTAACTTGAACTCGAATGAATGCTTATAATCCAAGCTAACATTGTAAAATAATTCAGTGCAGTCTTCATTGATAAAGACCTAGGTGAACAAGATGACATGTATATAATCTCAGTGGGGAAACTTTAGTTTATAAATCAGAAGCCTTAAAAATGTTCATGTCCTTTTGTATAGTATAATACCATGTCAAGTAATCTATCCTAAAGAAATAACCAGTCATAAGTTAAAAGATATATGGGGTATTAAAAATGGAACCATATTAATTAGAGTGAAAACTTGACAGAACCCAAATAATCTGTTGTGGGGGCAGGTTATTAAATTATCATACTTCCATATAATGAGATATTAGGCAGCTCTTAAAATGTGTGTATTTCAAAGACATTGGGGCACAGAAAACGCTCACAATGTTAAGAAAGCCACAACCAAGACTTTAAAGTGTAGATAAACTGTTTATTATGTAAAAACATAATATACACACAAGAAATGCTGCAAATGGTAAAAATAATTTTTCATTCTTTTTCCTTACATATGTTTTACATGTTTTATAATTTGATCATATGCTGTTGTGTTCAGAAAACATCTTTTTATTTGTAAATACAGATTATATACTGTCCAAAGACACCGTTAAAATTTTATTCCTTGGAGTCCTTTTCTGTGCGTAATTTGTCTTTCATGCTTATAGATGTATGTATTCTCGTACAGATACATACTTAACGATTCTGTTTCATGGTCATCTAATGTAATTGGGGGAAAAGTTATTCTGTATAAATGAGCTTTGCAGATGAAAAGGTTTCAGTTGAAGCTTAGCAGTTAAAGTGGCCAGAAGCATTTGATGCATGCATATCTTTCTAAAATTGAGTCTTCTGATTTCCTAATTCTCTCAGACATATCATTGTCAATAAGCTTTCTCTCCTTTCACAAGTGATTGTAAAATGGTTTAAAAACAAAGGTCTTTTGCCTGGATTGTTGTGAAGACCCCTTAAATCTCATGGGGCTTTTCCTCAGCTACAAAAAAGAGAGAACAGACAGCGAAAACATTTTCTGTTTTCCAGTCTTGATTCTCCCATCTCAAAACCTCTTGACACAAGGTTATGTAGGCTTTATGTGCTAACTGCCGCCCCACAGTCTCAACATTTGGAATCTTGTTCCGTACTATTATTGCCTCCTTGCCTCTTCCTGCTTTCTCCCACCTGTTGATTTGAGTGAGAGGAGGATAAAGGAAGCTTTCTTTCTCATTAGCAAGGCTGTGACATTAGAGAAATTGTCATTAATTTCTGTGTTGGAACTGAATGTAGATTCTTGTGGAGAACATCATTAAAAATGGTGTTAGATACTATAATAATACTGAGATATCGTGGTTGATTTGTGGACTGATCTGAGCATCTCATCACCATTCATGATGTTTGACAAAGGGAATAGGTTACAGAGACATTCAGTAACACTTTTTAAAAAATTGAATACTGCTTGGATTTTATTCTGTAATTCAGTGCTGATGCTCGAGGATGATTTAGAAGATACTGGCTGTTATTTCTCTTGTTGCTTGTGTATTTTCCTTTTGTTGTTCTTTAGTTGCTAAGTCTTGTCCAACTTTTCACTCAGCAGTCTTTTCCCTTTTAGATTTATGACCTCCATTTTTAGGGAGTTGGGAAAATCAGACAGTCTAATTTATTAGATTTCTAAATTCACCCAGTAGCCAACTTTGATTAGGATTTCTAAGATGTTTTCTGGTGGAAGAAGCATATCTTAGTTCCCTGATTATGCCTTTAATTTGTTTCCTCAGAGTCTTTTTCAGTTATCTTTGTTTCTAGATCTCATTCTGGCTGTTTGGGGCTGTCAAATAAATGGTTTTGGGTAAAGGAAGCATTAGTGTATTTAACAGGAAAATGTTACTCCTTTTCACTTTTTTTTAAATTGAGGTATAATTGACAAGTAATGTTATACTAGTTTCAAGTGTGTAAAATAATGATTTGATATTTGTATATATTGCAAAATGATTGCCAAAAGTCTTGTTGACAGTCCATCACCAATACATAGTTACAAGATTTTTTTCCCCTGTTGGGATGGGAACTTTGACGATCTGCTGTCTCAGCAGTTTCGAAATATGTAATAATCCCTTTCCATTATGGAACTTAAGTGTTTATTTAAAGGATATATGAATGTATCTTTCATTGCAAAAATAAGGTATTTACTTTAGTGCATTTATCCGTCAGGAACTATTACGAAGTATCACTACCAATTACATTTGAAATGTTTTTTGTAGCCTTTTCCTACTTGTTAATCCTGTGGATCCTTATGCTTAATCAAACCATTGTTAAATTTTCATTTGTTATGATTTGACTGTTGTGTTAAGAGCTATAATAATTCT
Organism: Antilocapra americana; assembly: GCA_007570785.1. Classification (NCBI taxonomy): domain Eukaryota; kingdom Metazoa; phylum Chordata; class Mammalia; order Artiodactyla; family Antilocapridae; genus Antilocapra; species Antilocapra americana. Next base: position 8,093,837 of record ML660213.1, read on the forward strand.
ATTAGTAAGATGTCTTGACATCAAGCTTATTTCTTTCTCTTTTAGGTAAAGAGTAGAGTATATCAAGGTAAATATTCAGGCTTATTTTGTTATTTGTGCTATACCCTCAGTATTGATATTTGATCTGAGTTTTATGTAAGCTAAAAGTAGAAATGGTGACATCTGATCTCTAATTAATCCCTGATCATTTTACTAATCCCGGGTTGTATGCTTAGATGTCAGAGTAGATCGTGATGCTAGTAGGTGAGAGGAGATGAGGTGGAACAAATTGTGAGTGCAGGGAGGAAATTCAGTTTGAGCAGACTGACTTTGGATGTTGATGTAATGCAATTTATTACCTGTGAACATGTTCCTGTGCAAATGATTTATTCAATATAGTAAATATTTAAGTAGATAATTTGAGGAATAGAGATATAAGTCACTATGCTTGCATTTTCTGTTTCTGTTTTCAAATGAAATATGTTTGAAGTGATCACATGTTCTGAGAAGAAAGATGTTCGCGAACGGGAAAGATACTGAGCTAAAACATTTTACTATATTTCTTACCTTTGAAATAAATTTGAAGTGGAATCTCATTGAAATAAGGGTTATTATTATGTTTTTCTTAAATTTTAATAATATGTTTATACCCTTATTGCTGTTAAACACAGATTTCTTTTTAAAAGCATAGTAGTTATGCTAAGTTCATTTTCCTCAAAGAGCCGGATAACATGTCTTTGCTGCTAATACGTTGGGTAATTCAGTTTTTAGTGATCATGATAATTTTATGGATTTCCCACCCTTTTAGTCACTGAAGAGCAAATTTCTGAGAAGTTGAAGAATATCATGAAAGAAAACGCAGAACTTGTACAAAAATTGTCAAGTTATGAGCAGAAGGTATTATTATTTCATTTCCCCTCCCCCACCGTGGTTCTGTCTTGAGTTATTTCCTCCTGTCTTATAGTTCAGTTATTACAGTGTTTTTAAATCATATTTTTAAGTTTCATTATCTCCTACAGACTCTTCAGATATGAAGCAGTCATCATACATGTCTTACTGCTTTCTTCTCTCAGGGATCTCCTATTTGGAGATAAGTTTTGATAGTACTATAATTTATGTTTCTAAAGTTTGAATGCTTTATTTTATATAGATCAAGGAATCAAAGAAACATGTTCAAGAAACCAAGAAACAAAACATGATTCTCTCCGATGAAGCAATTAAATTTAAGGTAAAAATCTCTTCTTTTTGAGATTACATTCTAAAAAGAAAAAGAAAATAATGAATGGTTGTTTTTAATCCATTTTTTTGTAGGATAAAATCAAGAATCTCGAAGAAACTAATGAAATTCTGGGAGACACAGCTAAAAGTTTACGTGCTATGTTAGAGTCTGAGAGAGAGCAGAATGCCAAGAATCAGGACTTGGTAAGAGTTTTGCTGTTAAGTGTTGCTATAATTTGGCTTTTAAACTATTTTGTAGGTTGGGTGAGATGAACTCTGCATTTTCCTGTGCTGTAAGTAGAATCATATTGAAAGTCAGGGAAGTGGAACCTACTTCTATGCATTTGTGTGGGATTTTAAATACTCATACCCCAAGTTACTATTTTTATGGGCCTAGAAAACATTTTTTGTCCTCTGCCCTGCGTAATTTTTACATTGCTTGGCCCTGCCCTTTGAAACATGTAGAGCAATGAAGAAATAGTTGCCCGTTGGTGTGGTCTTAGTACTTTGTTTTGATTTATTTTTGCATGTTTTGTTTCTAAAAATAAATTTTAAATGCTTGCACAGTTCTCGAATTACATACAAGATGCAAAAATAGTAGAGTATGTTCCTGTATTAACACCCAGTTAAGCTTGATCACCTGACTGAGGTAGTATTTGACAGGTTTTTCTGCTATGAAATTAACCCTTTCTCCATCCTTTGCATAGTATACTCTTTGGAAGAAAGTTACTATGCACAACCCGCAGTTAAAGCGTGAAGAGTTAGGCTCCATCTCCTGGACAAGGCAGAGTATCTTTGTAAAGTTTGGAATTCTGTTTCTGAGATTTGGCTCTTCTTCAAGTGCAGTCATTTTTACTTCAGCAAGAGAAGTTTTAAGTGACTTTGGAATATTTTTCCTTGACCACTAGGAAAAATTCATTGATTTGAACTTAATAGATTTTTTTTTTCATTTTCTTTGCTTTGACTTTTGTAATCTCATCGTATACCACATTTTGTCATAACTAGGAAAGTTTTTAATGGTATGAAATGTTTATATCTTCAGTATTCTCTTTCCTCGTTTTTCTACATTCTTGACTTTTCTCATAGGCCAGAATTGGATCCTCTGATTTTACTCAGTATCTAGGGGTTAGCACTGGGATGTGTTTTGTTAATGTTTCCTGCTTCATCATATATCCCAGTGTTTCTACTGCAATCCTAAAACATTTCTGTGCCTTTTTTCTCCATTGCAGATAACAGAAAATAAGAAATCTATAGAGAAGTTAAAAGATGTTATCTCAGTGAATGCCTCAGAATTTTCAGAGGTAAAGCTCTATAATTCCTGCAAGATAGTAATATATCTTAGTATTTTGAGGAGGAAACATTGATGTGTGCTATGAAATGCAAATAACCAAAGCTGTATGAATTAATTGGGACAGACTGTAACTTCTTTTGTTTTTCATTGGAATTACTGCACTAATAGCAGTGTTTTGCATTAGGTTCAAATTGCCCTTAATGAAGCTAAACTTAGTGAAGAGAAAGTGAAGTCTGAATGCCATCGGGTTCAAGAAGAAAATGCCAGACTTAAGAAGAAGAAAGAGCAGGTAAAGGAAAATTAGCATCATAGATTAAACTAGAAAACCAAGTATCATTACTTCTTGGATATGTTTTTAAGAAAATGAAGTATGTATGCAGAATTCTATTTTTAGGTGCGAAGTATAAACTGTGCTCCCCAGATTGAGCGCATGTATACATTCTCCATCTGTCCTGGGTTTTCTGTTTTATACAATTCCCTGTAGCTATCAGAATGTTTAGTCTTTGTCTCATCCAACACCAACCATTTACTGACTTGAGTAGCCTCAAGGGGGCGATGGATTTGCTTCTTAGACCAAAGAATTAGGTATTTATTACCCTCCTTTGAGGAGTTACTGCCTCTCTGACCAAGAGAAGGTTACATGATGTGGAGTCTGGACTTGGTAGGCAGTGAGATATGTGCCCTTCTCTTCCTACTGGAAGTGAGTTATTTGAACGGGTGGCAGTTTTCCGCAGGATGCAGTACACTAGACCAGTGTCCTGACAGCTTGTAGGTTCTCACTGTAGCTCTGAGGGTTGGAGCCACTCTCTCCTCGCTCCTTACCAAAGCCGTAGCCCATAGTGACAAGCCAGAGAGAAGCACGGCTCCCTGCTTCCCCGTCTCGTTCATGTGGTCCTGCTGCCTCCTCTGCAAAAGCCATAATGTTTGGAAATTCATGTATTTTGATTTTTCAGTTGCAGCAAGAAATCAAAGACTGGAGTAAATCACATGCTGAGCTCAGTGAGCAAATCAGATCATTTGAGAAGTCTCAGAAAGATCTAGAAGTAGCTCTCACTCACAAAGATGATAATATTAACGTGAGTTCATTTTCTTGAATACATGCTTGATTCTGATAAATTCTCATGAAATCTGTGCAGTTGAAATTGAGAGGCTGTTTCTAATAAATATCCTTTTGCTTCTTTTCTAGGCTTTGACTAATTGCATTACACAGTTGAATCGGTTAGATTGTGAATCTGAATCTGAGGATCAAAATAAAGGAGGAAATGAATCAGATGAATTAGCAAATGGAGAAGTGGGAGGTACGATTTCTGGGAGGTTGGACCTCTTTCTGCCTTCTTGTCTTTAAGTACACTGATGCTTTTTTCAGTGGACTGAATTTCCTATTAAGGGTTACAGGTGTAGATGCTTGTCACTGAATTTGTACAGTCAGCCCTCCAAATCTGTGGGTTTGCATCTGCAGATTTAGCAAACTGCATTTTGAAAATATTGGGAGGAGAAAAATTCCATAAAGTTCCAAAAAGCAAAGTTTCAATTTGCTTCATGCCAGCACCTGTTTACTTAACATTTACATCGTATAAGGTTTTATAAATAATACTTACTTAGAGGTGTGAAGTATGTGGGAGGGTCTGTGTAGGTTATGTTCAAACGTTGTGCTATTTTGTATAAAGTACTTGAGCATCCATAGGTTTTGGTTTCCTGTTGGGGGAGGTGTGGGAAGGAAGTCCTGGAGCCAGTCTCTTGTGGACACTGAGGGACTACAGGCCTTTGTGCACTGGGTGGAGGTGGGACGCTGGCTTGTAGTACAGCTTGGCACGCAGCGAACACTGACAGGGCTTTTCCCTCCATTGAGAGCTGGCTGTGTGCACTGGCGCCAGAGCAGCGTCAGTCCTGTCTCACTCCTCTGCATCCTGAACACTCTTTAGTAGGAGAAACTTGTTTCTCAGCTTCGTGTGCACTTTATCTGTAGCTCTGTGGTTTTACGGCCGCAACCAATTTTAAAAGTACTGAGCTGCAGGGAGCTGTAAACTAACCAAGCAATGAATGGAAGCTAAAGGGCAATAGTGTTTACTGATGAGGGAGGTACTTCTAGACACTGAATCCCGGTTGAATGTTGCCCGTATTGGGAGTGTTTTAAACTACACCTGGTAGCAGGTTCAAAGGGAGAGAAGAGGAGTGAGTCTTTCTAAATAAGATGTTTGAATGGGGGCAAGTAGGTCCAAGAGAGAAGAAAAGCTATATTTCACGTATCCCTTCTTGCTCAAGAACTGTATGGATGTTTATACTGTACAGACTGGGAATTCATTAATTTTTTCAATTTAACTTTGTAAATCTCTTGGAAGTCAAATAGCCTAATCATTTGGTTAGTTTGTTTTATCTTTGAATGTTAGAACATGGTAATTGTTTGGGGGAAATCAAGGACATATAGTGAAACAGTAAGGAAGGAAAGAGCAATGAAACCTTTTTTTTGTTTTTAGGTGACCGGAGTGAGAAGGTGAAAAATCAGATTAAGCAGATGATGGATGTTTCTCGGGTACAATCCTTTTTATAGAGTACTGTAATCCCCTGGAGAAAGAAATGGCAACCTACTCAAGTATTCTTGCCTCAGAAATCCCACGGACAGAGGAACCTGGCGGGTTACAGTCCATGGGGTCGCAAGAGTCAAAGGCTATTTACTATCAAGAATTCTTACTTTTAAGACTGTTTTTCTCTTCTGCAATTTTTAGACACGGACTGCAATATCCGTAGTTGAAGAGGATCTGAAACTTTTACAGTGTAAACTCAGAGCCTCCATGTCCACTAAATGTAACCTGGAAGGTAGGTTGCTTCTTAAAAAGAAATTGCTTTTGGAACAGTGAAGAATGACTTCCTTTTTCCATGTTTTTCACCCCCTTAATACTGCCCCCCTCAACAAGGTCTCCAGTTCTTGTGCACACACACGAAACTAAGATGTTTATCCCCTGTAGACCAAATAAAGAAATTAGAAGAGGATCGCAGCTCACTTCAGTCTGCCAAAACTGTGCTGGAAGATGAATGCAAAACACTAAGGCAGAAAGTAGAGATTCTAAATGAACTCTACCAGCAGAAGGAGATGGCTCTACAAAAGTAAGATTATCGTGCTTCATTGTTAACAGTATTGTCATTAACTAAATGCATGTGCTACTGTAGATAATCTTGTCTTTTTTAAAGATGGTTTATTGTATTTTTTATCTATAATTAGTATAAATTTGGCTTTCTTCCTTTTCTACCCTGTTTCCCATAACTTGCTTTTTTTTTTTTTTTTTCCATTTTGACTAATTGTCAGCAGTTATTGCCTGTAATTTACCTGAAGGGTGGTAGTTACTGGTACCAACAGTTGCTGTTCTGGAAGTGCTTCTTTTATGTTCTGTACCCTTTCTGCAGCTCCACCACTTATTCTGCTTTTCTTTGTTGTTGTCACTTACATCCTTTTTATTTCTCTTACATTTGTTCTTCCAGTTATTAATATAGCCTTTAAAAATCCTGAGTGGTTTATAAGACATGATTTTTAGTAGAATCAGTATACTTTAAAAAGAGTATTGAGTTATTGACAGTATTGTAAGTTTTTGGACTTAATATAGTCAAATATTCAGACTATACATATATAATATATAAATATGGCAAGGTTATTGGGAGTTTTGAATTTAGAAATACCTGTTTGGTATACATATTTAGGTATTAATCTTTTGAAATAGACATCTCAAATTAGGAGTTAGGTGTCTTTTGAAAGATATCCTTTTGTAGTTCATTTAAAATTTTCGTCACAAAAATAACCCGAACCCTCTGTAAAAGGAGTTTAATGGTGGCATTTGCTAAGTGTATTTGTTCCTGTAGTTCACGCTTTGGCGTTTACAGCAGTGTGTGAGAAGGCTTCTTTTGCTAAGGAAATTTAATCTTTTCCAAATGCTTTGTTTGCTATTGCCAGATGCTGTTAAACATTGAAACCATACCATTGACGTTTTCTCTTAATTCTTTCCTCACCAAGAAATCAGTTTAGATTTTCCACGTTTTATTCAGGCCAGCTCTAAGTACCTGGTTTGCTTTAGACAAATATTTCTTATTTCATTATTTATTACTTTTTAAAAAGCACTTCTCTGCCACCTGTAGTCATCTGAGTTACCTGAATGGCAGCTGCCTTTCTTTATGGCACGCGTAGTCAGCGTGGTGCGGCACTCTCCTGCACCCCTCAGCCCCGTGTCAGGGCGCACGCTGCACTCCGTCCCCAGAGCCACTGTGTGTGCTCAGACGCGGATCATCTCTCCTGCCACCCCTTACCCTAACTACTCACCTGTCTCCAGTTTCTCTTTCTTACACCTCTTCCAGAGTCTACAGCTGCTGGAACAAACTTCCCAAAGTATGAGTCCTTTTATAGCGTCACGGCTTAAAATCTGTCAAGAAGGATCCATTCCTTCAGGATCAGTTTCAAACTCTTCAGCAGGCACACAGGGCACTGCCCCTTTGTGATCCTGAGCTGCCTCTCCAGGTGCATTTCCTGTGACTCCTGATGCTGCCTTACCTGTAGCCTGACCACAGTTCCTTCATGCCACTCTGAGCTTCTTTGTCATTCTGTGTACTGCCTTTTCTGCAGTAAAATGGTTATGTGCCTTAAAATCTTTTCTAGAGTAAGTTGCGACATAAGTAGGTGAGTACTCAGAGTACTCCTTTTTTCCTTATAATGTAATTCCTACTTTTTCCTTGTAATGTTATTCCTAATTATAATGTATTTAAACCTGTTAAGGTTTACATCTGCATATAGATATTTTCTTTGTATTTGGTGGCCTGTTCTGTGTTCCTTTTTCTCTGCCTTCTTTCTGTCTTTTAGGTTGCTTGAATATTTTTCAGAATTCTGCTTTTCCATGTGTAAGCTAGGTAGTTATTGGTTGCTTTAATTGTCTTCATGTAATTACTCTAAAGACGGCAGCATGTATCCTGGACTTATTAAAGTAATAGACATCCTGACTTAGATGCTCCTGCATTTTAATTCTTTGTATATTTGAACTCCACAAGTTGTTTTTATTGTCCACTATAGTGCTTTCCAGCCAGTAGTCACTTAATTTACAAGCATACCTCATTTTATTGCATTTTGCTTTATTGTGCTTTGCAGATACTACATTTCTTAGAAATTGAAGGTTTGTGGCAACCCTGAGTCAAGCAGGTCTTGTCAGTACCATTTTTTTCAACAGCATTTGCTTATGTCATGTCTCTGTGTCATATTTTGGTAATTCTCACAGTATTTCAGAATTTTCCATTATTACTGTATTTGCTGTGGTGATCTGTGATCAGTGATCTTTAATGTTACTGTTACAAAGTGATCATAAAGGCTCAGATGATAGCTGCATATTTTAGCAGTTAAGTGTTTGATAGTTAAGGGTTGTGTGTGGTTTTCAGACATGATGCTGTTGCACACTTTATCATAGACTACTAACAGTACAGTGCAAACAGGACTTTCATATGCAGTGGGAGACTAAAAAAGTTCCAAAAGCCACTTTGTTCCTTTGCTTTATTGTGGTGGTCTGGACCTGAACCTGTAGTGTCTCTGAGCTCTGCCTGTCGTTCTTCTTTCTCCCCTGCACCTTTGGTGTCTCTCATTTGGAATCACTTTCATTCTACTTGAAGAACATCCTTTAGTGACACATTTGGCCAGTTTATCTTTGTGTGAATACTTCTTTATTTTGAGTCCTTTTTTTCAGGATCTTCTGCTGGCTCTGGGATTTTTGAATTTACTTAATTCCAGCACTTTAAAGATAACCAATTTCTTCCTGGTTTTAAAGTTTCTTCAAGGAGTCCAGTATCACTCTTATTTTCCCTGTTCAAATGTCTCACCCTTGGCTTTGTGGTCTTTAAAAGTTATTTCAGTTTTTCAGCAGTTTTATTAGGAGCTGCCTAAGTATGCGCGTTTTTGGTTTTCATTTCTCTTCTCTTTCTACCCCTCCCCCCAGTCTGTTTTGCATTTATGCTGTTTGAGATCATTGACATCTCCTGAATTTTGGGGGTTTTAATCCACGTATTAATTCTGTTGCATTCTTCTCTGAGATTCTGTTTAAATCTTTTAAAATTATTTCCCCCTGTGTCTCCTACATTGTCATCTGTATTTGCTTCATTCTGGATGTTTTTTTCTGACCTATCTTCCAGTGTGCTAGCGTCTCACTTCAGTTATTAAATCTGCTACTAAAATCGTTCATTGAGTTCTTAATTTCATTTACTGTGTTTTAGTTTTATATTTCTAATTCGTAATCTTTACTTCCGTGAATATGGGCACAGTTATTTTTAAGCCTGTGTGATAATTCCATTATGTGGATCCTCAGTGAGTCATTTCTGTTGTCTTTTAGATTTTAATCACAGTGTCTTGTGGGGTGCCTGGGCATTTTTGATTGAGTGGCGAACACTGTAGAGGGAATTGGAGGCCTTGGATGGTGTTATTTTCCTAAAGAAAAAACAGTTTGTTTTAGCAGGTGGCCGTTACTTTAATCCAGTCAGCAATAAAGATCATTCAGAGATGACTTAGTTCCTTCAAAGGACACTGTGTTGTTTGTTGTTTGTTTGGTACTCCCAAATACACAATTCTTTCTAGTCTCCATATAGCCTAAGGCTTTTACTGGTATCCCCCTCGTTGGGACCCCTCAGGTCTGCTTTGTTTTCTGTGCGCCCAGGAATCTGTTGAACTCTGTTCAGCCTGCTTCTGTCTCTTCATTGTCTTCAGCTCATGGGTCAGCCTAGGGGAAAAGGGACTTTGGATGGCAGGCTTACTTGTAATTCTGAGATTCCTTTTTTTGTTGGATTGTGACCTCATGTATTAGCTTGATGCTTTCAAGCATGTTCTTTATATTTTTGGCTAATGTTCTATGTATTTTGTTTAATGTTTTTTGTTCTATTTGTCTAATGTTTTTAATGTTCTCAAACTAACTCATTCATTCCTGGAAGGAAAACTGTGTCTGATCTTTCTTCGACCCAGTTTTCTCACATCTCTTCCTGTGCCAGAGTTAGGGGATTATTCTGTGGTTAAGTGCATTGTGAAACTGCGTTCAACAGTGCACTCTGTTCGTGCAGGGAGAGTACTTTACGCATATTGTATCTTCAGCGTCTTACAAGGTAACCAGTAGATTTTAGCCATTCATAAGACACTTGCTGAAGTATTGAATGGACAGTTACAAAAGAATATATAACACTTTTTCTGTGGTTACTGTTTTTACTGTGGTTTTTCTGATTATGCTTCTGATTCATAGAAACTAAGTTTCAAATTTCTTTTGAATCAGAACTATAGTCAAAGAAGCAGAAAGGTTAAAAAAAATAGCATTTTAAAACCATTACACATGTTGATACCATTACAGTTTTTTTTATAGTATATTAATATCTTGAACTTGAAAGTTAAAACCAATTTCTAGTAGGTGATGCTCTGATTATGGGACGGCTTAGATTCTTTTTCTATCCAATAGACACTGCCAACTGTAAGATCTTTCTCTTTCCCATAATCACAGTTCCATTGACATAGGCAGTAGAAGTTCCTCATCTGAAGTATAGAAGTGTTCTATGGTTAATTGCACAATTGGAAGACTTTCTAAAAGGCTTTTGAGGACTAATTATCATGGTGCCAGTCTGGGTTGAGAAATAGCTCTTCCAAGATTGAAATAAGAGAAATAATTACAGGTCTTTCCATGGTAGAAATAAGAGCCATAATTATCCCCTGCTCTATCCTAATAAGTTTGATTGTATTAGATTGATCAGTCCTGGCTTTCCATATTGAAGTAAAATGAGCTCTCATTGTCTCAAACACAAGAAACTTGCCCATGGGGTGCAGCTATTTTTTCCATTTGTTTCCTTTATTAGTGAGTAGAGAATTGTGAAAAGTTAAAAAATTCAAGTGTTGCCAACAGGCAGAGTTTGATTTTTATTCCTAAGTGGCAGGTTTGAATTCCTTCCTATGACTTTGTATGAATATGTTTTGGAAAGGATGGGAAGTAACCTAGAGACATTTAGACAGAATGCTGGGGAAAAAGAGAAGCACCTTCATTTGACAACTGATTTTATCTTAGGAAATTGAGTCAAGAAGAGTATGAGCGGCAAGAAAGAGAGCAGCGGCTGTCAGCTGCAGATGAAAAGGCGGTTTTGGCAGCAGAGGAAGTGAAAACTTACAAGTGAGTTCAGATTCTGAGAAGGGTGTCAGTGGCTGATGAAACTACTGTAGGCGGTTTTTCAAAACAAAACTGTTTTTAAACTGTGTAGAACAAAAATAGCACCAAAGCAGAAATAAATGGTCAAAACATTTAATTAACATGAGAAAACATAAATTTAAGCTAACAAAGGAAAAAAGTGTTAAGTTAGCAGAAATTTCCTTACACCCAATATTAGCAAGACTGAGGGAGCTTGGTTCATGCCAAAAGTTCTGAGTGGTTTTATATATTGGAGAAATTCTTTTTTGGACGGCAGTTTGCTGTATGATGTATCTAAAAATCATTGAAACGATAGTTGTCATAGCTCTGGAATATTTTCTGTGAACATAATTAAAAGAAGAAACAGCTTTCTGGAGAAAAGATTTATAGCAGGATTGTTTGAGAACATATGAAAAGCAGTTAAGGAAATTATAATGTATCAATTCAGAATCTCTAGTTCTTAAAGAAGGAAATTATGTAGTATTAGTTTTGCTCACAATGTGCTCCTATAACCACGCAAAATGTGTTTTTGTATGTATGGCTGAAGTCTAAAAGGGTACAGTTGTTAAAGGGAACATGGTGAGATTGTGTAAAATTTTATTCAGTTGTGTTTTAAATAATAAAAGGAAGTTTAACCCTTAGGCGGAGAATTGAAGAAATGGAGGATGAACTACAGAAAACAGAGCGCGCATTTAAAAACCAGGTAAATTATACTGCCCTACAGGGCAGAATTCTTTGCTATCTGATATAGATTATTACAATAACTATTATAGTGAATCCTTGAACATATTTCTTGATGGGTTGTCTTTTTCAGATTGCTACTCATGAGAAGAAAGCTCACGATAACTGGGTAAGATTTTTTTTTTCTTTATTTTGTGTGGTCTATCACAGCTTATTTTGGATTTTTTTTCCTCCCAATAGCTCAAAGCTCGTGCTGCAGAAAGAGCTATAGCTGAAGAGAAAAGAGAAGCTGCCAATTTGAGACATAAGTATGTGTTTTTAAAACTTATATTCTCAGTGTGTTTTAAGAGTTTTTAAAGGCTGTACCATATTAGAAGGAATTTTCTATTTCATATTTAAGTCTATTATTTCTTCATATTCAAGATTATTGGAACTGACCCAAAAGATGGCAATGATGCAAGAAGAACCTGTGATTGTAAAACCAATGCCAGGAAGACCCAACACACACAACCCTCCACGGAGAGGTAGGGAGTACTTTTAAATGGCAGCAGTCTATATTTTGGTGTAAAATGTGTTTAAGTTACTTTTTATTCTGTAATATGTGTGTAATATTTATGATGTCTTAGAAATAATCCCAAGAACTTACTAAAGAAAAAAAGATGAAAGTGCCAACTCTTCCCCGTTGTCTTCAGGTCCCCTGAGCCAGAATGGCTCTTTTGGCCCATCTCCTGTGAGCGGTGGAGAATGCTCCCCACCGCTGACAGCAGACCCACCCGCAAGACCTCTGTCTGCTACGCTTAATCGAAGAGAGCTGCCTCGAAGTGAATTTGGTGAGCATTGCCATGTTACCTTGTGGTAAACTGTTTCAAGAGTTCTTTCCTTCTTTGAGAATTCTGTTGCTAATGTAATCAGCAGTTGAGAATTTGGGTCTGTCCAATATAGAGAAGGATTAATTTGTCTTGGTGAGTAAACACAACTTTAGATCTGCTTTAGAACAAAAAGCATTTATTTATTGTTATGATAGTATTGTGTTTATTATGTGAACATATATAAACATTTATATACCGTATATATATAAATATCACTGATTATTGTTTCTTTTCAGATTTTTGTTGTGAAGTATAAACCTTTATCTTTAAATTTCTGTTGAGTTCCTCTCTTGAATATTATAAAAGTAGCCTTAAAACTTTACAGTTAATGCAGTATACATCTACTTCTCATTACTTTAGTATGAAATGCTATTTAAGTCTAGTTCTAATCATAAATGTGTCTATACTTGTTAAGATACAAAAGTCACATTACATATGGACTGAAAAGTCTAAACAATCGCTCGTAGCTTGAAGTGCCTGACTGGTGCTGGTGCTGTTAATATGCAGGTCTTTCAGTCCAGCATAGTTCTTTCTTTAATTCTGTAGGTTTGTGCATAAACTGTAAGTGATTTCTCCTCATATGTATTGGGAGACCCGTTTTAAATTTTGCTTTAGGTAGATTGAACCCTGACCTGTCCACAGTTGGTTTATTCTGGAAAATTCATGCAAAGGCTTTGTTACCTCTCTCTCAAGGATCAGTGGATGGGCCTCTCCCTCGGTCTCGATGGGCCTCTGAGGCATCTGGGAAAGCCTCTGCCTCTGGTAAGGGACCTGAGTGTGTTCACAGAGTCTCAGATTGTGGAGGAAGTGGGCGGAGGCCTTTGTAGTCCTTCAGAGCGCGTATACGAGTCAGAACAAGCCTAAGTCTGCTCTCTGGCTTCCCACAGATCCAGAATCCAGCGCTGCTCCTGTGGTGAACAGCAGCTCCAGAAGCTCTTCGCCCTCTAAGGTGATGGATGAGGGCAAGGTAAAATCTGCAGTCATTTTGAATTGTTATTAGGTATTTCTGGACACATTTAACTTTTTCTACAACATCTTCTCTTTGCCTCATCCATCTCCCTTTTATATGTTCTATCTGTACCATCTCATTTATTTTTTGAAAAAGCAAACTGTTCCCCAAGAGCCTGAAGGCCCTTCAGTTCCCAGCACTCCTTCTTTGGCTGAGCATCCAGTATCAGTAAGTACTTAGAGGTTGAGAGCAACACTGCATTTTCTACTTGGTGTATTTCTAGAAAAGTTCCAAGGAGCATGACACTAATCTGCTTTGCTTAAAATTGCATGGCGATACTGACCTTATGACCTCGAAGTGTTGCTGGGTTGCTGAAGTCTGGTTGGTTGGTTTTTTACTCCTTTTTCCTGTTTTGGTTAAGTGATCAATCTCTTTAGAGCATCTATTTGAAATAACCTTAAAAAATGTGAAAAAGTCATCACTCCAACACTGTGTGTGCTTCAACAATGACAGCTCGAAGGCAAATCAGGTCATCATATATTGCATAAATTCATCATTATTATGTATTTATTTGGAAGTATGCTATTTAAGAATATCTCCAGTAGGATGTATACTAGGCAAGCCCTGTGCCGTATTGTGAATAATCTGAAATTACAGATTGGTAACAGAGGTTGATTGCCGTAAGTGAAATACTGAATAGTGGAAATCTTTGATTACCCATTATGCCATTTCCCAGCAGCAGCCTTAAATTATGTTCACAGAAGGGTCTTCTCTTGCAGCTTGCATAGCTGTGACAGGGGGTGAGTCCTGTGATTATAGAGTGCTTTACTATGTTGAAATCAAGATACATATTTTCTTTATTGAGAATTTCCAACCCAGTTTCCCACAGGGAAGTACAGGTTAGTACTTCGTAGCACAAAGGATGGTGTTACTGGGGAATGAGGGTGGCTGTTCGAGCTGTGCCTGCTGAACTTGGATATATATAGCACTGTCTGTGTGGAAATCCTTCGACGTCCAGGGCAGGACTGTAGGAGGACACATTGCTTGAGAGCTCTTTTTATCCCAGGGCAACCTGGAGAAGACCCAAGACCCCTTTAGAGTGGCAGACTTCAGAGAGTGGCGCCTCCTTTGACAGGGGGAGGCAGAGGAGGACGAGTGCAGGCTTGGAGTCAGACCCCCTGTAGTGAATTCTAACTCAGCCTCTTTATGCGCTGTGTGACCATTAGCAAAGTATCTAATACTCTCTGTGCCTCTTTTCCCTCATGTTTAAAATAAGATGAGATCTTATAACATATGAAAGGAAATTGAAGGTACTTTGAATAGTAGCTTTTATTACGTGTGTGAAAAATGGATTTTTTCATTCCTTATTGTTCTTTCCATTCTTAATATGGAAAAAGGAGCTCTCGTGATGGGAGGGAGGGGCTGCCCTAGACACAGGTGTGTATGGTATGGTGTTTTTTCAGTTGGGAATTGCCTGTTAATATCCTTTGACAGTCCTCTTGCTGCCTCTGTGTTTGCACATACAAGCAATAATACAACTACGGTGAAAGTGTTCCTTCCTCTGACATTCTCTTAGCCCACCGGAGCTCTCAGGGATGGATAAGAGGGGTGGAATTCTAGTCGGCTCTTTGGACAAGCGCCTGACATCTGCTTCAATGGGTTTTAGCTCTTATGGTGTCGGTGCTTTTATATGTTATATCCAGGTATTTCAGAACTGTCATTACTTCTGCTTTGCAGGTTAGTATGGCTGCAAAAGGGCCCCCTTCCTTTCCAGGGGCACCCCTCATGAGCTCCCCGGTGGGAGGCCCTCTACTGCCACCCATCCGATATGGACCACCTCCTCAACTCTGTGGGCCTTTTGGACCTCGGCCACTTCCTCCACCCTTTGGTATGATGACTGAATAGTAGTGATAGACTTGTAAAGTGTATTCATCTTTTCATTCTAATCCTTGGTAAAATGTTAACAGTAGCCATTGCAGGGCTGTGCAGTGAAAGGGTAAAGCTGACTGATATATTTGAACTTCTCCACCAGTTTCTTAGGATACAAGGGGTGCTGCATCATCTCCCTGTACTGAGATGGACAGGAGGAATCTCTTGTAGACAGAGAAAAGGGATTGTTCATAGAAAGTCAGAAATACTTCTGCCTATGTTGCTTGAACATCTCTGGCTGCATACTAGGCTCTGTCGTGGATAGAATTAACTGTCCTAACTTCACGAGCTTAAGGGATCCTATAGGATACACATACATACATTATACAACATAAAACTTGTAATCACCATAACAGAAGCATAAGCAATGGGTCACAGTATAAAAGGAAAGATGAAGCCATCACTACCCACCTTGGGAATAAATAGGAAGGAAGTGTTGAAGAGAAGGTAGAATGTAACCGCTAATAGGTGGAAAGCTGCTGAATTCAATTAGGTGGAGCTGGCAGGCCTTTCCCAGCAGGGCAGACACCTTGGTTTTGATGGCATGTGTAGGTCCATGCTGAGCTCCTCTGTGCATTTTTAATTGACACAGTAACTGGGATTTCCCTTATCAGAATTTACTTACAGTGAAACCCTTATTTCATGATCTATCATCTTGGTATGATGCATAGTGTTTCTGAGTACAAATCAAGCTCTTAGGAGATACAGACAGCAGAAGTGTATAGATGAGAAAAACCACATGCTAGGTAGAGCCATGCTGAAGTCCAGCCTCTGTTGCTTTGTGACTGCCTGGCCACAGGCATGTGACTTAAACCTGCTGAGCCTGTTTGCCTCGTCTGTGGACCCACCACCTGACTTCCAGGGGTATGAGAAATTGATTAACATACTGGGAACTGTCTAAATTTAGGTGTGTTCATATATAGTTACATGACTTAATTTTAATTTTTTCAGGTCCTGGTTTGCGTCCACCGCTAGGCTTAAGAGAATATGCACCAGGTGTTCCACCAGGAAAACGGGACCTGCCTCTTGACCCTCGAGAGTTTTTACCACCAGGACATGCACCTTTTAGACCTTTAGGCTCTCTTGGCCCAAGAGAGTACTTTATTCCTGGTACCCGATTACCACCCCCCACCCATGGGCCCCAGGATTATCCACCTTCCTCTGCTGCAAGAGACTTACCACCCTCCGGCTCCAGGGATGAGCCCCCACCTGCCTCTCAGGGCACTAGCCAGGACTGCTCACCGGCTTTAAAACAGAGCCCATAACTGACCTTGGACATTCAGTCTGAGAGAAAGTGGACTGTGCACTATTCTTTACAGTTAAGGCTTTCATTGGCTTCAAAATCCAAAAGCTGACTTTAAAAGATTTGTTTTTAAATCTTAGCTGCCCTGGCAGTGTGCATTTTTGAGCCAAACAATTAAAAAAATATAATTTCCCCCCAAAATAAATCACCTTGTAAGCTGGAGCCTCCTTACAACTTTGAAATGTGCAATAAAAAAAATACCTGTGTTTTAGTTCATGTAGCATATGTTACTGCTAAATGATTTAGAATGTTGTGAAAAGTATGAACATTTCCTGTGGAAATGCTATAAGAACATGTATTTCCATTTATTATCCTATTTTTAGTGTACACCAGTTGAATATAGAGCAATGGTATTTATAAGCTTGATTTTTAAAAAAAATATCTGGTCACAAAGACTGTTACGCTAAAAATGTTTACTTAAAGATCACTAAAATTTTATCTCCCCTCTTGCTTAAGTTCTTTGTAGTAATAGTAGTTCATAAAAATTTGGTTATTAATATTTCCCAGTGTCTCTTGATTCACTGGATTGTTTTCTCCTGAGATTTATACCATTTTGGAAACACGTAAACTCAAGCTTCCAAAACTGAAGATGGTGACCTGGCAGCATGCTCCCCTGGCCCACTGCTCAGGCGTTCAACCTCAGAGTCACCGGGGAGCATCGCTACTGATGCCTTCCTTCTACTTCAGAGAAGTCATCAGGCCTATTTGACAGCAGTCACGTGCTTTCTCGTGACTCATTCGTTTTGACTTAAGAGTGGTTTCCTGAGTATGAGTTTACATGTCACAAAGTTGTTTAACCTGATGTTCTGTTGCTTTTACTGTTATTTTGTTAAGGGTGCGTAACAGAAAAATGAAAATGCTGTGTTGCAACCATAAAGTAAGAAAATTTCTTTTAAAAGATGTAGTGTCTATTATTTCTCCTATCCCTTGCCACTGGCTTTCAAGGAACATGGCAAAAAAAAGACCAAAGCATATATAATACTATGAGAAAGAATGATTTAGGATTCTAAGACGTGTAACATGCCCTAGGTCAGCAACCATGGGCTGAACTCAGTTCTTTTCATTGACTGATACTACTACAAAATTAATATTTGAATCCTAGCACCTACATTTAAAAGTAAATAAATCTGAGAATCTAGGAATGCACCATAAGTACTACACTCATTACTATACAATGTCTTTTAAGCAATATTTCTAAGTCCTAACTTATCAGACACTTCAAACTCTAGTAACTTAGCACATTTTAAGACTAAGATTTCATTAAATCAAAATTACAAAAGGTTTACATTCTTGTTCACAGCTAGATCATACACTCCCATTCTCTCGAATTCTATAATGTGATGAACCTGATGATATCTAGACCATGACTTGCCACCATAAAGAGTATTTAGTCCACTAAGAATACCTGAAAAGTAAAACAAATTCTTCACTGTGAAGCAAAATTTTTTCTTAATACTAAAGTAAAAGGCCTTTGAAGGAAGACAAGTCTTCTAAAATTCATAGTAAGTATATAAGTTTTTCAGGAAAAGGAAATTCCATATGTCCTATTTAATATCAAAAACAGAATTTTTAAGAGGAAAACTCCATAGTTGAACAGCATAGGTTATTTTTAACCATGTAAAATAGATTTAAGTCACAAATACAGCTTTTGAGTATACTGATCTCTTTAGGACGTGAAATAATGGTGGATAATAATTTCAGAATTTAATATTTAGATTCTACCAGTTAGGAAGATTAATAAAGTAGCAAAGGTACATTAAATCTGTTTTAAAAATCCAATCTGGAGCCTTTTTCTTTACCTCTAAAGCCCTTTTTGGTGTTCATCATATATTACTGAAAAGTCAGTAAATGGTAGAGAAATTCTAAGTGTGGCCTGAGTGGGTCCGAACCTGCCAACACTGCTGCCTCCCAGAACCTCTCTGCGCCGCTTCTTCAGTATGGCCCACGTACGCTGCCAGCTCAGAGAGGGCATGGGGGACATCATCCCTCAGTTGCATCAGATGTGGCCAATCCCGAAAATTATATCTGTTTCAGAAGTCACCTGCAGCTAACTGTCTTCTTGGCTTAATTGGTAAAATCATCTTTTATGGAGCAGCAATATTTCAGCCTGAAAGTCTGCAATAGTTTTTATTGTTCAATAGCTGATTTTTTTCATTGAAAAGAATTTGTGGGATGTAGAGTATTCCGTGTCTACTATGTCAATTCATTTTGTAATTCAGATCTGAATTACAAAGCTAAGTTAATCATTGTTCCATTTAAGCTTTTTGTTAATACTGATGAGGCATTTGTAGTTCATGTAAACCATGTTTTTGTGAATGACAGCAGATGTGACATAAACGATCACCTTGATGTTCATGTCTTATGGTCTATGAGAAAAGAGAACACTAAATCAGTTTTGCTACATTTTAATGGTAGATTTTTTTAAGGGATTATTTTTAGGTCTTGTCAGCAACATCAAACAAAAGGTACTGAGTACTCCACAGGGTACAGAGTGCTGCCAAGCACCTCAGAAAATGTACATGACATGGAGAAAATGTGATTCTTGCCCCTTGAGGAGCTTACACTCTGGGTAGGAGTGGGGGTGGGCTGACAACTCACAGTCTATATAAGAGCTGCATGAACAACAAAGTAATTTATTAAGGCAAAATCTTCATCTCCTCAAGATAATTGTGGGTGGAATGATTTTGGAATTAATCTAATCAAGATGAGGCAAGACAATTTTGTGGAGAATTCTTAACATCTATCATAGTAAAGGGAACTGACTCGAAAGACAACTGAAAGTGGAGACTAGGTCTCCTGAAGTGTAACAGCTGGAACTGAATTATGGTTACTTATTTTAAAAAGCAAACATACTGAATGGTATGACTAGGCTTGTTACACTAGTTTAAAAACAGGCCAAGTACTGGCACTGCATTTTGCTCATGCTAGTGTTGGTCATTTATTTAAAACAGTGACTATTAGGTATGTGGGCTCCACATCTAACCCGCAGAATGCCCACCCCAAATCTTCATGTTCTGTGTATCAAATATCCACCGTGTATGTACTATGAAAGTTTTATTTAGGCCCCATTATTAAGTCAATGTAAATAGTCAAATTATAATAAGCTAATGACCTGCATATTTCCATATGGATGAATGTCAATATATCTAAATAGGAAATAAATGGCAATCCTATCTACCTATATAGAAAAAAAATAGAATATCTCCAGATTTGCATACTCATCACTACAGAAGAGGTATGCAGGTTTTAAGGTTTCACAATCAGTTGTCAGAAAAACAGCAGTTATTCCTGCAGTATCTCATTAGCATCTGACTCAAATTATTTTTAGATTACATGATTTAGAAGACATTATAAACCCACCAAGAATTTGTAATTCTGAGATGGTTTGATTAACCCTAGAATCACTATCAGAAAGAGTAACAATGTGATGTAGGAAAAAAGCTAATCAATGTGACTAAAAATATGCTCACTTTCAGAACAATCTGGTCATCTGGAAAAATCCTAGCTACAACCTGTGAACACTCCCATGTGGGAGACTGGCCAAGGCACACGATTTCTAGGCAGAAAAACCATGAGATCGGGGTGAATTGAGGCTGTCTCTTAAGGAGCAGCCTATAAACTTCCAGACTGACTTTCAGCATAATTGGTCCCATTTTCTCTAAAGCAGTTTCATGCTCTCCCCACATCAACCCAAAGTTTGACATTAACTCGGAAAGCTAAAGAACATATCGGAGCAGAAGTGAACAGGTGTGTAAACTCTAGCACATTCTTATTGCTGTATTACGTTTGAAGACGAGCACATCCCACCCACAACAGTGTTGTTCCAGGAAGTAGGGCAGGAGTAGTGGTAAATTAGGAAAGAGACTATTAATTGCACAATTAATAGGAAAGTGAAAATGTTTCAAGATCTACAATAAGCCTATATCCAAAGAGTCTGTTATGTCAGTGATGCTGGACTTTGAATTCTGTGCTACAGCTTGTAATGGACTCACTCTGGCCTGCCGGCCTGGGTCCGGGTTGCCTCCTGCCTGTTGGTGGGTGCGTATGCTACACAGAGCTATGATGGATTCTATGGAGTGGTGAGATTCACAGAAGTTCCGGGATACTCATGTCAGGATCATTCCTTGTGCAAAGTTTGATGCAGATGAAGATAAAGTGGTTTCTTGGTCAATAACTGCAATTTCTTTCTTTTAAAGTCAGTGGGTTTCTTGTATCTGTAACCACAACAGAAAAACCGTCGATAAGCGATCGATTCCAAGGTCACATACTAAGACGAGATACTAGCCACCATTCATTAGTACTCATTCTGTGTGTGCATCACTTACAGTTCTATTACAATTGGCCCAGGTTTAATTTCATCCATCTCCATGAAAGCAAAACACTTGGTGCTGGTAAACCTTTTTTTAGGCTTGTAGTGTTTGAATTCAAAAAAAATAGCTGCACCTAAGAAATTAAAGCAAAATACATTAGCCACAGTCAGCCCATGCTAGAGTCTCACCAGCAGCCAATGAACAAGCAACAACTATCATAAACGGTCACAACAAAGTGACCTTTGCCAAGCTGATGTCTCCCTGTGATACAGCTGACTGTGTGTCACCCCCAACTCTTCTGTACCTAAAGGAGGGGCATGTGTCTGTACCATCTAGCTCTACAAAGCAGAGCAAAACTTGAGCCAGACTGACTCAATAATGTTAATAAGTTTATCTACAGATAGAATTATAAAATATTAAGAACAGAAAACACTAAATACTATAAAAAAGAACACCGAAGATACTTGTTAAGTATGAACATTACTCACAGAAACTCAACTCAGTAGAAAAGGCTTATTAAAAAGTTCATCAAAAAAATCCAAACTTAGTTTCTCCCCATCCAAAATAAAAAAAAATTCAGTATCTGGGGTGTTTTAAAGTTTGAAACAACATAAATCATGAGCTGGTTCAGTTTTTAAATGTATTACTTCCTAATACATTCCTCAGTGTCCAAAGCCCTATTTTGTTTTTCCTGGAATAACAAGTCCTTGTGTAAAGACAGCACTCTGCAAGATGAAGGCTTAGAAAGCAGAACTATTCCCGCCCCCTCCCCCAAAAAACACACACAATGAGCAAGTGGTGATGAAAGTTTGCTCTCCAAAGTCCTACAGATAAGCTCTCTCTACCTCCCCATAGAAAAAAGCTAAAAACCGAATAAGCTGCCTCATCCACATAGCCAAGAACAATTTCTAACAAAGGCTAAGGAAAGAGAAGGTTGCCAGGCTCTCATTCTTAACCGACTCCTTACTAACATGGCCTTAACCAGTGGCTCTGGGCCTTGCTTTGCTTTTATAGACAATCAACAGACATCTAATGCTCTCGTGGATGACAAAACTACTGACTGACTAGACCTTTCACAATGCTAAGAAATGTGTGTGCAGTTCTGGTGCCTGGGTCCAAATGAAGCACTCCGCATGTCAAGGAAGGAGAGCAAAACCTATCGCTTAGGAGGCAAACGGATGTGGTCGCGGGGGAGACAGGCTTGCTTATTTATTTATTTGCTGTACCACGTGGCTTATGGGTTCTTAGTTCCATAAGAGATTGAGATCCAGGCCCCGGCAGTTAAAGTGCCAAGTCCTAACCCCTGGATCACCAAGGAACTCCCAAGATGGGCATATTTAGCATCTACTACCAACACACAAGGATTACAGTTGTTAGGTTACCAGTGACCTTCTGTTCCCAGGTGCATGACCCTGCCATGTCCACAAAACAGGAGCTTCTCTTCTCCCTTCCATAGCAATGATAGAAAAAATCCTCACAGGTTTTTAAGATAGCAGATTACATTTCTTCAGCTATAGACCTATCTCCTTATCCCTCTGATTGTGTCTGAGGTCTGAATAAATGTAAAAGTCAAGTCACATTTGAAAACATTAAAGTCCAAATAAGATACTATCATTAAAAAATTTATTATTCATCTGCATCGTCTCTACAAAATATATTTCCTGCATTTCTGGTACGCACAGCTCTATCTATACTTCATGGCATTTATCAGTAAGAGCAAGATGTAAAATGAGAATAGCTTATACGAAGAATAACTGAAATGCTTATCAACATGAAGTGTGCTCACTAGCATTAGCTTCAGTTAAAAGGACAGCACTGTACACAACAGATTCAAAGTCACAGAAAAGGACGAGTCAAATTCTGAATATAGTTCTACTTTTAGCATCACAAACCTTTGGTTAATTTTTCAACATGCTTCTGGAGCTCAATGTCCACATTAAAATGAACATATGTATCTTCTTTTCTTGAAGCCACAGGAGTATCTTGCACAGGAGTTAAATCTATGCCATTCAGATCTAGAGAGGAAATAAAATTTCTGCTCAGAGCCCTCAAACACACAGACTTAGAAACTGCAAAGGAATTGCAATGCACTGTGTTTCCTGAAGAGGCAAGAGCTGAGAGGAGTTTCCCAGGCTGATAGACACCCATGTCTGGGGTGAGCAGGTACCTGAAGGTGGCTGGTTTCCGAAGTCATGTGGAGGGCGCAGAGCAGAGGGTGGGAGACCCCATGGGTGGAGAAGGAAGCCTCTTTACAGATCATGGAATTGGTTCCTGCTGGCTAAGACGTGTCTTCTGGGGGAGTAGGCCAGTGTATTTTTGTGATTTACATTTGGGGATGTAATACACCACAGAGGTGCCGCTACCCCTACTTTCCAACCTTGTCCAGGTGCATGGTATGGAAATCGAACATCAGCAGCATCACCCTGCTGTATTCATGTCAGAGGACCAAACAGTGGACACGACAGCTGCCAACGAAACCTTGCCAGGAATGACCACTTCTTATGTCTATTACTTAAATTCTGATGCTATGTGCTACAACATATGCTGATTTACAATAAGCAGATGACACACGATGTAGGGTATATGGCTGTAACTTCTGGAGCCAGGAATCATCTAGTTTAATCAAATCCAACACAGACTCATTTAATAACCACTCAACTGTTTATGTATTATTCAACAGACCCATCTTAGGGACCTTCAAACAAGAGAATATGTTTGATCACTTCAGTTCCTGAAGATGTTTACATAAAACACGTTTCAGTTCAACCATATGCAAAAGTAATATAATACCTACATTTCATTACCTTTTTTTTTGTATTTTACAAATGTTCATTCCTGAGCGAGAGATGCAGTTTTGTGAATGGCCTATCAGATAACCTAGTGTAGCTACTCTGCGGTAGACCTACAGATCTGAGAGCTCACAAAACCAGAGGCTAAAGTATCATAGCATCAGTGCTGAGGATCATGGTGTTTTCATGTCAAAATTCTTTTTTTTTGCCAAAATCCTTTTTCTTTTACTTGGTACTAATGAGCCCATGGGTCTGAATGTTTCAGTGATTGGTAAGCGTTCCCTCTAGTTAATTTTAGTCCGCATCTGTTTTGATTTGTCTTCAACTGTAGGTTTATTAACTGTGCAGTTATTTCTGAATAATAGTAAGACAGTTTCATTCTGTCACCCAATAATTATTTTTAAAAGACTGTTGAGTGCCTTACATGTAAAGTGCTGTATAAAAAGCTTAGCAATGACAAAAGAATTCAACCATTGCAGTTTCCCTTAAACCAATGATCAAAAAAGTTGTTTTCAAGGAATAAACAGTTTGCCACCTTGAACAGTACAATAAAACAAATCCTAAGAGTAATCACGCTTAATAATGACAGTGACATAGTTAAGAATAAAAAAATACATCACTTGTCTAATGTCCTGCAGGATATATTCAGGGTGTAGTTTATGTATGCGTCCTATTCCCCTATCTCCACTCATGATTCACTGAAGGCTGATTCTCATCCACCTCTGCACAGCTCTCCTATGTACAAACCTCTGTTGGACAGGAATGAGAGGGCCTGAAGTGGAGGCACAGGAAAACAGAATACTGGGCTTTGCAAAGAAAACCACACATCCTTGGAAAGTGGGGGACCTTTCTTTAACCCATTTCCTGAAGGATGTATCTGGTATAAAAGACAGTGTGTCTGTGTAGTCAGCACCCCTGATGGAATTTGGAAGAATAAAAAGACATACATAGAGAAAAAACCAAAAGCAACTGTGAGTATAAGTTATGGATACGAAAATATTTTCTGTAAATCTCTGAGAAATGTTAGGACAAGGAATGATGACCACATCTTCCCAGGATTTAGCCTCACTATAAAATGAACTAAAACGAATTGTCACATATAAAACCTCACGAACCCCCCAAAAGTCCCAAATGAGAAGCAACATTTTAAAATTCGCCAGAGAGAAGATAGGTATATGCAGTTACTGACCTTTTACACTAACTGTGATATAGGGATCAATGCATTGCCCGGCATCTTTCAGGCCAATTTTCTCAATCCTGATAGTGAGTAACGTCATTCCTGGTTCTGATGGCAACCTTGGTAGTAAAGTACCTGGCAACAGAGAAACAGCAATAAAAATGAGTTCCACCAATAATTCCAGGGTAAATATTTTAACAACATAGAGAAGATATTGCTTTGCTCTTAATTGGCTTAGTAACTAGGCAGGCATTATTCTGGTTACCAAAACTCCCAAACACTTGATGTTATTCTTTTCAAATCCTTAATTATACATAAAATATACCTATACTCCCATACTCCATATTTAACATGAAAGCATAAATTACTAACTCAAGTTTGTTAAAAATTCCACTCCAGGAAGCTGAATTACAAATTACCATGTAATTAATAATGTATGTAATATATTCATACAATATTCACACTTCACATTTATTGCTATATATATAATAGACCCCATATTTCAATGTGAAATGGTAGAACAAAGACAGAAAAAGCTTTTTAAACATGTTATATTTTCCTAAAGCTTGAACAATTTAATAACAGAACCAATCAACAAATCACTTACTACTAATGGAGGAAATAACTTATAACTTAATATTTATACATTTAATTGAATAACTTTACAGTCTCATTTCCCACTGCTTTCTTCATCCTATTCTTTATGATCTAGTCTCTCAGAAATCAATTCTGCTGAGAATGTTACATAAAACTACAAGAGCAACTGTATGCTTGAAATCTTTTCCATAAATTGATTAGTTTTTAAAACTGAAAAACCACCCAGAACCACATAAGAGCATTCACCACCGAGAAAATAATATGAAGAAAGAAATCACTTATACAGTTTGTTCATTTATTTCCAATAACTGACGAACAACAAATGCAAACAGAAGTTGATTTTAATATGCATATAGTACCACAAATTACAGAACCTGACATTTATAAAGGACATTAGCCAACATTATTCACATTTCTATCCAACAATGTGTTATCCTGCTTTTATTTTTTTAAAGATTAAAACAACATTTTTTTTTATTTTTATTTTTTTTATTATTGTTTTTGCCATACATTGTCATGATATCACCATGGGTTTACATATGCTTCCCCTCCGGGTCCCCCCTCCCTCCTCCCTCCCCCCCGGGAAATCTCGCTGCACCAGTCCCGAGCATCAATCCTGGGCTGGCAATTGATTAGACACATGACAATTAACATGCTTCAATGCCCTTCTCCCATCTCATCCCACCCTTACCCTCATCCACAAAGTCCACAAGTCTATTCTATACATCTGCGTTCCTTTTGTTGTCTCCCATGTTGGGTTCTCATTACTGTCTTTCTAAATTCCATATATATGTGTTAATATACTGTATTGTTGTTTTTGCTTCTGGCTTACTTCACTCTGGATAATGGGCTCCAGTTTCGTCCATCTGAGTAGAATTGCTTCAAATGAATTTTTTTTTAATGCTGAGTAATATTCCATTGTGTATATGTACCACAGCTTTCTTATCCATTCGTCAGTTGATGGGCATCTAGGTTGCTTCCATGTCCTGGCTATTGTAAACAATGCAGCGATGAACATTGGGGTGCACGTGGCTCTTTCAATTCTGGTTTCCTCGGTGTATATGCCCAGCAGTGGGATTGCCGGGTCATATGGCAGGTCTATTTGCAGCTTTTTAAGGAACCTCCACACTGTTTTCCATAGTGGCTGTACTAGTTTGCATTCCCACCAACAGTGTAAGAGGGTTCCCTTTTCTCCACATCCTCTCCAGCATTTATTGCTTGTAGACTTTTGGATGGCAGCCATTCTGACTGGTGTAAAGTGGTACCTCATTGTAGTTTTGATTTGCATTTCTCTGATAATGAGTGATGTTGAGCATCTTTTCATGTGTTTGTTAGCCATTTTTATATCTTCCTTGGAGAAATGTCTGTTAAGTTCTTTGGCCCACTTTTTAATTGGGTTGTTTATTTTTCTAGAATGGAGCTGCAGGAGTTGTTTGTAAATTTTTGAGATTAATTGTTTGTCTGTTGCTTCATTGGCTATTATTTTCTCCCATTCTGAAGGCTGTCTTTTCACCTTGCTTATAGTTTCCTTTGTTGTGCAAAAGCTTTTAATTTTAATTAGGTCCCATTTGTTTATTCGTGTTTTTATTTCCAATATTCTGGGAGGTGGGTCATGGAGCATTCCGCTTTGGATTATAGCAGAGAGTGTTTTGCCTATGTTATCCTCTAGGAGTTTTATAGTTTCTGGTCTTATGCTTAGATCTTTGATCCATTTTGAGTTTATCTTTGTGTATGGTGTTAGAAAGTGATCTAGTTTCATTCTTTTACAAGTGGCTGTCCAGTTTTCCCAGCACCACTTGTTAAAGAGGTTGTCTTTTCTCCATTGTATATTCTTGCCTCCTTTGTCAAAGATAAGGTGTCCATAGATGCGTGGATTTATCTCTGGGCTTTCTATTCTGTTCCATTGATCTATGTTTCTGTCTTTGTGCCAGTACCATACTGTCTTAATGACTGTGGATTTGTAGTATAGCCTAAAGTCAGGTAGGTTGATTCCGCCAGTTCCATTCTTCTTTCTCAAGATTGCTTTGGCTATACGAGGTTTTTTGTATTTCCATACAAATTGAGAAATTATTTGTTCTAATTCTTTGAAGAAGACCTCTGGTAGCTTGATAGGAATTGCATTGAATCTATAGATTGCTTTAGGTAGTATACTCATTTTCACTATATTGATTCTTCCAATCCACGAACACGGTACATTTCTCCATCTGTTTGTGTCCTCCTTGATTTCTTTCATCAGTGTTCTATAGTTTTCTATATACAAGTCTTTTGATTCTTTAGGTAGAAATACTCCTAAGTATTTTATTCTTTTTGTTTCGATGGTGAAAGGGATTGTTTCCTTAATTTCTCTTTCTGATTTCTCACTGTTAGAGTATAGGAATGCCAGGGATTTCTGTGTGTTGATTTTGTATCCTGAAACTTTGCTATATTCACTGATTAGCTCTAGTAATTTTCTCGTAGAGTCTTTAGGGTTTTCAATATAGAGGATCATGTCATCAGCAAACAGAGAGAGTTTTACTTCTTCTTTTCCAATCTGTATTCCTTTGATTTCTTTATCTGCTCTGATTGCTGTGGCCAAAACTTCCAAAACTATGTTGAATAGTAGTGGTGAGAGTGGGCACCCTTGTCTTGTCCCTGATTTCAGGGGGAATGCTTCCAGGTTTTCACCATTGAGGATAATGTTTGCTGTGGGTTTGTCATATATAGCTTTTATTATGTTGAGGTATGTTCCTTCTATTCCTGCTTTTTGGAGGGTTTTTATCATAAATGGATGTTGAATTTTGTCAAAGGCTTTCTCTGCATCTATTGAGATAATCATGTGATTTTTATTTTTTAATTTGTTAATGTGGTGTATTACATTGATCGATTTACGAATATTGAAGAATCCTTGCATCCCTGGGATAAAGCCTACTTGATCATGATGTATGATCTTTTTGATGTGTTGTTGGATTCTATTTGCTAGAATTTTGTTGAGGATTTTTTTATTTATTTGTTTTTGGCTGCCCTGGGTCTTCATTGCTGCATACTGGCCTTCTCTAGTTGCGGTATGCGGGCGTCTCACTGCAGTGACTTCTCTCAGTGCAGAGCACAGGCTCTAGGGTGTGTGGGCTTCAGCAGTTGTGGTGCATGGGCTAGGTGCTCCATGGCATGTGAGATCTTCCCAGACCAGGGACCAGGGATCAAACACATGTCCTCTGCATTGAAAGGCAGATTCTTAACTACTGGACCACCAGGGAAGTCCTATCCTACTTTAAATGATTAAGTATTTGAAGTACATGAATCAACCAACTTACCACATTCAAAATACATTTAGTGACTGCAAACATGCTTGAGGGAATTTTAGAAGGCAATGAAAATGTTCTCAAATTGGATCAAACTGACAGATGCACAATACTATAGGTTGTGCATGTCACTGAACTGTACACTTACAGTGAGGGAATTTTACGACATGAAAATTACTATAGAAATCCAAGAGTCTTAACTGGTGATACTTGGCTAAAGAAAAATTTTGGCTAATGAAACGGTAGACAAAAAAAGCAAGAAACCAAAACGGGACATTCACACCAGTATTTAATACCATTTCAGAAGTAACATTAGCTTTCTCACATGGAATATTTTGCCATATTTCAACATACTTTCAATATTCACAAGTTTTCTTACACTAAAGAAAAAAGGTCTTTACTGCACCCACTTAACCATTCTTTAAAAATTTTTAAATTTGAATCTAACACATATTCAGGAAAGCAAATAAAATGAGTGCACAGCCCACCACTGAGGTCAAAAAATAAAGCAGGACCTCAGGAGCTCCCTTCTCTCCTCTTCGAATGCTCTTTTGAATTCCTCCTTACTACCCTGGCCTTTAAATTCACTACTAATAGGCATCCCTGTATAATTATGTTTTGCCTGCTTTTGAGCTTTAGATTTATCAAACTGTTGTCAGTAGCTGTAATTTGTTCATTTTTATAACTGTATAGTATATAGGTTGTATAAACATACCAGTTTTTGTATCCATTCTTCTGTTGATACGCATTTAAGATGCTTCAAGTTTTTGGAAACTGTTAACAGTGCTGATGCTGCTGCTATAAACATTCTTGGACATGTTCTGCTCCACATAAGCACACATTTCCAAAGGGAGGAATTACTGAGTCACATGGTGTAGTACCTCCATGTCTGCTATGTAATTACAAACTATTTTCCAAAATGGGTATGTCAATTTCTATTCCGAGTACAATTCCCATTGCTCCACATTCTCAGTAATGCTTGGAGTTGTCAGATTCTTCTCTTTAGCCAATTCAGGTGTGGAGAAACACCAATTTAGTTATTTTTTTTTTTACATTTTTTAACTGGAGTATAATTGCTTTACAGTGTTGTGTTGGTTTCTGCTGAACAACATGAATCAGCCGTAATTCTATATTTATCCCCTCCCTTCTGAGCCTCCCATCCCCCCACCCCCTGGTCATCACAGAGCAGCAGACCGGGCTCCCTGTGTAATACAGCAAATTCCTACCAGCTATCTATTTTACACATGACAGTATATGTATGTCAATGTTACTTTTTCAATTTGTCCCCAAACTAGTTTTAAGTACATTTCTCCAATGATATTTATGAGGTTGAGCTCCTTTTCATTTAAAATAAGCATCTGGATTTCTCTTTTTCTGAAGTGTCTGTTCAATTGTTTTCCCCACTTTACTAATGAAATGTTCACCTTTCTCTTACTGATTGGTAGGAGTTCTCTAATATTCTGATATAAGCATTTTGTTGGATATTTTAATTTATGTAATTTTTAGCGGCTTTCCTTTTTAAGAAAAAAACCTTTATACTGAACAGTAATATATTAAACAGCATACAAATTCTAAGCACAGCTTAATGAATTTTCATAAAATGAACATCCTTATGTGACGAGTCCCTATCCAGGACAGATATCACTAGCATCCCAGGAGCCTGACTTGTGTCCCCAGCACACACCCAGATCACTTTCTCCCAAAGAGACAACAGCTGTTCTTGACTTTTAACACTAAGATTAGTCCTGCTTGTTTAGAATGCCTTTTCTTCGTTTATTCTAAATGTTAATGTACTCAAATCTCTCAGCCTCTAAATTCATTTATAGTCAGTATTTTCTGTGTCCTCACAGAAGATTCAAGAAATCTTTCCCCCTCCAAGGTTATGAAAGTATTCTTATAAGAATGTTGTGACATTCACATTTAATTATATAATCCAGGTAGAATTAATTTTTCACGATGGCATGTGGTAGGAGCCCAACCTCATTCTATTTCTCACCGACACTCAATTGTCCCAGCCCTACTTATTTAACAGACTGTCATCTTACCCATGGTCTGCACTGACAATAAATCAAATTAAATAAATCAAATGTGGGTCTGTTTCCAGGCTCCCCATTCTTTCACTGGACTGTTTATCTCTGCACCACCACCACGAGTGTCTTGATTACCATAATTTTACAAAAGTCTCAACATTTAGTAAATCAAACAAACTCTCCCATCTTGACATTATTCTTCAAGAGTCTTAACTACTTTTAGCTCTTTGCATTTCCATGTAAATAACACAAGAACTGTCAAATTCTTAAAAAAAGTGAACAACAAAAACACTGTTTGGATTGTAGTGAAGTTCAGATCAATTTTAGAAACAGTCACATCTTTACAAATTGCTTCTTCCAACCCATGAACTGGAATATAGCTCTCCATTGATTTAAGACTTCTTAATTTCTCTCAATAAAGTTGAACTGTTTTTGTCACATGGTTTTTATACTTCTCTTGTTGGATTTATTAAACTACATTGTTCTTTTCTGATACTATTATAAATGTTGAAATACTTCATTTTCTAACCTACAAACAATAAATGCTGGAGAGGGTGTGGAAGAAAGGGAAGCCTCTAGCACTGCTGGTGCGAATGTAAACTGATAGAGCTACTATGGAGAACAGTATGGAGATTCCTTATAAAACTAGAAATAGAATTATCATATGACACAACTATCCCACTACTGGGCATATATCCTAAGAAAACCATAACTGAAAGAGACACATGCGCCCCGATGCTCACTGCAGCACTATTTACAATAGCCAGGACATGGAAGCCACCTAGATGTCCACCGACAGAGGAATGGATAAAGAAGCTGTGGTACATAAATACAAAAGAATATTACTCAGCCATAAAAAGGATGCATCTGAATCAGTCCCAATGAGGTGGATGAAGTATAATAGAGCCCATTATACAGAGTGAAGTACGGCAGAAAGAGAAAAATATTGTATATTAATGCATATATATATAAACTAGAAAGACTGTATACTGATGAACCTATTTGCAGGGCAGCAATGGAGACACAGAAATAGAGAACAGACTTATGGACACAGTGGGGGAAGGGGAGGGTGGAATGAACTGAGCAAGTAGCATGGAACAGATACATTACCATATGTAAAAGAGCCAGTGGGAATTTGCTGTATGATGCAGAGCTCAACTCCTGTGCTCTGTGACAACCTAGAAAGGTGGGATGGGGTGAGAGATGGGAGGAGGTTCAAGAGGGAGGAGACATATATATACACCTATGACAGATTCACGTTGATGTACGGCAGACACCAACACAATCCTGTAAAGCAGTTATCCTCCAATTAAAAAAAAATTAAAAATATATCTCATTTTCTAAGCAACTGTTGCTTGCTTATATAGATAAAACCCTTTTTTTTATTTTTTAGAAACAGTCTAATAAATAACAATCTAATAAAACTAAAACAGTCTAATAAAACCTAAAAACAGCTACACAATTTTCAAAAAATGAAGGTAAGACTGACATACATTAGTTTCAGGAATACAATATAATGATTTGATATTTGTATACTGCAAAATGATCACAATAAGTATACAGAATCTGTTATGTACAGATTTTACATCCAGGAACCCTGTTATTATTTCTCTGATAAACTGTTATTATTTCCATTGGATCTATCTATGCAAAAGGTGCTTTTGTATGTTCTACATACATATTCATAAAACCTACAAATAACTTTTATCTACATTTCTGTTTTTGGTCCTAGTGCACTGGCTAAGACTTCTAGAATGTTGATGGAAAGAGGATATAGTAGACACATTTTGTGCTTGATCTAAAAAGGAATGCTAAAGTATGATTTTGACTCAAAGCGTCCCTTAGAAAATATCCAGCAAAATGTTCTGTTTTCAGCCTGTTAGAATTTTTAAAAGTCAAGAAGAGACTTAAAGGAATTTTTAAAATAATTTTTGTTTATTAATATTTTTGGCTGTGCTGGGTCTTCACTGCTGTGCAGGCTACTCTCTAGCTGTGGTGCGAGGGCTTCTCACTGGTGGCTTCTCTTGTTTTGGAGCACAGGCTCTAGAGTACACGGGCTTCAGCAGTTGCGGCTCCCAGGCTCTAGACAACAGGCTCAACAGTTGTGACGCTTGGGCATGTGGGATCCTCCTGGGCCATGGATTGGACCCATGTCTCCTGTACTGGCAGGCAGATTCTTTACCACTGAGCCACCAGGGAAGTCCAAGAACAGATTTATTCAGAAAATTATGAGACATTCCTCCTTATTCTGCCTTGACATACTTTACTTATATAACAATAAATATTCTGAAAAATCGTCAGTTCATGGAGATCTTCCCAACTATTACCTATAGTTAACAGTTACTATATAGTAACAGTATACTATATATATATATATATACTATATTCAGCCAACCTACATATGGCAGTTAGTTGGTTCTAGTATTTTAATATGACAGATTATGCAGAAATAAACAACCTGCTATATAAGCAAATGTTTTCTTCATATTACTGGAGGTATATCTTGAGAATAAATTCCTGAAGTGAGATTGCTGGACCTGAGAATAAATGTGTATTTCTGTTGTCATTGTTAAATAATCCTGAACTCCCTTTGAAAGGGACTGTATTATTTTGTACTCCCACCAGGAGTGGATGAGCATCTGTCAGCCTCAGTTAAAGTAGTTCTAGAGTATCTCTTCATATGTTTAAGAGCTATTTGTACATCTTCGTATGTCTGTATGTGTGTGTGTACTATCTGGTCATGTTTTTTGCTCAAACTTTTAATATATCTGTGGTCTTTGTTGATGCAAATCAAAATTTTTACTTCTATATTAAGGATGTTGGGCCCTTGTCTTTTTCACTTTGATTATGGCTTCTTTTTGACAGTCAAAGGTGGTCTCTTATCCAATATTCAAAGTTAATGACAGATTTTCTTTTTTTGAGAACATGTTTTTCCCAGTTCAGTTGTGTCCAATACTTGGAGACCCCACAGACTGCAGCACGCCAGGCTTCCCTGTCCATCACCAACTTCCGGAGCTTACTCAAACTCATGTCCATTGACTTGGTGATGCCATCCAACCATCTCATCCTCTGTCGTCCCCTTATCCTCCTGCTTTCAATCTTTCCCAGCATCAGGGTCTTTTCCAATGAGTCAGTTCTTCACAACAGGTGGCCAAAGTATTGGAGCTTCAGCTTCATTCCTTCCAATTGAATATTCAGGACTGATTTCCTTTAGGATTGACTGGTTTGACCTCCTTACAGTCCAAGGGACTCTCAAGAGTCTTCTCCAACACCACAGTTCAAAAGCATCAATTCTTCCACACTCAACTTTATGATCCAACTCTCACATCCATACATAACTAATGGAAAAAACATAGCTTTGACTAGACGGACCTTTGTCGGCAAAGTAATGTCTCTGCTTTTTAATATGCTGTCTAGGTTTGTCACAGATTTCCTTCCAAGGAGTAAGTGTCTTTTAATTTCATGGCTACAGTCACCATGTTTTTCCTAACTGAACATTAAAACTAGTTTTACCTTTGGATGAATTAGTTTCATATTCTATAATCATCTAGCTCTTTTAGTTAAAGTGAGTCAATGGGATGACACTTCTTTCCTT
This sequence comes from Antilocapra americana, assembly GCA_007570785.1. Taxonomy (NCBI): domain Eukaryota; kingdom Metazoa; phylum Chordata; class Mammalia; order Artiodactyla; family Antilocapridae; genus Antilocapra; species Antilocapra americana. The sequence continues at coordinate 8,127,994 of ML660213.1, forward strand.
GTTATCAGCAAACGTTTTTGCCTCAGATCACATTAAAATCTACTACTAAATATATTTCTAACAATGCAATGCAAAGGCAGTGATTTCAAGCTGAAAGATAATTAATTTATTCAGCTTAATTATTCTGTAATTCACAGTAGGGTGAAAACACTCCATCACATGAAGATTCAGTTTTACTCTCTTTTTGTTGTTTAGTCTCTAAGTCATGTCCAACTCTTTTGCAAGCCCATTACCCTCATTTTACCTTATTAAAGACTATCTGCAAGTTGACTATAACTGAAGACTACAAATGATATAGAAAGGTAACTATTCAAGCTATTTAATGATGGTTTCCAAGGTGCTCTGTCTCTGTATCACTAACTACTACACACTCTGAGTCTCAGTTCCAGCTAGATTACCTGTGCTGAAATCCATTAGCCATTTTTTTTGCTCATCCATAATTTTTAAGAAAAAATTCTTAAAGAGATAGGACACCCAGATCACCTTACCTGTCTCCTGAGAAACCTGTATGTGGGTCAAGAAGCAACATTTAGAACCACATATGGAACAACTGTCTAGTTCAGAACTGCAAAAGGAGTGTGACAAGGCTGCTGTATACTGTCACCCTGCTTATTTAACTTATATGCAGAATACATCATGCAAAATGCTAGGCTTAATGAAACACAAGGTGGCATGAAGATTTCCAGGAGAATTATCAACAACCTCAAATATGCAGATGACACCACTATTATGGCAGAAAGCGAAAAGGAACTGAGGAGTCTCTTGATGAAAGTGAAAGAGAGTGAAAAAGTTGGCTTAAAACTCAACATTCAAAAAACGAAGATCATGGCAAGCAGTCCCATCACTTGATGGCAAATAGATGGGGAAACAATGCAAACAGTGACAGACTTCATTCTCTTGGGATCCAAAATCACTGTGGATGGTGACTATAGCCATGAAATTAAAAGACACTTGCTCCTTGGAAGAAAAGCTATAACAAATCTAGGGTGTTTTAAAAAGCAGAGATGTCACTTGGCTGACAAAGGTCTGTATCGTCAAAGCTATGGTTTTCCCAGAAGTCATGTAGATATGAGAGTTGGAACATAAAGAAGGCTGAGTGCTGAAGAATTGATGCTTTTTAATTACAGTGCTAGAGAAGACTCCTGAGAGTCCCTTGGACTGCAAGGAGATCAAACCAGTCAATCCTAAAGGAAATCAACCCTGAGTATTCATTGGAAGGACTGATGCTGAAGCTGAAACTCCAATACTTTGTCCATCTGATGTGAAGAGCCAACTCACTGGAAAAGACCCTGATGCCAGGAAAGACTGAAGGCAAGATCAGAAGAGGGCAGCAGAGGATGAGATGGTTAACTAGCATCATCGACTTAATGGACATGAATCTGAGCAAACTCCAGGAGAAACTGGAGGACAGGAGAGCCTGGTGTGCTGCAGTTCATGGGGTCACAAAGAGTTAGACATGACTGAGTGACTCAACAAGTACTGTTGGCTCTGTCTTGTTGACTGCATATTAAGCATCTTGAAAGACAAGTCTGGATAATGGTTTATTATTGAATTGTAAGGCATTAGTAATATACAGATCTTTTATGAATGAATTTTGAAACTTCACAGCTCTAAAGGTTATATTATGTTCTAGTAGACAAATGGCTAGACATTATATACATATATATAGATAGATGCACTGTCTTACATGACACGTGCATGAAAGAAGATAAAATAATAGGATAATACCACACCAGTTATAGCTCTTGGGCTACATGAGAAAGGTAGCATGTTTGTGTACCAAAAGTAAAACTATATGATAATCAGACATCAGAGCACTACACTAAAAGATTTCTAAATTTACAATTGAAATATTCAACCCTATAAAGTAATATGAGAACAAGTAATTACACTCATTAAACAAAAACTATAATCAGGATAAGAAATAACCATACATGATCTGGTATAAACTAAGCTTTTCCAACCAGAACTAAATAATTTGCTCTTAGTTCTAGAGCAAGGATCAAAAATAACAAATGTTTTCTATGTGGAAGTGCTGCATAAATAACAAATATTCAACACTTACAGAACACTTACTATGTGCCAGGCACTGTTCTAATTCTTTGTATGTATTGACCAATTTAATCCACATAAGAACTCTATGACATAGATGTTAATGTCAGTCCCACTTACTCAGAGATGAGACTGAGATCCAGAAAAGTTAAGTAACCTGTTCTCTATTACACAGCAATCTGGTCCTAGAGTCCATGTTTTTTAACCATCTTGTCCCATTTGCCATTTTCATAATTTAATTGTCCATAAAGATGATAAAGGCTAAAAAAGAGTGGCTTTCCAGGTACTCAGCAGGTAAAGAATCCACCTGAAATGCAGGAGACCTCAGTTTGACTCCTGGGTCAGGAAGATCCCCTGGAGAGGGGATAGCCTATCCACTCCAGTATTCTTGGGATTCCCTGGTAGTTCAGATTGTAAAGAATTCACCTTCAATGCAGAAGACCTGGGTTTGATCCCTGGGGTTGGGACGATCCCCTAGAGGAGGGCATGGCAACCCACTCCAGTATTCTTGCCTGGAGAATCCCCATGGACAGAGGAGCCTGAGGGCTACAGTCCATGGGGTAGCAAAGAGTCATCCATGAACAACTAAGCACAGCACAGCTTTAAAAGGTACTGCAGGATAGTCTCTATCTTAAGGTCATTAACGTAAGCTCTTTGCCATGTACATGTTTACAGGCTCTGAGGATTAGGATACAGACATCTTTGGGGGTCCATTACTTCCATCCCACACTTTTTAATACAGAAAACTCTGAGTGCTACAGCTAACTGTCTAAAGCAGGATTTCTCAACCAGGGTTCTGCAGAATGCTAGGGAAATGCTGGTGCTGTGATCATAAAAGACAGTGATCAAGGGTAAGCACCATCTAAACTGCGCGCTGAGCAACGTAGGTTCACGGTGATAGTCAAGAGACTGCTGCCCTACAGCAAATTTATTCCAGGTCTTTGAGCCTCATATGGCAGTGGGCAGTAAGATCATATTCCTTTGGCTAGATCCATTTTTAGTTTTTTATGCGAGAAAGGGGAAGCCTTTGGCAGCTGGTGAGGGCCACTCTGCAAGGAGGAAGGTAGCCTGATGATGTCAGTGTCTTCTGATTGACCCCAACCTCCACCTGGAGCAAACATGTCCTACTGCTTTCAAAGAAAAGTGGAGGGAATTAAGAACAGGATCTGAGCCTAAGCCTACAGATAATTCTGGTAAGGTAACGAAGGTAACGAGAGTGAATCATAAGCTCCAGGGTCATTTTACTGCACTAGAGCCCCAAAGTCTATCTTGGTGATGAAAGCTATGTATCAGTGTGCTGTATTTGGACTGGTATTCCAAGTTGTCCTATTCCATTAAGCATCAACTGTGGAAAATAATTTATGGATGCAGCTATGGTGGTGGTTTAGTCGCTAAGTCATGTCCGACTCTTTACGACCCAATGGACTGTAGCTTGCCAGGCTCCTCTGTCCATGGGATTCTCCAGGCAAGAATACTGGAGTGGGTTGCCATGCCCTCCTCCCGGAGATCTTTCTGACCCAAGGATCAAACCCACATCTCTTATGTCTCTGTGTTGGCAAGCAGATTCTTTACCACTAGCACCACCTGGGAAGCCCAAGATTCAGGGTAAGAAATAAAAATGTTCTACTTTTTAAATTTCTTCAATAATAAGCTGACAGTGATGACATTTCACATGATGCTGAAGGTTTTGTGACAAACATAACTTCTCTATTGAGTCTACAGGTTTAGTCAATCAATGTCATGTAGCATTTAGGAGTTCTATAAAAGGTGGTAAAAGTCAAGAAAACTCCTGCTGCAAAGGCCCCAAACAAGTCAAGGTCAAATGGATTCAGTGTCCAGTCTTCATCTCTGTCTCTGAAGAACTTTTCTGAGGTGTCCATTAACAGTTGGGCCCCTCCTGTAGGAGAACACCCTGACATGTCAAAACTCATGGCTTTCTTCACAGAGAGATGGTGCTGTCAAAACTCTTGGAGATGAAATGTAAAGTAGTTGTGGAGGATATCACAAAATTAGCTAAGCTTATTAAACAAAGACATTCACTCCAGAATTAAAAAAACAAACAAACAAAAAACGGGTGAAAATGTCTGATCTAACAGCTCTTGGCTGAGTGTATTATAGCCTCTGTACAGGGGTAGGGGAGGTGGCAGTGTGCCAGGCATCGAATCCCCAGACTGCTGGTGCAGTGTCCAGCAATGGGTACTATCTCCTGCCCGCAGCTGGCACCAGGAGAAGTGGAGCAGCAGCTGTGGCCCTTCATTCCACATCTACAACTGCTCTGTTCCAAGGGAAAATGATAACACTGCAGATCCTGGCACGAGGAGGATCTCCTCACATGGAGTGGTTCTCTGTGAGGGGCCAAGACACTCTGGACCAGAAAGATTATGGAGAACCAGACTAGGAATAGACTGCATGCCCTGGGACCAGGAGTCTGTGTGGTTAACTCCACAGAAGAAAACAAGGTTACAAGGAAACTGAAGTCAGTGAAATTCCGTAAGACCCTGTCCTCCTGTGATTTTTCCTTCTGGTCTAAAACAGAAAATGGTATGATGGTCTTTGTTCCAAAACAGTAGTACATCATCACCTAGACAAGAATCCTAAAGAGGTGATGCCTTTTTAGAAAATTAATGAGGATTACATCTTTTGAAATACATGGTGATTTCAATGTGCTTATTGAGTTCATTTTACTTGCTTGACATTTTATGTCATATTGTACAGATGTTCCCACAGGCATTTGTTCTGCAATGAGAGGCGAATTGCTCCTTATTTTGCCTTGGTGCTCTGGATATTAAATATCACTAGCAAAAAGCAGACTAAGTTTTTACCCACACTTAGAGCAGAGTTCAATCAAGTGTTCAAAATGCAGACTGAGCAATATCATACATCCACGTGGTAACACCTTCAGTCTTAGTCTCCTTGCTTCAGATCTATTGTTCTCATGACCAGGTTCACATATCCAGTACTACTGATAAGACTCTCTGTCATCCAAGTTTCAAGTGCACATTTCTTCATGCTGCTAAAGTGTAATTTAAAAGAGGGCACAGATGATAATATTTTGCATGTAAGTAGCTTTTTTTCTTTCAAGAAAAATGGTTTAGTTATTTGAGGATAATCTTAAACACAATTTAAGGTAACAATATTGATCAAACAGGCTACAATATTTGGTAGATAGGTAACACATTAAATGTGTCTTCAAATTCTGGCTATAGATCATCTTTACAACCGATATAGGATATAGATAAAAAAAAGTTATGGAGTGGCCACTGATTTGTTTTGAAATGATGAATTCAGTTTAGAGGTAGAAATTGTGGTAAAATATTAAAATACACACACAATTTCTTTTAGCTAGCAATTTATTGTTTAGCAGTTGAGGAACATAGGTTCCTTTAAGCTTTCAAGGAAAAGAGTTTGGGGTTTCCCTGGTGGCTCAGTGGATAGGAATCTGCCTGCCAATGCAGGGGATACAGGTTCAATCCCTGATCCACGAAGACCCCACGTGGTGTGGAGCAACTAAGCCCACGCACCACAGCTACTGAGCCTGTGCTCTAGAGCCCAGGAGCCCAGAGCCTGTGCTCAACAAGAGAAGCCGCTGCAATAAGAAGCCTGCACACTGCAACTAGAGAGTAGCCCTCACTCTCTGCACCTAGAGAACAGCCTACCATGCACAGCCAAAAAGAAATAACTAATTTACAAAAAAAAAAGACAAGAAAAAGTTTGAAAAATTGTAAGATGTTTGTTCATTTTTAACTGTTTTAAAATTTCGGGAAGAAAAATCCTTAATGGCCATTATCATTTAAATAATAACTTAAAATCATACCTGCTCGAAGTTGTTCACATACATTAAGAGTATATCAGTTGTCACTATTCCTAATTTTGGAAACAAAAATGTTTAATAAACACATGTCTGCAAAGTCTGGAAGGAGATAGTCGCCATGTGCTTCATGTTAGAAATGCTAGTTTAAAAAAGGCAATCCATCATTCCCTACAGGAAGCAAGGAAGAGTTCCTCACAGGTGTCTGAGTCAAAAGGTTTAACTGCAGAGTACTTTTAAGAAAGAGTAACCTAGATGTTGCTGGGTGCTTTGAAGAGGAAGGCTGCAAAATGTAACCTACTTAACAGACATCTCATATGAACTAGTCTCTGCAAAGCTCTAAAGAAAACCCTTTAACTTCAAGTGGCAGGATTCTTGCATTTAAAAGAAAAAAAAAAAGAAAACTGTAAAAGGAGATCTTGAAATGTTTCCTAACCTGCTTAAGCTTGAAAGTGAGAAAAAAATATTAATATCAGTAAGTCTCAAATCTTATTAAAAACTAGCCTGGAAAACTAGAGAGCAAAGTCAAAGAGTATTTTCTTTCCCTTTATATACAAGTAAGGGCTTCTCAGGTGGTGCTGGTGGAAAGAACCCACCTGACAACGTAGGAGACAGAAGAGACAGGGGTTCAATCCCTCAATCAGGAAGACTCCCTGCAGGAGGGCATGGCAACTCACTCCAGTATTCTTGCCTGGAGAATCCCACGGACAGAAGAGCCTGGCAGGCTACAGTCCACGGGGCTGCACAGAGTCAGACATGACTGAACAGATTTAGCACATACATAAACAAATAAAAGCCTGGATGAGGAACACTTTCTCTGATTCTTCTGCCCAGTTTGAGAACTTGAGACTCTGGGAGAAGAAAAAGAACTTAGTGAGCTCTGACCTAACCATACTCTTAAGATGATATTCACCACTGTGCCCCGAGGCATGCTTTGGATTTCTATGAAAGAAGGATGCCCTGATATACACAACAAAGCAGTGAACACTTTGCTGCAATTTTCAACTTCTTATACGTGTGAGCAAGAAAAACCTCATTTCAGCTAAAAATGAAATCCATATTTGCTTCTCTCTTGAGTTCAACCCAGAATTGAGTATTTGTACAACAAAAACCATATACAGATTTCACACTGAAGAGGTAAACTTCATTATTTTCACCTTCAAAAATAAACATGTTTTATGCATGATTAAGTCTAAGAGCTAAAGAAACTAACACATTTGTGAAAATTTTGAAACTAAGCCTATATTTGAGTTTAATCATGTCATTCAGTAAGAAAGTGTTTTGTTTTTTTTTTAATATCTTGAAAATTTTGTCTTGGTCTATTCATATTTCCTGGGCTTATGATTTTAATAGCTTTATATTCATACTGGCAAGTTTTCAGCCCATAAAAAACATGTTGTACATTTACATCCTTGATTTAAAATCTACCAAGCCTACCTTTCAAATCTAAAGGAAATCAGTCCTGAATATTCACTAGAAGGGCTGATGCTGAAGCTGAAACTCCAATACTTTGGCCACCTGATGTGAAGAACTGAATCACTGGAAAAGACCCTGACGCTGGCAAAGATTGAAGGCAGGAGAAGGGGATGACAGAGGATGAGATGGTTGGGTGGCATCACTGACTTGATGGACATGAGTTTGAGCAAGCTCTGGGAATTGGTGATGGATAGGGAAGCCTGGCATGCTGCAGTCCATGGGGTCACAAAGAGTTGGACATGACTGAGTGATTGAACTGAAGCCTACCTTTAGAAAAATTAAACCCTATTTTGGCTCAAGCCAATTATTTAACAGAAATGTATGTTTTCCATATGAATTTTTAAAATGTTGAAGAGAAAAGAGATGAATATTAAAAAGAAAGATAATACCTACCCCCTACTCCCCACCTACCCCAGTTAAAGGTTGTTTAAAAAGTCACTTCATTTGAAATGGGAAAAAACTATTCTGGGTCACAACATCTACATACCATTCCTTATTCCTCTTTAGCCTCATAGCAGTGTTGGTTAACAGAACTGTATACATTTATCAACAAGCATAAACCGGCACACTAAAAAGGGTGAATTCTGTATATATAAATGGAATCTCATAAACTTGACTTTTTACACAAGTCACAAGAAACTTATAATTCAATAAATTATATGAAAACAAAGATAATAAATAAAAAGAAAAAAAAAATCACAACAATTTCTAGAACTATCTTGCCACCAAAATGCAGACACAGCCTGGGCATCACTGAAATCTTGGATTCTCTCAGTGTAACAAAGGAAATAAAATGTTTCCTGCTTTCCAGTTAAGTAGAAAGTTAAATGCCATCTTGCTACTTCAGTGAATATTATTTTAAAAGCTATTTTTTAGTGACACTTATGGCTCAGATGATAAACAATCTGCCTGCAATGTGGGAGACCCAGGTTCAGTCCCTGGGTTGGGAAGATCCCTTGGAGAAGGGAAAGGCTACCCACTCCAGTATTCTGGCCTGGAGAACTCCATGGACTGTACAGTCCATGGGGTCGCAAAGAGTCGGACACGACTGAGCGACTTTCACAAAGCCAGTATTCCTGCTTGGAGAATTCTATGGACAGAGGCTACAAGCCATGGGGTCACAAGGAGTTGGAAGCTATTGGGCAGCTGACACTAACACACAGTCCCTGAACAATAATGATCCCAAACTAAATATAGTTAATTAAACTACGTGTACTTTTTTGGAAAAGAAATTCAGAGACTAGAAGGATTCAGTAAGCTTTCTCTACCTCTAAAATGAATTATAAAAATACTATATCAGACTACAAAAATCTATTAAGTTTAGGTTTAATCTTACATAGCAAATGGGTTTAATTTATGGCAAAAGTTTCTTTCAACTCAGCAATCTGAAACCCATAAAAATCTTGATCTGTCTGTATAGCAAATATGTGGACAACCAAATCAGATAGAAATTTATAGTAGTGGAAGCTTTAGCAATTACAATACATGGGTTGAGAACAGAATTACAACTGTTAAGTAAAACAGCAATAAAATTTCTCTCACAATCTCAGCAATTTTGATATTTTCTATATATATAACAAAAGCAAGAAAAATACATCCTCTTCATAAAATAAGGTATATTAGGAATAATGCCTTTATACTGAAGACACATTATTAACAATAATAGCTACCATCTACAGTAATTTTTCCAGTAATCCTATAGTGTAGTATTGTTACCTCCATTGAAAGGTGATGATGATGAGAATAACCACCTCACTAATATTCAGCATATGACAGGGACTGGACTAAAAGCTTTATATGTAGTACCTTATTTAATCTTCACAGGAACCTTCTGGGGTAGGCATGATTATCAACTCATTTTATAAATAAAAGAGAAACTGAAGTTCAGACTGGTTTAAGAATAGGTGCAACTGGAACTTCTCTGGTGGTCTAGTGTTTAAGACTCCTCTGTCCCACCAATGCGGGGTGGCAGGGGACAGGTTTGATCCCTGGTCAGGGAACTAGATTCCATATGCCACAACTAAGAGTTCATCTGCCAAAACTAAGAGTTTGCATGCCACAACTAAAGATCCTGCATGCTGCAACTAAGACTCCACACAGACAAATAAATAAATAATAAAAAATTAAAAAAAGAAACAGAATAGGTGCAACTAGTACTGTACTAAGATCAGACTCAAGCCCAGTGTCTATTGGTTTGAACCTACATTTGTTCTACCCATAACACCTTCATTCCAAGGGGAATAAACACTGGAATATTACTATTATTATTACATTACTTTATTGCACTTCACAGATATTGCATTTTTTACAAACTGAACATTAGTGGTAACCCTGTGTCAAGCAAGTATACTGGTGCCATTTTTCTAACAGCATTTGTTCACCTCATGGCTTGGTGTCACATTTTGATAATTCTTGCAATATTTCAAACTTTTTCATTATTTTTATATTTGTTACAGTCACTGGTGACCTGTGATCTCTGACATTACTATTGTTAATTGCAGATGTAGTGGAAATAACAATAGAACTAGGGTAAGATGTGGACCCTGAAGATGTGACTGGATTGTTCCAATTTCCTAAAACTTTTAACAGATGAGGAATTGCTTTGTATAGATGAACAAAGAAAGTGTTTTCTCAAGATGGAATCTACTCCTGGTAAGGATGCCATGAAGACTATTAAAATGACAACAAAAAATTTAGAATGTTATGCAGAGTTAGTGGATAAACAGTGGTAAGACTTGAGAATGACTCCGATTTTGAAAGTTCTATGGTGCGTGAAATGCTATTAAATAGCACTGCATGCTACAGAGAAACCGTGAAAGGAAGAGTCAATCTAGGTGGCAAACTTCACTGCTGTCTTAGTTTAAGAAGTTGCCACGGCTGCTCCAACCTTCAGCAACCAGCACCCTGATGTCAGCAGCCATCAATGCAAGACCCTCAAACAGCAAAAAGATTATGACTAGCTGAAGGCTCAGATGATGGTTAGCATTTTTTAGCCATAAAGTATTTTTCACAGCACAGGGAACTACAGTCAGTATCTTGTAATAACCTATAATGGAAAATAATCTGAAAAATAATATATGTGCATCACTTTGCTGTGCACCTGAAACACTGTAAATCATCTATACATCAATAAAAAATATATATAATGAAATACAAAAAAACTTTTTAGACATGATGCTTATCACACACTTAACAGACTACTGTACTTTTAATTTTTACATGCACTGGGAAACCAAAAAATTCATGTGACTCGCTTTCTTGCAATACTCACTTTATTGTCATCTGGAACTAAACCTGTAGTATTACCAAGGTCTGCCTGTACTTTTGTTACCAAAAAAGTTATCAGGATAACACATAAATTGTATCTAGCTATATTTTAAAGCTTCTGGAGTCTATTCTAAAATACATCACAATATATCAGAATATTACACTAAAGTTAACTAACTGACCAAAAATGAAAGCTGTGTGCTGTATAAGAACAGAATAGAGTAAAACAGTGATGGGAGAAATAAGAAATTTACTGACAGGCAAGGAAGATCAGCTGTAAACAAAAAGCCTCACCATTATTTGCTTTCCTTAAAACAGATGGGAAGAAAAAGGCATCTGCTCAGTAGCCTTTCTCCCTGGGTCCAGTTTTTAACGACCAAATTTGATAGTGAACTGAATTAACACATCAAGTCTGGGACGGTCACTCTTACAAAGACTTGACTACAAGGTCAGCCCCTGACTAGTATCTGGTTTATGCTGAATTATCTGCTTTCCTTCTGGGAGTCTGGAATCTTCGGTTAGTGCTAGGCAGAAAGTGTCTATGTAACAGCTCTGGGCGTAGAGTCTCTTATGTGCTTCCCACTTCCGTAAGGGACATTTCACGTGTGTCATTAGAGTTTGCCACTAGAAGAATCAAGTACAAGCTGTGTGACTCCACTGGGAGAGGACTCCCGGAAGCTTGCACCTGGCTTCCTCTGGACTTTACTCACATACATTTTCCCTTGGCTGGTTTTGTGCCTGAAATTCTTTTTCTGGGAGAAAGCACAGCTGTGAGCACAGCAACATGCTGAGTGAGTCCCCCTAGTGAACTCGGAACCTGAGGGTGGTCTTTGGGATCCCAACACAGATAGTAAGATAATTCCAGGCTATACTTATAAAACAATTACTGCCCATAACATGACCATAAAATTTTGCCTAAAATGGACATGCACCCTGGAGAGGTTTTACTCCCACTAGCAAATACTAAAGTAAGTTCCAAAAACTCTGACTGTGAATTAAGCCATGGATATTTTTAACAATTGATACTTACCGGGAACTCTGGCAGGAAAGGCATCAGGAGACCCTGCTCCAGCACCACCCTCTTCTTCATCTTCTTCAAATTCCAAATTCTCTTCTTCACCAGGTGCTAAAATTCTTCTACATGCAAAAGGACAGAAAAAACAGTGAGCTACAAAACCAAATATAAGAGAGAAGCCAAATAGCTACTCATTTCCCAGGTAAAATGTTGATATAAAAAATGGTGACATAAAATGTTAATATGTTGGATTAATGATATCAATGATACCAACACTGATATGATACATCCAGAAATATCTGAAAAATAGGTATAAAATAAGATGATAAAATAAGAAGACAAATACTGGTGCTAATTTATTTTACCTTAAAGGGACAGGCTGAACATCAAATGGGAATTCTTTATTATATGTAAGAATATTCTTTAGGACTAGAATAGAAAGAAAAAGACACATGAATTATGTCATGAATCAGAATAAAAAGTTTATTGTAAGTGACTGATTCTAGTCAATTTTACCATGCTATTAATATGTGTGTAAACGTGTGTGTGTTTGTGTGAGTATATGTGTTCAATTGCTCAGTTGTGTCCGATTCTTTGTGACCCTATGGACCACAGACCACCAGCCTCCTCTGTCCATGGGATTTTCTCCAGCAAGAATACTGGAGTGGGTTGCCATTTCCTCTTCCAGAGGATCTTCCAGACCCAAGGATCAAACCCGTGTCTCCTGCATTGCAGGCAGACTCTTTAACGCTGAGCCACTGGGGTATCTATTAATACTTAAAAAATTTCCAATCTTATCATCATCCAAAGCCACAATGCACTTGTCCACTGAATATCTTAGCAAAATGAAAATATCCACACTCCAAGCACCAGTAACTTCAGAGTACTGTCAGAACTCCAAGGAAGGAAACTTCTAGAGTCTCAGAGCGCTTATGAAAAAAAAACTCCAAAAGAGTTCTCTGTACAAAATCCTAGGTGAGACACAAGGCACCTGAGAAAGGCAATAACTCCTCCATGGAATACTTTTACTAAAAGATTAGTGTCGAAGATGACCAATGAGAGGGATATGAGCCTATCTTATTCTGTATCTTGATTAGTCTTCCCCTCAACTCCACAAAACTGGTAAAGTTTATAGTAGTGAGGTTATAATTCTCATATACCTTTACCATAGTTTATTATATATATGTAATATACACATACATATATGTACATATATGCTTACATACAGGCTCATACATGCTCAGTGCGTCTGACTCTTTGCGACCCCATGGATATTGTAGACTGCCAGGCTCCTTTGTTCATGGGATTCTCCAGGCAAGAATACTGGAGTGGGTATTTTCTTCTTCATATATATGCACACACAAACACAGGGATTTATCCTCAAGAGAAGTCTTCAAACAATCTCTTGTATTACAACCTCCTGTATTATGGTTGTGGTCAGTGATTATATCTAGGCAAGGAAACTTAAAAAGAGAGATGCTCTACAATTCTACCTACATTTGGAGAGGTGCTTCATATTTAGTCTTATGGATTGCCAGTATCAACCTGCAGTTATATGAAGGTAAAGTAATGGCATTAATTTTACAATCCAAAATGTTTCTGTGAGTTTATACTCAACTTATTCATTCTAATTTTGGAGTCCTGCAGTTTGGAGCTGAAATAAGTATGGATGTTGTCATCCTCAAAAAGGAAATCCCTGAGTACAGGTTGCTATTACATGCCTTACTCCCACAGGAGTCAAACGTGTTTATCATACTTCTTCTAATATATGCACTCCTACTAAGCCCTTCAGGGAGAGAAGTCTGAGACTTGTGTCTATATTTTCACTCATTCTTATTCTCTCTCTCCTTCCAACTCCTACCCACCTTTTCCTCTCTCTTTCTTTCTTCATCTCAACAAATGTGAACTGAGTGCTAAGATATGGCAGTGATAGAGATATCTATCTCTATCCGTTCTCACCCTCATACGGATCTTAGACCCTAGTCAGGAAAAGCAGACAATAACAAGCCACAAAATGAACATGATGATGTTAAGACTGTGACTGAAGGACCCAGAGGATGCTTGTGTAAGTGGAGTAGCTGCTGCTCCTGCTGCTCAGTCGCTTCAGTCGTGTCTGACTCTGTGCAACCCCATAGACGGCAGCCCACTAGGCTCCCCCGTCCCTGGGAGTCTCCAGGCAAGAACACTGGAGTGGGTTGCCATTTCCTTCTCCAATGCATGAAAGTGAAGTCGCTCAGTCGTGTCCCACTCTTAGTGACCCTGTGGACTGCAGCCTACCAGGCTCCTCCATCCATGGGATTTTCCAGGCGAGAGTACTGGAGTGGGGTGCCATTGCCTTCTTCAAAGTGGAGTAGAGGAATTACTAAAGCTGAAGTGAACAAGGTAGGCTGCTCAAACCTGAATTATTAGGAGACATTTGAGCCATGACCTGGATGAGAAGAAATGTCCACAAGCAGCTCTGGGCAAGGGCTCTCCAAGTATAAGAGAACAGGCCAGAGCAACAACAATGGCACTGGAGCAGGAGTTTATTCAAGGAATGGAAAGGACCACAAAGCTGAAGTCTGAGAAGTAAAGGGCAAGTGGCAAAAGATCTGAATCAGATCTTAGCCCTCCCATGATGTTAATGACTTGGGCATTCATGTAACTACTCTGAATCTTGGCTTCCCCAGTTCCAAAATCATATTTTACCTTTCTTCACAGACTGCTGAGAGAATTAAATTAAAAAACATATGACACTGCATAGGAACACTTAAAAGTACCATACAAGTATAAGTCTACATTATTATATGGTAATTTATTCTCTCCATAGTTCTTCCTATCTGGCTGACTAGAATCCTATTATTTTCAGTTCAGTTGCTCAGTTGTGTCTGACTCTGTGTGACCCCATGAGCTGCAACACACCAGGCCTCCCTGTCCAACACTAATTCCCGGAGCCCACCCAAACTCATGTCCATTGAATCAGTGACACCATCCAACCATCTCATTTTCTGTCGTCCCCTTCTCCTCCTGCCCTCAATCTTACCCAGCATCAGGGTCTTTTCAAATGAATTAGCAGATCTCACTAAGTAGGACTATTTTTCAAATTTTAAGAATATCACCTCTAAACTTGGTGCATGACTGTTTATTGTGAGTAAACTATTCATTCAACTCAAATATCAAAATAATCACACAGTATTGTGCTAGATGCTGAGAATGGGAAATGGGTGACAAGATTATGCATATTTATATCAGCAATGACCACATTTTCGTGAAAACGAAAAAGTCAGCACTTAGAATATAAACATCAATAAAGCAGCTGAAAATCATATTACTAAGAATATCCTGAATTTGTATTATAATAAAAGAATTAAACAGTATTTTCTTTTCTTAGGTATCAAAGTTTTGAAAAGGAAATGTCTGTTTTGGCATAAAAGCCTCTTCTTTATTTTATATTTACAAGTATAGAATATAGCAGATATTGAACTTGTATGAATAATTTTGAAAGAAAAACAACAGCACCTTTTTCGCTTTCTATAATTATAGGATGGGTTTCCATTTTCACCAACTGGGGAATAACAGGGATTCTAATGTTCTTTTCAAATAAGATTGTACATGAACTTAACATAGGATTTTTCTTTTAATATGAATCTTGATATTTTTGGAGGCTGTAGAGAAGAGAAGTTAGTTTCTAATTTCATGGAAGGGGTGATCATGAGTGTGGAGTCCACCACGATTGGGGACTAATTGGTTCATTCAGTAGAAGTAATGTACACAGCCCACTGAATGCTGACCTGATGGTATACCTTCTGCTGGCGAGAACTCAGCACTCCCAGCTTACTCTCATGGAGCATGGCCTGCCACCCTCCTGAATCTGACATTAAAAATCACACACACACACACACACACACACGCACATGCACACGCACGCGCACACACACACACATCACTGAATGTTGACCTGATGGTATACTTTCTGCTGGCGAGAACTCAGCATTCCCAGCCCACTCTCATGGAGCATGGCCTGCCACCCTCCTGAATCTGACATTAAAAATCACACACACACACACACCCCAAATGTTTTTTTTTCCCCTTGTAGCTAATTTTCATTTTTGTGGTAGGAAAAATGAGCAAGTGCTTCCCGTCTGAAAGTTTATTTTAAATTATGGGAAACAATTCCCTGTAGACATTTAACTCTATTCAATTTAAAAATCTGCCAAGTTCATACTATAGGCAAAGCACTGAATGAGGCTCTGTGGGGAAAATACAAAGGTTAGTCACAATATTCTTGAGGAAAGAATAGTATAGTGAGAATAGTATAGGACAGACTATGACAGAGGCTGTAAAAAGTGCCCCCACAAAGAACATGAGACAGAGTCTAATTACTGCCAAGGAGGGAAGAGACAGCTTTCCAGGGCAAGATGGGATTGCTTTGGGGCCTTGAAAGTTTAATTAATGGAAGGGAATTTTACAGTTTATGGGGTGATAATACGGGGATATGATTAAGAAGTAGTGCATTACTAAGGATTAACATAAGAAAATTAAATAACTACTACTTTCAAGATCTTAGCTTTAGTATGAATTTCAGATAGTATTACAAAGAGATTTTAAAAATCTTGAAGGAAAAATACATTAGCAAAATAAACCAACTAAGACCAACAAGTTAAAAGATACAGTCATTTGTTAATTTTCCCTTCCTTACATTATTAGAAGAGGCAGAGGCCAGGTTGACTAAGAACACTTAATCTGAAATATAGTCAAATACCAATTTATTGAAAATGTTTAATTCTGATAAGGTAATTAACTCAAAATGAGCGCCTAGATTTTATAAATTCAAACTTAATTACAGAGCATAGCCTACTGAGCTACAATATACACATTTAAGTTTAAGAGACAAGAAGCAAATTAAAATAATCTAAAAATACAGTAAGTACTATGAAGGGAGAAGTCCAAATGAGAAACTTTATATAAAATCAAAATATAATAAAAACGAATCCAAATTACATTCTTTGATTTCTATTCCCACCCCAAATCTAAAAAATAAACAAATCAGAAGACAAATGTAGATTTCAGTCCAATCTTCCACAAATACATGGATCAATAATCTCTCAGGAGTTTGACCTTAAGAATCATGATATCAAGGACTGTTGTCAATATTGCATGATTACAAGTGTAATGGTAGGAATGTAGGCTTTGAGATTACTTCGAACCCAACCCAGCTGGAGCATTTACAAGCTGTAAAATCATGGGCAAATGTCAGCAAAATGTGGTCAAGACTATTTATCTGAGTGTTTGGCACATTCCTGCTACTCTAAAAAATGGTGATCATTATTACCAACAAGACAAGTCTATGAGGCAACAGGAGAAAAACTGGTGTGTCTATGGAAAGAGATAATAAACATCTGATTATAAGTGTTTACAGTCTTTACAGTGAACCTACATATTCTTGTTTTATTTGGAAAAAAATTGAAAAGAGATGGAAAACAGTTACTAAGTGAGGATCCCCAATTCTAATTATTCTTATCATTTAAAATGGAATGTTTCTAATTTTCTTCAGAAACATAACTCAGACATCCTCAACGCAGCTGAAATCTTTTCTTAAAAGAACCCACCTGCCAATGCAGGAGACACAAGAGATGTGGGTTTGATCCCTGGGTTGGGAAGATTCACTGGAGGAGGAAATGATGACCCACTCCAATATTCTTGCCTGGAAAATTCCATGGACAGAGGAGCCTGGCGTGCTACAGTCCATGGGATCACAAAAGAGTCGGACATGACTGAGTGACTAAGCATAAATGTGTTTTTCTTAAAATAATCTTATACACAGGCACTTACAAAAGACCAATTATTGCATGATTCCATTTACATGAAATGTTCAGAATAGGCAAGTTTACAGAGACAAAAAGTAGATTAGTGGTTGCCTCAGGCTGGGAATCAGGGGAAGCTAGAGGGAAATGAGTGAATCCTAATGGATACAGGGTTTCTTTATGGCGTGATAAAAAATGTCCTAAAATTGACTGTGGTGATATTCAATACTTGTGCCCTTGCCTATATTTCAAACATTTCCTCTAAGAGAACATTCATTTGAAAGAGCAAAAAAGCTTCATCTAGCACATCCTAACCACCAAAATATTTGAAGGAATTGCTTACTTAAAAAAAAAAATCTAGGAAGGAAAATGGGGACAATAAGGAAATATTTAATAGAGCAGTTCAAATAGCTGGACTGCAGTTTTCAGTGACATTCAGTATAAATAGGCATCAATGACTATAACTTTATATTTTCTAGTAGAATCTACTGTAAATGTTTACCAAAGTAATTTAATTGTAGTCTTATTAAACTGAATAAAACAAAGGCTGAAACAGATAGGTGAGGTACAACATAGAATCAAATAATTTTTCATATTCTATAATGAAGGTAAGAGGGCTTCCCAGGTAGCAGTGGTAATGAATCCACCTGCCAATGCAGGAGATGCAGGTTTGATCCCTGGGTTGGGAAGATACCTTGGAATAGGAAATGGCAACCCACTCCAGTATTCTTGTGTGGAGAACTTCTTGGACAAGGGAGTCTGGTAGGTTACAGTCCATGGGGTTGCAACGAGTCGGACACGACTGAGCACACAAGGTGAACCAAACAATAATTACTAAAAATATAGGAATTATAAAAGCACAAAAAATTACATAGGATTAGATAGTAACAGCAAAGACTCAAATTAGCATCTCTGCTAAATAATCTTCATATCCATAATAGTGTAAACATTTTTTTAAAGCAGTATCAATTAAAAATATGAAATAAAGCTTACTTGGTTCTAGCTTCTTCAGATCTTCCAGTTTAAATTCTTCCTGGGACTGTGTAGACTGAATTTAAAATATGCAAATTACATATTTTTAATACAAAGACTTCACTGCACCCTATGTCTTTTATTATGGCTGACAAAATACTCAAAAAGTAGCCAAAATAAAAGAATCCATTTCTTGCTTTCAAAGTAAAAAAAAAATTTTTAATTACAGATTAGTTTTTTTAATTACAGATTATTCTGACTAAAAATATTGAAGAAAAAAATTTGAAGCCATATCTTTTATTTTTACAGCTTATATAACTTAAACTAATAGATTTTTTAATAGGAGCTTAATCCATGAATTATTGTTAAAAAATCCTTCTGAGACTATACTGCTTTTGACATGAATGCCTAACATTTTATCAGAATGGTTCATACTAACTCCTTTTCCTTATATTAAGAAGTTGGGGGAGGAGGATCTATTTACCTGTAAAGCTGCACTTCGTAATTCCAAGCATGTTGCAATTTTGCCTATGGTTTTCTGTAGGAAAAAGAAAAAGTTATAAATATCAAATACATTATAACCGTTAGCTGCCAAAAATTGAGTTAATTTTTTTATTGATAAGCGATCTATGATTTTAAAAGTTAGGTTACATTTTATTTCTTTTTAGCATCTTGCAGACTCTGGAGATGAGAAATAGAAGGCAAAGGGCTGGGACCATGCAGAGATGGTAAGCATATATTCACTCCTGATCTAATGCATCACAACCAATTTTAAACCATTTGCTTTGATGATAGCTTTCTATGATTTAAAGGGCAATGAAAAGAACTCTAAACATCTTCTCTCCAAGCTTTGCCTTCTCCTCCATAAGGTCTGATAGTCACTAAAAGACTTATAATAAAAAATATCTGAAAATTAGCACAATGGTATAATTTAATGTTGACTCAAGTCCAATCTTGACTTGAGTCAAGTTCAATTAAATGTATCAGCAATGCTAAGCAAAATCAATACTTTGTGATAAATGGTGGCAAACTTTATAGTCAGATCTGAGTTATCAAATAGATATAAATGACGGGACATTAGTCCTTGCCTTTAATAAGCTCATGTTTCTATTAAACATGTAAGACACATATAAAATCACTGTAACATAAAACACAGGAACTTGGTTTACAGGTGTCAGCAAAGTAAATGCTAAAATGCCCTGAAGAAATAGGACAGGAATCAAAATTAGGAATCAAGCCCCAGTGACTGGGAGGATTTCTAAAACTAAAGAACTCAGAAAACACTTCATAGTTCAGTTGTGTAAAGTCCCAAACTAAAAGTGGGGAGGTGGGTTTGGAATGTGAAATGTGTGTGCATTGTGGGGGGGGGGGTTATTATGAAGGTGACTTTCTTTTTTTTTTTTATTGGTTTTGCCATACAATGACATGAAACCGCCATGGGTTTACATATGCTCCCCCTCCAGAACCCCCCTCCCTCCTCCCTCCCGATTCCCTCCCCCTGGGAAATCTCCGTGCACCAGCCC
Source organism: Antilocapra americana (assembly GCA_007570785.1). Taxonomy (NCBI): domain Eukaryota; kingdom Metazoa; phylum Chordata; class Mammalia; order Artiodactyla; family Antilocapridae; genus Antilocapra; species Antilocapra americana. Next base: position 8,147,890 of record ML660213.1, read on the forward strand.
CGAGCATCAATCCTGGGCTGGCGATTGATTTCACATATGATAATAACATGTTTCAATGCCATTCTCCCATATCATCCCACCCTTGCCCTCATCCACAGAGTCCACGAGTCTGTTCTATACGTCTGCGTTCCTTTTGCAGTCTCGCACGTAGGGTTCTCGCTGCCATCTTTCTAAATTCCACATATATGCGTTAGTATGCTGTATTGTTGTTTTTCCTTCTGGCTTACTTCACTCTGGATAATAGGCTCCAGTTCTGTCCACCTGAGTAGAACTGATTTCAAATGAATTTTTTTTTAATGCTGAGTAATGAAGGTGACTTTCTATGACTAGCTGAGGAATGAATCTGTTATTATTTTAGCAATAAATTACAGAGATAGCTTTTGGACAGAAGAATGACTATCAGATTTGCCCTTTAAGAAACAGTGTCCCTAGGGTAAAGGAGAGAAGGGCAAAGACTAAAGGTTAGATTGGGTTTTTTCAACTGTCCAGGTAATCAGTAATCAGAAAAAGGACATGAATGACTAGGGTTGAACTGAAAAGGAGGAGACCCAAAAAACAAATATGCATAAGAGCAGGCAGCTAAATTATGACAAGCAAGACTTTGAAATCTTTCCAAAAAAAAAGATAATATTAACTTTCTGTTAGAAATAAACCCTGACCATTAAAGTGAAGTATTTATGTACAATATTTGCAATGCCTTCACAATACAACATTCTGGGGAAGTGATGTTTTTCTACACATACTGATGACGTGCAAAAGTTCAGTCAGTTAGATTTGGTGGTTTCCTCTTATATTCATTTTCTTTGGAAAACAAATGAGGAGAAAAGAGGAGTAACAAGTATCGTCCTGGTATCTGGCACTCAGGCTAGTGAGTGCTGTGCAATTATCATACAGGAATTATATAGCTGGGATGGCAATTCACAAAATAAAACACTAATTCTACAAATAACAAATGCTAGAGAAGGTATGGAGAAAAGGGAACCCTCTTAAACTGCAGGTGGGAATGTAAATTGGTGCAGTCACTATGGGAAACAGTACAGAGGTTTCTTAAAAAACTAAAAATAGGCTTGCCATATGATCCAGCAATCCTACCCCTGAGCACATATCTAGAGAAAACTATAATTTGAAAAGACACATGCACCTCAATGTTCATAGCAGCGTTATTTATAATAGTCAAGACATAAAATAAGGTAAGTAAATGTCCACTGACAGATGAATGGATAAAAAAGAATACACACACACACACACACACACACACACGAATACTCCTCAGCCATAAAAATGAATGAAATGCCATTTGCAGCAACATGGATAGACCTAGAGATTATCATACCAAGTGAATTAAGCCAGAAGAGAAAAACAAATACTATATGATATCACTTGCATTTGGAATCTAAAATATGGCAGATATGAACTTATTAATGAAACAGAAGCAGATTCAAAAACAACGAAAACAAACTTATGGTTACCAAAGGGGAAAGGGGAAGGGATAAATTAGGAGCATGGAGTAGCAGACACAAAGTACTATACGTAACACGATAATAAAGTCCTACTGTATAGCGCAAGGAACTGTATTCACAATTGTACAATAAACCATAATGGAAAAGAACATGAAAAAGAATATGTATATATATGTATAACTGAATCACTTAGCTGTGCACCAGAAGCTAACAATAACATTATAAATCAAGTATACATCAATAAAAATTTTTTTAAAATAAATAAACTACCACTGAGCAAAAGATATGACTCTTGGTTAAGGAACTAGTAACAATATTTAACTATTGTCACAATCTTTAAAATTTCCTTTAATCTTAATGTGAGTTTAAAAAATATCAAATTTTATTCTGAAATTTTATATTTAAATATTATATTTAATATAATTGCTGTAAAAGGATTTAAGATACAGATTTATTTACCCTCTGAAATAGCTGTTGTAGGGGAACCAGCAACAATCTTTTCTATACAAAATCTAATATCCCTAAATCAGTGGTGTTCATATAAACCACTCAAATCTGACAAAACAGTAAATGGCTTTAATATAGTTAGTAATGGCTAAAATCTATTGAGCACTTACTAAGTGACAGATTCTCCTAGGTGATTTACCCACATTAATTCACTTAATCCTGACTATAACCCTTTGCACTAGATACAACCATTTCACATCTACAAGATGCGAAAACCAAAGAGAGGTTAAATAATTTGTCCTGGACATCAATGTCTTCAATACAATAGCAATATATACAATAAACAATACACTTATTTTAATACCATTTGGTCACATTTAGGTTATATTAAAAAAAATGGTTTTGAAAAAGGGCTGTCTGTATTAAGGGACATGTATCAATGAATAAGTCTAACTCCTTTTCCTTCTTACTATACAACTCATTTGATTTGATGTTTTTAACATTTCAGGTAAAATATGTTCTAGTTTAACAACTATAAGTCCACTAATAACCTATTTTAAATTTAAACATCTCTTCAAGTTAAGAAGAAGCAACAGTTTTTTACAGAGTCTACTGAAACTATGGCAAAATACCAACAGGCATTATTCACAACTATTTTAAGGGACCACACCCAACATCAGTATTAAAAAAAAGAGTAAAACACTATCATTTTTCAGCCACAGCAATGACTTTTAAAACATGAAGCATTTACTGACGTCAAAATCAAGTGCTTGCTACTGTCATTAGTCCACCTTTCTTAGAAAGAAACGGTTCAGAAAATTAAGAAGCACAGAACATAAATCCTGACTAATATACATTAAGACTAAGCATTCAAGGTAAGTGAACTTAATTTTAGAAAGATTTAAATAATTAGCATTTCATTCAAATTAACTGCATATGTCTAACAAGGTATATATATAGGTGGAAAATATTGTCATTTTCAGAATACTGGCTGTTTTACTTTGTCATTAGCTAGGGGAATGGTTAACTCCAAAAGAGTTATTAAAGGAAAAAAGCAGTTAACAATTAAAGAGCTACAGTAATTTTGCCAAAAAATATCAAGGAAAAAATAGTTTACAAAAATACACCGAATTAAAGGAGTATAGTCTCAATCCAGACAATTTTTTAGATTTAGACAGCCCACCATCTATCCTCTAGCTGGGGGGAGGCAGAGAAGAAAGGAAGTAAAGCAGAAGGCAGTGGAAAGGGAGACTTATAAAATATAAAACAAGCATATAGTGCTGGAATTCTCATCACCACTAAATCTGATTCAAAACAGGGAAAAACTTTCTAAGCATCATGAGACAGGATGTTCTTTTCTGTCCAGAAACTTACACGAGAAAATCTACTATACCAAAGTAGGGAATTTAATGGAATGAAAGCTTTTGGCAGCTATTTTTTGGCAACTAAACCCAGTTGTTATAATGACAAAACTATTAAGAAATGAAATGAAAGCTAAGTCAACTGATCATGAGGGAGGATCAAATAAGAATTATAAACTTTCTTATTTTCCACCAGAAATCTTTGAGATTATGAATAGAAAATCCATATGAAGATTTTCTACCACCAACTAATAAAGTTAAGAGAGATCAGTGGTGTGGCTTCAGAGTTCTTCACATTTAAAATAAATACTGAGAAGCATATAAGTTACTCTCTAAAAAAATGATTCCTCTCATCTTAAAATAATAATACAAATAAATATCAATAATCTAAGACCTAACAAAGCATTTATTCATCAAATAGTTTTGAAATCTTACTGTGAGCCAACAGTAAAACGTTTCATAAAGAAAGTACTTTAGAAATATGGTGGTTTTTTAAAAAAATCTTATTTTAAAGTTCCACAAATTGTTGAATGACTGGCATAATTCTAAAATCTGTCACTGCTACAAATACATTTAAAATAGTAAAAGCACAAAGGGTATAATTCAAAATAGAAAACAGATAGGATAGTTTTGCATAGACTAATGTAAGGAACATTCTCCGTTTTTCTCTTTTAAGGAAACACAATCGAGTTTCTTCTCCTTTGGCTTACATGCCAGGTCTGGCATTCAATTAATTTTGCAGACCTAACAGTCGGTTTCAAAATTTTCCATAACATGTTCTTTAGACCCAATGAAATATTATAAAGAGGAGGGAGGCTTCCAAAAGCAAACAAATTTAAGAAATACTCCATTACCCAAACTCTTTAAAAATCCAACATACACATTAGCATGTTAAAAAACCTGAAAAGTTAAAAACTCTGTTGATATAACATCTATTAATTTTTCCGAGTCAATGCTCTCCAGATAATGTCTGGGAAATCTTTGCTTTCTAATCATTTATTAACTTGGAGTTTCTGGATTTTTCCCTTCAGTTCAGTTAGTTCAGTCGCTCAGTCGTGTCCAACTCTGCAACCCTATGGACTGCAGCATGCCAGGCTCCCCTGTTCATCATCAACTCCTGGAGTTTGCTCAAACTCATGTTCATCAAGTCAGTGATGCCATCCAACCATCTCATCTTCTGTCGTTCCCTTCTCCTCCTGCCCTCAATCTGTCTCAGCATCAGGGTCTATTCCAGTAAGTCAGTTCTTTGCATCAGGTGGCCAAAGTACTGGAAGCTTCAGCTTCAGGATCAGTCCTTCCAATGAATATTCAGGACTGATCTCCTTTAGGATGGACTAGTTGGATCTCCTTGCAGTCGAAGGGACTATTGGAAAAACCATACCTTTGACTACGTGGACCTTTGTCAGCAAAGTAATGTCTCTGCTTTTTAACATGCTGTCTAGGTTGGTCATAGCTTTCCTTCTAAAAGTGACTTTTAAATTTCATGGCTGCAGTTACCATCTGCAGTGATTTTGGAGCCCAGAAAAGAAAGTCTGTCACTGTTTCCACTGTTTCCCCATCTATTTGCAATGAGGTGATGGGACCAGATGCCCTGATCTTCTTTTTTTGAATGTTGAGTTTTAAGCCAGCTTTTTCATTCTCCTCTTTCACTTTCATCAAGAGGCTCTTCAGTTCCTCTTCGCTTTCTGTCATAAGGGTGGTGTCATTAGCTTATCTGAGGTTACTGATATTTCTCCCAGCAATTTTGATTCCAGCTTGTGCTTCATCCAGTCCAGCATTTCACATGATGTACTCTGCATATAAGTTAAATAAGCAGTCTTGACGTACTCCTTTCCCAATTTGGAACCAGTCTATTGTTCCATGTACAGTTCTAACGGTTGTTTCTTAATCTGCATACAGATTTCTCAGGAGGCACGTCAGGTGGTCTGGTATTCCTAGCTCTAAGAGTTTTCTACAGTTTGTTGTGATCCACACAGTCACAACAAACTGTGGAACTTTTTCTTTAAGTGATATTAATAAAGCCTGTATGTCAAAGTGACTTTTTTTGCCCACTGTGGATATTTTGTATTTTTAAGGAAAGTTAAATTTTTAAATGCAATGACTTGCCCTATATTCATAATGTAGTAGAGTGATGGGGGGTGGGGGCACGTCCTTCTTCCAAGCCCAAGGAATAGGCAGGCAGGCACAAGCTCTCTCTGGAGACACAAACGGCAGCCACATATGCCTCCTAGGGAGGTTTTTAAATACTAAATACCTCAGAAATCAGGTCTCTAGTAAAGGAGGAGAAGCAGACTACCTCAAAGGCAGAGGTCATTTGAAGATTTAGAGATGGTTTTCAAGATCATTTAGTGTTATCTTATCCCTCACCTCATACACAAGGAATTTAAGGCCCAGAGACAGAGCCAGGGTTCAAGACCAATATATTCTCACTTCATATTTCAGGCTCATTCCTCTAGGTCATGCTGCCTTCTGGGCCTTATGGAGGGGTGGATCTGTGTAAGCTGAAAAGAGAGCAGCTGGGCACCTATTATAAGCAGCTATAAGATTAAACAAACAGCATTATCAAACACCCAGCTTCAGCCTCAGGAAGTTAAACGAAATTAAGAAAAAGCTGATTTTGTCTCATTAGTCTAATCATAATCATATGCCAAAGCTCATTTCTTGATAATATTTTAAAAAACTGTAGTATGTTTTAGGTCAAATCACTTTATATTTGAGTTCATAGTAGATCCTATACCTAAGCAGTAGATGCTGGAGATGAAGCATATAAGTAACTCTAGGCAAACAGGTGATTAAAAGATGGCTGTCAAACTTTTTAATTTCCAAAGCTTTCATTTTGATTCCATATTCATAACATGCTTTGTTAGCTGTTAAAGTTACATATTCAGATAGTTGAGATTGTTTCAAAATGTAGATGTTTTAACCCTTAATTCTGTGATGTCAGCTGATCACATCCTAGTCATTCCTAGACAGATATCACAAACCTTGGACATGATAAAGCATATTTCCCTTTCCTTTTGCAAATCAAATATTTCCTCTGCGCTTATTATTTTCCCAGGCTAAAATCCTAAGTTTCCTAAATCTATTATCAGTCAGTTCAGTTGCTCAGTTGTGTCCGGCTCTTTGCAGCCCCATGGACTGCAGCATGCCAGGCCTCCCTGTCCATCACCAACTCCTGGAATTTACTCAAACTTATGCCCACTGAGTTGGTGATACCATCTATCTATCATCAATACTAGCAATTATTAAGGAAAAAAGAAAACTACACTTTTAAATTTTAAAAGTGCTATTTCTTTTTAAAATACAAAATAAAGATACATTAGATAATACAGGCTCTAAATAGTTTTAAATGCAAACATACTAACCTGTGTAAGAAATATGACTGATCCTAATCTTTGGAAGTTTTTTCTTTTCAAACTCTTATAAAGAAGAATCAAATGAGTACAAGCCTAAGAAGTGTTCAAAGAATCATTCCCACTCCTTGTACAAAAAAAAGGATAAAAGTAAATTAAGTTGCCATAGTTTTCACAATGTCTTTTCTTAATAAGAGGAAAACTGGCATTAATTTTATTCATTATATATGAGATTAAAATCTGACTTAACATTGAACCCCTTGAGCTAGGAGAAAATATGGATTGTTTCCTCCCATTTCTTCTCATTCTGTTAAAGTAAAGCTTCTTAAAATATCCCATTTTTCACAGTGTTTAGCAGTACAGGGAATCAACTTGACACATTAAAATTTCAATTCAAGGAGAAAGGACACTCTTGAAACATTTTGAAACTTTATACATTTATTTTGTGGACAGACTCATGCCAAATTTTTGACTTGAACTGATTTTTTTCAGTAGCGGCTTGTTTGGTATCTTGTCTGTTTTGAGAGGAGGTGGAAAAAGAGTTAAGGGAGTTCAGAGTTAAGAGGTGGGATGCAATTACTCACAATCTCACTCCAGTCTCTGGTTTCCCCTCCTCCCAACCAAAAAATGGATGGTCTTCACTAAAGTTAAAAGTCTAAATGGCCGAGAAAAGAAATTCATTAACTAAGTGAATTCACTGCATGGTAAATCATGTGGTATCTCTGATTACTTAATGATCAGCAATGCATAATCAGTATCATTCTTTGTACTTCAGTATAATGGCTTTTGTGTTTGTTTTTGCTTAATGGACTCAAAAGACAGACCCTTTTTCACTTTGGAATCTGATGTATCTAGAGATTATTTTATACCTTTTGTTCTTCTGTGAATTCAGAATTATTGTGTTGAGCTTGGGCCTCTTTTTGTAGGTGTCTTGCTAATCTGTAAGAAGAAACAAACATTCTTTAGAAGTGAAGGACAGCAAAGTATTTTAAGTACAACACGGTAAAACAATTTAAATCTTAAAAAACAGTGAAGTACAATAACACTTTTCTTCTGTTTTCAAAGTATAAATCTACACTATCATTAGAATCTAACTTTATGCAACAATGAAAATAAGATAAATACTTTTCATACCATTTCACTGGGATAAATTTCAGCTCCAGACGGTAAAAACAGAAGCATAGAGCTGAAAGAATTTCAAATGACATCTAATTCAACTTTCTTCAGTATACATGATTTTCTTCTATAATAAACCAATAGCCATTGTCCAGATTCAGCTTAAATACTTCCAGTGAACACCAATAATAGTACTGACCAGAGATATTTTATCAGTCTATCATTAATTTGTTGATAAGACTAGTTCAAATTACAGCTGTAACAAAGTGATGATACTCTATCAAATTATACTTCTGAACATATCTTTCAAGGCAAATAAAGGAAATTCCCTACCAATCAGACATGGAAATCATTGTTTGCCCAGTTATCATCATACTTATAAACAGGAGCTAGCCTTGGATGAATTTTCAAGGATGGCTCTGTGTTACAAGTCTGAGCTCAACAATAAAGATCCAGAGCTATTTCTGAGACACCAAAAACCAAAGGAGTGATGCTTACAGCTAAACAATAAAAAGACAAATAACTAAATTTAAAAATGAGTAAAGGGTTTGACTGAACAGACATTTTATCCAAAGAAGATATAAAAGTGGCCAATAAGCACATGAATATAATATCATTAGTCATCAAAGAACTACAAATCAAAACCACAATGAGATACCACTTCACATCCACCAGGATGGGTATAACTTTTAAAAGAGGAGAGAAAAATTATAATGGGTGTTGGCAAGGATGTGGAAACTAGAATCCTTACACTGAAGTAAGGAAAGTAAAATGGTACAGTCATTGTGGAAAACAATTTGGCAGCTCCTCATAAAGTTAAACATAGAGTTACCATATAACCCAGCAGTTTCAAAATCCTATGTATATTCCCAAGAGGACAGAAACACATTCACACACATACAGTACACAAATGTTCACAGCAGCAGCATTATGCTGATAGCCAAAAAGTGCAAATACCCCAAACAGATAAACAAAATGTGGTGCACATTCAAAGGAATATTATTTGACCATAAATAATAAAATACTAATACATGCTACAACATGGATGAACCTTAAAAACATTATACTAAATGAAAGAAGTCAGATGTAAAAGATCATGTATTACCTGATTCCATTTACATGAAATATCCAGAATGGGCAAATCCATAGAGATATAAAGCACATAAGTGGTTGTCAGGGGCTTGGGAAAGGAGAGAACTAGAAGTGACCCATTTCAGATAGAGGGTTTCTTATGAGGGTGATGGAAATGCTCTGGAATTAGACAGTGGTGATGCTGGCATAACATTATGAATAGACTAAAATCTACCAAATTGTACAACCTCACAATGATAAATTTCATGTTATGTATTTATTTTAATTTTTAAAATTTGCAGGGCAGCAGGGAGTGGGGGAACCAAAGAATCAAAAGGACTTTTTTGATGAAACATTTTATAACTGGCTAAAGAATTTGAAACTACAATTCCCAAGCATACTATACTATCCTAGGTGGGGAACGGAGGCAGGGATACAGGAGATGCAAGTGCTGTATCTCCTACCAAGCCACAGAAAAACTTGTTTACCATGTTTCCAAAAAGCCTTAGATGGAAGTTCTATTCTATGTAATCGAATCTTTAAAGATCAGGCATAAAGTTCACCTGATGACCTCTATTCAGTCTATGAAAGGTCCACATTCTTCTTATCCTAAGGCAAGAAACTCCTACATGAAATCATAACATTTACCAGTATAGTTCTACTATGTTACTTAAAATATTTCCATCCATTTGTTTCTTTTCCTCCCAAACTGGAAATCCCAGAATATTTTTCCTAAAATGTCATTCCTAGACCCACTCTTTGCAGATTTTAAGCAGGAGTAAGTATAATTAGAAATAGACAAAGCCATACTTGTCCCGTATAGCACTTCATTTACTTTCTAACTCTTGCTAGTCTACCATCTACATACAGTTCTCTTTAGGAATCACAGTCTACACTTAACAATGTCAACAGTACATTTCTGAATTCAGGGAAGCTATAGTGTGGCAGTTTCTTTATTTGACTAGTTCTACTTGCTTGGAGAATCCCATGGACAGAGGAGCCTGGTGGGCTGCAATCCATAGTCACCCAGAACTAGACACAACTGAAGCAACTTAGCACACACACACACATGCCCATACTATATGCCAATAGTGACTGTTAACATAAGCAGGTCACTGTCAGAAGAAAAACCATAGGAAATATTTGCAAATCATGTATCTTATCTGATAAAGGACTTATATCCAGAATATACCAAAAAAACCCTTCTAACTCGATAGGGAAAAGACAACTCAATTGAAAAATAGGCAAAAAGGTTTGAAGACATTTTAGAAACAAGATTTACAAGGAAAATAAGCATCAAAGAAAAGATACTCAGTACCATTAGCTGTAAGAGAAAGGCAAATGAAAACCAGTGAAATACACTACATACCCACTAGAATGGCTATAATCAGAGAAACACATAATAACAAATGCTGCCAAAGTGGATAAACAGGAACTCTCATATATTGTTGGTAGAAATGTAAAATGGTACACCCAGTTTGATCAACCATTTGGCAATTTCCTTTTAAAAATTAGACATAAATTGACCATATGAGCCAGCAATTCCACTTCGTGGGTATCTACCGAAGAAGAATGAAGATACACGTGCACACAAGGACTTGCATGTAAATGTTCAAAGCAGTATTAAAAAACTGGAAAGAATTCAAATGTCCATTTGGTGAATGCATACACCAAATATGGAATATCTATACAATGCAAAGTGACTCAGTAACAAGGAACAAAAGACTGACACATGTAGCACGGATGGACGCAAACCAGGGTGCCGAATGAAAGAGGTCACACACAGATCATATGATTCACTTTATATAAAACGGCCAGAAAGGATCATATCACTTTTAGAGACAGAATGTAGATTAGCAACTGCCTGGGACTAGAGCGGGGATACAGAATGACTGCCAATGTGCAAAGAGATCTTTGTGGGGTGATGGAAATGCTGTAAAACTTGACTGTAGTGATGGTTGTGCAACTTGGTAAATTTACTAAAAATTCATTGAACTGTAAAATGGTGAATTTCACTGTAGATAAATTAAACCTCAATAGTTATTTTTTAAAACTTTTTTTAAAAAACCTAGGCAACAAACAAACCCATAAATGACTGCACCATTTTAAGACAAAATGAGACATAAATCTGTCCACTGAGGAAAACCCCCACATGCTCTAGGTATCAGAAGAGCAGGTAAAAGAGTTGACATTCTATTAGTAAAGGTGAGAAACCTACCAACTGTTCTTCTCCAGAGAATAACCTCAGTTTACAAGGGTGCCTAGTTAACACAGGACTATTCTCAAGGGGAAGTTTTAAATATACTTAAAGAACATAAACAAGTGACCCACAGAAGTCCCACAGCAATCTATGACAGTTCTTCTCAAACTATCTAGAGTGAAGGACGAGCTTTCCCCTCCAATCTGTTCTAGCCTAAAGCTTTTATAAAATAAGATAAAAACTATCATGAAGATGTCAAACTGCAATAAACCTAAATCTTAAATCCCAATTTCTTTACTTATCTCACTGCATAACAGTAACAGTTTGCAGATCAGCAAAGATCTGAGACCACACCTTGGGAGGCGCTGATATCAGACATAGTAAAGATGATCATTAGATATTATCCAATCTTCAAACTCACCCATTCATTTAACAAATACTTACTGAGCATCCATGTGCTGGATCAATACCTTAAGACTGATTCTATGAAATAGGGAAAAGAGAGTCCATACCACTCCACCCTAAGTTAGGAGGCAGAAACCCACCCCGAGGCTGCTGAAAGAAGTAACCTGCTAGATAAGAGTTGTTTTTAATTGACCATGCATATTTGGGGAAGCAGTTTTAGTTCTGACATATTTTGTTTAGATTTTCCAATAGTGTCGTGGCATCAACTCCTTAGTTGTGTCGTGGCTTCCACAGCATACTCTTGAATCAAGCCATTCACTAGAATACAATTACATAATATCTAGATAAGAGAAGGAAATGGCAACCCACTCCAGGCCCAGAGGAGCCTGGTGGGATCACGAAGAGTTGGTCACGACTGAGTGACTAACACACACACACAACAGCCTACTACTACTCTGGACACTAAGCATACAGTAGAAAACAAAACAGACAAGTCCCCCTATTTTCCGTCCTCAAAGAGGTTACATCCAAGTGGAGAGGGAGACAACAAACCAAATGAATACAAAAAGTATATTGTATTTTAAATGGCAGTAAATACTATGGAAAAAACCAAGATTAGGGGGCTGGATTTGCAAGAGTGAGGTAAGAGAGTGGGAATGGATGGCAGACTTAACTGAGCAATTTAATTAATTTCTATTGGAGTATACTTGCTTTACAATGTTCTGTTAGTTTATGCTGTACAGCAAAGTGAATCAGCTGTATGTTTACACATATCCTCTCTCTCTTTTTTGGATTTCCTCCCCACTTAGGTCATTGCAGAGCACTGAGTAGAGTTCCCTGTGCTCTACAGTAGGGTCTCATTAGTTGTCTATTTTATACACAGTATTAACAGTGTATACATGTAGATTTCAGTCTCCCGATTCAACCCACCCTCCCCACCCGCCCCAGCCCTTTTAACCCAGCAGTTTTAACTAGGGTGGCCAGAGAGGGTCTCACAGGGAAGATAATATTTGGACAAAGACCTGAAGGAGGTGATTCAGCAACTCAAACAGACAACAAGGAATATTCCAGAAAAAGGACAAATGGCCTATGGCGGAAGCAGGCTTCAGGGAACAGCAAGGAGAGTGGCAGCACTTACTCTTCATACTTCTGTGACAGAAATATCCATTTGTTTTAAAATCCTTCATTAGGCTCAGTACTATGAGGGTGGAGATCAAATGTTATTCATGTCTATATGCTTAGCTCTCACTTGCTGAGTGATGAAACGGTTCAAGTGATGATATTCTTACCTTACAGTAAGTACAAACATGCTCATTCCCTCCCTTAACATCAACATCCCATGAACACACTCCTGTACATTGTAGGGTTGTAAAAACACTGCTGGCTTCCCCATCAGAAAGGCCAGTTCTCCCAGTCAGCTCCTCCTTCTCTCAGTATCTAGTCAGTGGCTAAACCCTGCCCATTATTTTTCACATAACTTAGTGGCTCCCAAATCTTCTCTTTTTCAGTAGCTTTTCTCACAGACAATTCAAATAAAACAGATGTCTGGCCTTCAAATTTGTGAGCATATTAATTTTAAATTCAACTTCATTTTATATGTAGCCCGTATGTTTACAAAGTTTAAGCCAATCATCACACATTTCTATTCAAATCTGACGTTAGTGGGTTTTATAATAATTTGAGAATTACTCTGAATCATAACGTTCAAGGTTAGTAACTGAGGTTCAACAATAGATTTGTCTGTGCCTATTACTCCCTTACTGAGATGTTTTTAGAAATTCCAGCTGGACAGCCTGCGTATTCAATTTTCCTTTGTAACTTCAACTGGATGTGGTATTCTTCACTTTCCATTGTGAGGTCTGCTGCTGAGTCCCACCATCACAAGTGATAGGCAGCTTTAGATTTCAGGCTACCTAAGTTCAGTTAAGATAGAATGAGGATGCCCTGTGTCACTAACTGGCTACAGAATGGAAGGATACATTCTCTGGTAATGAAGGAAGTCTTCTAATATGTCCAATTCACTTACACAATGTATCAAAACATTTGTGTTTAACAAAATGTCTTAAATGCTACACAGTAGAGCAGACAGGATTCCAAAAAAAAAAAAAAAAAAATCCCAGACTTCAGTAATATAGTTGTGTGACTCCAGGTAATCCCATTAACCTGAGCTTCAGTTTCCTCACTTGTAAAATGAGAATAATAATATTCTTACTGGGCAGTTTCAAGAGTTAAGTGAAATCAAGTGAAAGTGCAAAACAAAAGCCAGAGGTTATCACACATGGCAAAATGGCCCAAAGCATGGTGGTTTTCAGGGCTTTTGAAAAATGGCAGGCAATTCAAAGTCAGTAAAGTGAGATAGAAAACATCTATGCAGGATTTCTCTGGCGGTCCAGTGGCTAAAACTTCCGCCTTTCAATACAGGTGGTGTAGGTTCAATTCCGGATTGGGGAGCTGGACTCCCACATGCCTGGCAGCCAAGAAATCAAAACAGAAGCAATATTTTAACAAATTCAATAAAGATTTTCAAAACCGTTCACATTAAAAATCTTTAAAAACATCTACGCATTTAAATTACCTTAATGGTCAGATAAAAACAAGTAGCCACTGTAGAAAAATAATACAGGATTTAGATCTTTCAAGGACCAATCCTGTATTCTTTCCAAAAGACGTTTGAGAAGGAAAAAAAAAATGTTTTCCTAACACATGGTTTCAAACAATAACTTACTTTAAACCAAGAGGTAATTAATGTCAACAGCTTGCAAACAATAGCATTTTAGCAGGCAGTTCAGTAAAACGTGCAAGAAACCAAGCAAGGTTTTATATATACGCAAACCTGGCCTTATAATTTTAAAAACATTCCTGAAGTTTTGGGAGGAAACCAGAAAAGGAGAGAAATTGGACTTGGGTAGATCAAAGAACCTGGTGCTCACTTGTACCCGGCGGCTATACATTATACACAGGAAAAGGAGGAGGGACCCGAGGAGGGAGTGGTGGCTCCCGTGCGTGGTCTATAAATTCACATTTTGCTCTCTTCTGGTCACATCCTGCGCCGACTCCACCCAGAGCAACGGAGCGAGGGGCGGGTGGGACTCACCCAGCCTAGCAAATAACAGTCCTAGAAACCGAAACGGATTCGAGGTGAATTGGGAAAACAAGGCTCCCCAGAAAGAGGGGTGGAGAAGGGGCGGGAGAGGGGACCTTTCTTTTGGCTGATGAGACCTCAGGTCTCGATGCTTCCCGAGGGCACCCCCTCCCCTCAATCTTCACCCATTCCCTCCAGTCCTACACAGGGGAGGAGGAAGGCACCGTACACAGAGCAAGGCCACTCATCCCTGGAACGTGGGCGGAGAACACAGAAGTATTCCTCAGAGATTCTGAAAGAGAAACTGAGGGGCGGCAACGCGAGAGAGGCGGAGAGGGGAAAGGAAACTGACTGCGGAGCGGGGGACCCGGGAGACGGTGGCAAGGAACTCAGTAGCAGCCTGAATGGGCTGGCGCCCCGGGAAGGGCTACCTGTTGCATTGGAACTGGCCCGGCCGAGGGCGAAAAATCCCAGGGAGCGGACCGTTGTCTCCGGGGCCAGTGAGCTCTCGGCCCCAGTGCCTGCGGGGCCCCACCCTGAGAAGCCTTGGCTACACAGACAGCGATGAGAGGCACCGACAGAGAGAAAGGGGGAGGCGGCCGACGGGAGCCGGTCTGGCCCGCTCCCACCGTTAGTCACTCACATCTGATACTCGTCTATCGCCTCCACCAGCTGGCCCCAAGAGTCGAAGTCGGCGCCTCTCCGAAAACTGGCGCCCCAGCGCTGCAGCAGACTTCGGGTCACCTCCGACATGGCCGGTCCCCACCCCGTCCCCTCCCGCCCCTACCCCCAGGAAAGGCCGGGCTCTAGGGCGCCATCCTCCCCGGGCCTGGCCCCGACATTAACAGGGCCAGGAGGAACCGCTACGGCCACCGCCGCCACCCGCCAAGGAGCCGCCCAAGCCCATTTGCCGCCACAGCCAAACTTTGCGGCTCCGAAGCGGCCGCCCCGCCGAAGCCCCGCCCCCGAGGCCCCGCCCCGGGTTAGGTTGAGGCCGCCCCGCTCGCCCAGCCGGCTGCCACTGCTGAGGAGTGCTTCCTCTGTTTAGGGGGCCCGGACAGCCATGCTCTTTGTCTCTCCAGGAGACCGCGGCTCACGAGGAAAGGCTGTGGAGGAATATCTTTAAACGGGCTGAGGAACGAAGTGTTTTGAGCGGGTTGCGACCACGCGGCAGCCTCCACTACCGAGGCAGCGCACGCCGCCGAGCCTCGGCAGCTGTCATGGCCGCCGCGGGCACGTGACCGCAGCTCGCGCAGGCTTGGTGCCGTCCCTCTAGTTCGGTAGTGCCGGCTCGCCGACTCCCTGCCTTTATCGCTTGAGGAGTCGGACATTGCCTTTCTTCCCTCGGGAGGGCTGCCGTACAGACTCCGAGGAATCTGGTAAGTATGTTATGAGGCGGGGCCTGTCGTCTCCTCAGAGTCCCAGGCAAGGGGGTCAAGCCTTTTTACACAGGTTCTATAGACTCCCAGACAAGTGGTCTACCAAAGTCTCCTCCTAGCGCCTTCAAACGAGAGAAAGAAAATCCACGGTAGCCCCACGAATCCATGGTAGTAACAAGCTAGGGTCGCTGAATCCCCTTGCCCGCGTCTCCACTAGCAGTCGGGGTGTCTCATAAGCTATAAGTAGGGGTTTGTCTAGGCACCTCTGCCCGCCTCTCCCGGTTAGATAGCGTCGGCTTTCCACAAAAATGTCTGTGCAGGAGGGGCTAGGGTGTGCGCCTGCGCAAGGTCGCGGCGCTCAACGGGACTGGGCGCCGGAGGAAGAGGCTGCATGGTAAACAGGAAGTGGACCTTCGGCGCTCTGGCGGCGGTAGGTGACTCGGGGACCTGGGGTCTCCAGAGTGGGGGACCGTTGTCGGTAATCAGACTTTTCTTGTGGCAGCCGGTTTAGGCGGCAGGCTCGATCCGACTGTTGTGCTGCGTGGCTTTAAAGACACCCTTCCCGGCATCTGCAGGTGGGTGTGTCGTCTTTCTACCCCACCCTTCGAATTCTTGAAAACCGGAGGGCGAGTTTCTCACCAGACAGGTCGGACAGGGGCAGAGGACACAGTATTTACCCTCTTCGTTCCTAAAGTAAAAGTGCACGGAACTTAAAACATTTTCAGCCACTAAGTGGATGGGCG
Source organism: Antilocapra americana (assembly GCA_007570785.1). Classification (NCBI taxonomy): domain Eukaryota; kingdom Metazoa; phylum Chordata; class Mammalia; order Artiodactyla; family Antilocapridae; genus Antilocapra; species Antilocapra americana. The sequence goes on from ML660213.1 coordinate 8,164,507, forward strand.
AGCTAAAATAGTATTTGTGAAAAATTTGAACTCACAATCGAGGGTATTGTGTGCCATAATTTCTAGGAGGCTTGGTTTATAAGGACAGAGATACTGTATTAGTTTACATACGTTACAAAGGAGGTTTAAATGGATGACGTTTAGAAGGTTGTATATTTTTGAAGCCCTTGTTAATTAGGTTGAGTCATAAATGAACTTAGTTTTTCACTGGGTACGCAATGCACTTTCTCTTCCTTAAATATCTGGTGCTTGCCATGAATAACTAAATATAGTAAGGGAGATGCATAAAGTAGGTATATTTTACAGAGTAGCCCACGCTTTTTTCCCAATAAGAAAAGTTAATCGTCAACATTATATAATGCTTTCAAATTAATTAAATCTTACGGAATTTCTACTTCTTGGAATCTAACTGCCATATTTAAGTCTTTACCTTTGCCTTCTTGTATTAGCTTCACTATTCACATAAGGACTTTTAAATGAGTGGGGCACACTGGTTTTTTTTTACCGGAAAGGTGTGAAACTTAATTTTTTTTAAGTTGAAATTTCGTTTAGGTAGTGTTTTAAATGTCTTGGTTTTTAAGAATCGATATAATTTTTTAAATTTATTGACATATAGTTGGTTTACAATGTTGTGTTAATTTCTTCTGTACAGCAAAGTGACTCAGTTTTTTTTTTTACCTATGTTGTTTTTCATTATAGTTTATCACAGGATACTGAACATAGTTTCCTGTGCTATACAATAGAATCCTGTTGTTTATCCATCCTGTATACTAGTTTAGGCTTTCCTGGTGTCTCAGTGGTAAAGAATCCTCCTGCCATTGCAGGAGATGCAGAAGACATGATTTCCATCCATGGGTCCAGAAGATCTTCTCGGAGGAAATGGTACCCCACTCCAGTGTTCTTGCCTGGAGAATCCCATGGACAGAGGAGCCTGGCGGGCTACAGTCCATGGGGTCACAGAGCTGGACGCAACTGAGCACACACACGTGCACACATTGATTCTTATTAGCTATTCTGTCGGAAGTATGTTTGTTACAGAACACATGCTACAACCAGTCATTTGGCCTCAGTAGTGTCACGTGGGAAATAGAGTTAATTTAAGACCTATTTCTTTCAAGTAACCTTAGCAGTCTAAATAAGGGTCACCATTTGAACCTGTTTTGGAAGTACATTTTCCTAGTCCTATGCCTGCTACATTTTCAACTGTCCAACCAAAGTCCAGTGCTCTGCTACTCAAAAGTGTAGTCTAGGAACCTGCAGCATCAACTTCTGAGGTCTACTGCAGTCTATTGAATCAGAACCTGCATTTTTAACAAGAACTCCCACCACTTGGCCTAAGGTGATTTCTGTACACAGTAAAGTTTAATCATTATGGCTCCAACATGTTTAACATTGCAGTTACTGTGAACATATTTCCAAATGCCTTTTTTTATAGACCTTATCTGAATAAACATAGGCTGCTATAAATAGACAATTGAAACAAGATTGTATTTTATATACATATGTCTGTTTTATATATTTTTATATGAAAGTATATATCCCATGGTAGTTTAAAAATATTTCAGTACTATTTACATTGTTTATTAAATGTTTTAGTTTTTATAAATTTCATTTTTGTCAATAGGAAACATCTGGAGAAAATGACACATTGGTTTCACAGGAACCCATTAAAAGCCACAGCTCCTGTCTCTTTTAACTACTATGGTGTAGTCACTGGCCCTACTGCTTCAAAAATTTGCAGGTAAGTGTTAGCCAATCTCCACAAATATTGATTGAGCCACCCTTAGATACAGGGTCCTTTCATAGGGCCATGAACAGTGCAAAAGTATGTAACACACTGTCCCTAACTTTGGACTCCTTGTTTAGTCCTGAAGTCCTACCTGACAACTTATAAATGATGTGTGGAGAGTTTAGTCATAGATTATTTAAGCTGGGATCCTAAGTTTTAGATCAGTGAGTGAGTCCTGGGGAGGCTAATGGAATTACAATTAAAGAGTTAAGATGTATGTTAGAACAGTACAAGAGACTCCACAAAGTCATATTTGGATATTGTTAATTGGCCAGATAGTAAATTAATTGAGTTCTGAGCAGGGAGAGATTCCATTTGACCTGAAATAGCTTTCAGGTTGTTCAGTAGGAGAAAGGACTTGAGCTGGGGTTTAAATGAATTGTATGCCTTAGATCGGGGTCGCCAGACTGTGTCCTTTAGATTGACCCACAGCTTATTTCTATAAATAAGATTTTATTAATTAGAACACAGTCCCCCCCCCCCCCCCGCCTTACATATTGTCTTTGTGTGCCTTCCTTCTCTACAGTAAGGTTGAGTATTCCCAAGTGAGACTTTATGGCCCACAAGACCTAGAGTATTTATCTTCAGGCCATTTACAGAAAGAGTTTACTGATCCCTGACTTAGATAGTAAGAAGGGAGAGAAGAAAGTCATTTCTGTTAGGAAAATCTTTGTTCTAGGAAATATGAATAGAGCAGTTTCGCTAAGAGGTAGATGCAAGAGATACAGAGAGATACAAGAGATAGATAACAAAAGAGATAGGTATAAGAGAGATTTTGGAGGAGGTGTCAACTAGCCAGATTGATTTGCTCTGAAAAGTTGAATTCAGTCTATGAGATTCAGAACCTAGATGATCAAGACATTGGTGGTACCATTAAAGGAAAAAAGAATCACTGCTTTTGGTGGAAAGAAGTAATCAGAGGAGAAGGTAGGAAAACTGACTTATTGATCTAAATCAGGAGTCAGCAAACTTTTTCTGTAAAGAGTTAAATGTTATATATATTGGTATATATTTTAGGCTTTGTGAGCTATACACAGTCACAATTGAATTATTCTTTATTTTACAAAAATAAGCTATGGAGCATATAAAAACAAGTTAAAAGTTGTAGTTTGCCAACCCCTAATCTTAGACTCCTAGACTGTCATTGTTGTTCAGTTGCTAAGCTGTGTCCTACTCTTTGTGACCCCATGGGCTCTAGGAGGCCAAGCTCCTTTGTCCTCCCCTATCTCGTGGAGTTTGCTCAGATTCATGTCCATTGAGTCGGTGATGCTATCTAACCATCTCATCCTCTACTGCCCTCTTCTCCTTTTGCCCTCAATCTTTCCCAGCATCAGGGTCTTTTCTAGTGAGTCAACTCTTCCCATCAGCTGGGCAAGTGTTGGAGCTTCAGCCTCAGCATCAGTCCTTCCAATGAATATTCAGGGTTGATATCCTTTAGGATTAACTGATTTGATCTCTCATGAGTCTTCTCTAGCACCACAGCACAAAAGCATCAATTCTTTGGTTCTCAGCCACCTTTATGACCCACCTCTCACATCCATACATGACTACTGGAAAAACCGTAGCTTTGTCTATATGGACCTGCTAGACATTGGTCCCAGCTTAGCTGTTTCATCTGTGGCATTGGGCAAGTCTCTTAACTCCTTTGGGTCTAATTACTCATCTATAAACTTAATAACCTAAATTAGATACTTCTAAGGTACACTTTTCTCAAATTCTGTCATTTTTAAGATGAATTTAACTTTACACAAGTTGGACTGAATGCCTACTTGGAAATAGCTGGCAAAATATTTGAGCCTAGAATAGGCCATAAGGATTCAAATTGTTTTCGTAGTCCCGAAAGACTCCCTCCCAGCCTTTAATTAAATAAGTCAACAATGACAGATTCATAAGGTAGCCCATCCCATTTTTGGTCAGCTGCATATAGCTGTTGGTATATACTTTCTTGAGTCAGCCTTCTTAGAGTTGGTACCAATGCATAAACACTCCATCTGAACCATACAGGATTAAGTTTGTGCTCCCTTCTAAATACTACTGCTATGTTCCAGTTCTTCTGAATCTTAAAAGTATTTGAAATGTTAGTAGTATTTCACTCAACAAAGAATTTTGAGTATGTGCTTTATCTCAGGCACTTACTAAGTTCTGGGTATACAGTCCCTCCTCTTGCTGCTTACAGTTTAGTCTTTCTTTAGTTATTCACACACAGTTGTCTTCAGTCCTTCTGTATGTAATATGATTTTGGGATCCCTCACTAAACAAGTTGCCTTCTGAAATTAGAGGGAGAGCTGAAACAGGGCCAAGTTAGAGCTGATGATGTAGATCTAGGATTAGATGTAAAGCCATCCTCAGAGATGAGACCTCAGAAGAATGAAGAGCAGGGAGCCAATGACTGAACATTAGTTGGAGGTGGGACTACAAAGGGGACATGGAAGAAAATGGAGGAGTAACTTATAAAGATAAGAGGAGAATATGGAAATTTTAGTGTTATTGGAATCAAGGGAGAAAAGAATTTTGGAAAGAAAAAATAAGTGTGCCACATTTATTGCTACAGAGAATCAAAGGAGCCAGGAGATGAGGGAGCATTTTTAAAATAAATAGTGGCCTCATTTTTTTTTTTTTCCTTATTTGTGTGTGTTGTATTATAGAATGCAATTTTAAAATACGATTTTGTACTTAAATATATTTTGACATAATGTCAAATTTTGAAATTTTAGGAGGATGTTAAAATTATAAGTTAAATTTTCATTTTTTAAAAACTTTTATTGTGAACTGGTCAGATTAATGTACTCATTCTTAATTCTTTCCTCCCATCTTAAATGCTTGTGTTAGTTTGATTATTTTAAATTAAAACTTGCTGTGCATTTTTTATTACATAATTATATTCATAATTTACCCCTTTAATTGGACTAAGCTTATTTTAGTATAATTTCTAAAACAATCATTACTAGAAGTTTCACTTATCTCCAGTGTTAGTCCTAATTGAATTCATTACTGTATGCTTAGAAAGGTCTTAGAGCTGGGGTGTGTACCTGTGTTTAAGCTTTAATAATTTAAACTTTTTAACAGTATTTACATAGTTCATTGTAATACAGCTTACTTTATTATCTCTTTCTGTCTCATATAAGTGACCTGAGATCATCTAGAGCACGACTGCTTGAATTATTCACTGATTTGAACTGTAATCCAGAAATGATGAAAAATGCAGCAGATTCATATTTTTCACTTTTACAAGGTTAGTTTATTCAAATAAACTTAAGTTTTTAAAATTGGCTATGGAGAAATCCAAATTTAAGTAGTCTTCTAGGCTATATTCTTTGGAATGCTTGAGTTTCAGAAATGTGAAAATGTAAGGGTGGTATGTAGTCTTTCTTTTCGAACATTTTGAAAAGTAAATGTGTGCATATTTCATATTATGTTACCTTAGGAGAAGGGGAGAAGGGTTGGGGCTGTCATTCAGGTACCTGAAAAAGTCATCTGAAAAATGTTCTAAAGAGAACACTCGATATTTCTTGTAAAATTTAAAATGTTATCTTCCTTTTTATAGGTTTCATTAATTCATTGGATGAATCTACCCAAGAAAGCAAGTTACGATACATTCAAAATTTCAAGTGGACTGATACATTACAGGGACAGGTTCCAAGGTGAGCAGTACCAACGGTACTAAATTGAAACCATTTTTGTAACTATTTAGATAGTGGTTCAACTCATAGCTTCGGTACTGAGGAAATAAAATATAAATCTGATCAGCATTTTCCTTTATCAGGAAATTAATGAAAAAACGTTGATCTAAACTTCTAATACAGTCTAGTGAGTAAAAGCAAAATTGTTTCTCTTGGACTACATCTGTTTTTGAGATAATCAGTGTAAATGTTAACTAGAATTGAGAAGCCTTTTTTTTTTTTTTAACACCAAAAATATTTTATATTGTGGCATAGCCGATTAACAGTGTTAGTGGTAGTAACAATGGTAATGATAGTTTCAGGTGAACAGTGAAGTGACTCAGCCATATATATACACGTATCCATTCTCCCTCAGACCCCCTCTCCAGAGTTCCATGTGCTATATAGTAGGTTTTTGTTGGTTATCCATTTTAACAGCCTTGACTTTTAATAATACACAAAGAATGGTTTGGGAATTTGAAATCCAAATTCCCAAACTTGGTCTTTGCTTCCATTCAAGCAGAGCTGAGTTTTGGTTTCTCCACTACTTTTCTTTTCTGATGGAGATTTCGGAGGTCTTCGGTCACTCTCCTTTTTTCTTTCTCCCTAGTTCCACCCCAACTCCATACTTTTCTGACTTACAGTACTGTGTTTATTTTTCCCTAATTTCAGTGTTTCTGCTCCTTTTGGAAACTTGCTATCAGTCACCTGAGACTAGTTAGATGGTAACAGGAAGCTGATCATAATCTTGCTGAATTTTTAACTATCTTTTTTTAAAAAACACCATTGGGTTCTGATTTTTTTTCCAAAAACTTTTTGTTTTGTATGGGGGTATAGCCGTTAACAGTGTTGTGATAGTTTCAGGTGAACAGCGAAGGGACTCAGCCATACATATACATGTATCCATTCTTCCCCCAAACTCACCATTGGGTTCTTTAAATGACCATTTGTCTGTGTCTTAGTTTGCTTTAGAATTACCGTTTTATAAACTCAGAAGGGAAGAAAATGGGGATTGCTGAACAGCCAGGGCAGGCATTACAATGGAAGGAGTGTGGAATTTGGATTCATACACATGGAGATGCAACCTCAGAGCTTCTATTATGTGAATATTTGCTTCCTCAGCTATATATTGGGGTTATAGGTATAGGGCTTCTGTGAGCAGCAAAATAGGAAATCTTACGTTAAGGGACTAATGTAATGTCAGACATTGAATAGACAGTAAATGTTAGTTTCCTTTGTTCCTTTGGAATATTGTATGTGGAATTCATAAACTGGGTAGGAAGTTAGGGACCATGAATCCCTTCCAGATTTTAATATTCTGGGATACCAAGGTTTTCTGAGTAAGTTCTCATTTTCTGTTTTTCTTTATGTGTACCCCTTTGTACTTCATCTAAACTTGAAGGAATATTTATCTTAAAAACTTTTTTCTTTAAAAAAATCAAAGCTCTTTCCTTAAATTACAAAACTTTGGCAGATTCTAAAGTGTTTCCCATTGCATAAATTTGACACTTTTTCCCTACTGTGCTAAATTTTTATTCCCTCTAACAACATTTCTCAGCATAGTTTTATGAGACAGTGAGGAATTAATTATATAATCAAGGTCTTAAGTTCTAATGTTAACTATTCAGTACCTCAGATTTTTAAGTTATTTATCCTTGATTGCTGCTTATTCAATGGAAAATGTGCTGTGAGTGTATCTGTTCTGAAAAATATCAAATATACACACTTTAACTACTACCTAGATGTGGTACAGTAGAGATGGAGTGTTTAGGAGCAAGGCAGATTGAAAGAAACAAGGGATGGGCAAGAGAGAGCTCTTCATGAGGCTTTTGTATAAATTAACAAAACTATCCTATTATTACAGGTAAAGTTATAAATTTGGTATGCCTCCTAAGTCACCATTGCTGGAGTTACTAGATGTAATAAGACATAATTCATTGGAAAACTCTCAGTGCTGAAAAATATAAGCTCTTAAACTAGGCATTAAATTTTTTTTGGCATGAGAAGCTATTTTAAGGAGTTTGTTCATAGCTCATATTTTGATGTTATAACATATTAAACAGGATTACTTATAAGTCATTTTTGAATTATGTTTTGTAATGAATCTTTTTTTTTTTTAATCTAAAAAGTTTCCATGTCTCTTCATTTTAAGATGGAGACAACAATTAAAACATACAAAGCAGAGTCACAATTCTGGTTTCTTCCCTTTGGATAGTTTTTCTGTATCTTTAGTATCATGTGTGTATATAAGGGTATTACTTCTGGTTATATAAGGATATTCTAGTTTTTTACCTCATCATTTGAGAGAAATGCAGTAATGTTTGAAGAATTTTCAGGATCTTAACAGTAGTGAATAAAAATATTATCTTCTTTGTTTCATAAGCTTTTTACCGTCTTTGTGTTGTGTTTAGTGATAGAATCTGAAGGAAACAAGATGTAAAATATACTTATCTTTAAGACCTTTTATTTTGTAATATATTAATTGATTTAGCATTCAAAATCTTCTGCAGGTTCACATCTTCGCGTTTCGTTCTCTTGTTCCTCGACTTCTCTTTAAAAATTGGCAACTTCAGTCAAGCTAGTTGAGTCACTGCTATCAGAAAAATCTTTATCCTTTCTTGTGCTTTAACAGTGTCATTCCTTCATCTGAGATGTCTTTCTGCTTCCCTTCTAGCCATCTTTCAAAGCACAGTTCAAACTCTGTTTATACCATTAAGCCTTCAGTCATTATAGCCTATGATCTTTCCTCTGAAATCTGTTTTCTTAAAATATGGGAGTTGCTCCAGAAGCAACTGGATACTTGTTAAAAATGCAGATTCTGTACACTTCCTAGACTTTTTTTGTGAGATAAATTCCAGAAATCTGTGTTTTTAAAGCTATTCAGTGTTAAAATAACCTTTGGGAACTACTGTTCTCATGTTTATTGTTAGGAAGTACTTACTGGACCTTCACGTTTAGTCATTTCTTGAATTTTTATTTTTAATGCAGGATAATTGCTTTACAATGTTGTCTTGCTTTCTGCCGTACAACACCATGAATCCCCCATAAGTATACACATATCCCTTCCCTCTTGAGCTTCTCTCTCACCACCACCCCCATAGTCGTTTATTGCTAATTATATGTGTGCTTATGTTTTACCTCCCCACCAATATTAAATATAAGGACTCTCTTCATTTTTTCAGTTGGTATTTAGCTCTATGATTTTGGGTAAGATTTATAGCAGGCTTCATATAGAGATGTCTCAATCATGGACAGTACTTAATGATCATGTTTATAATTCTAGTGCCCAGCAGGATGCTGTTTTTGAATTAATTTCCATGGGATTTAATGTTGCTTTATGGTATACCAAATATGCTTCAAGACTGGCTGGAAAAGAAAAGTAAGTTAAAAGGAGAGGTTTATATGCATATGTACTATTTTTCAAATATTTCAAGCCTCATGATTAAAAAGCCTACTGATTAAAGTACCACTTCTGATAAATGTAAGGTTCCCTCATAATGTTGGAATTTTTAAGTACCAGAATCACAGAGCCTTTGTTAAAAGCAAAAACAGTTTTAATAATCTTGTCATAGGGATGGTCTTTCTAACTAAAGCCTCAAACTAAGAAAAGAGAAAGGTTGACTATATGACCACATGAAAGTACAATAAACAAAGTTTAAAAACAAATGACAGATTGGGCCAAAGAAATTGTAGTGCATCTGACAAATTGTTTTTATAATCTGTGCTGTTACATTTCAACAGGGAAAAGACCAACACATCAATTGAAAATAAGCAAAGGACACAAACAGGCAACTCACCAAAGCAAAAGCTTATAAGTATGTGAAAGATGTTTTGAAGGATTAAGAAATTGTAAAATAAAATGAGATACAGTTTTTACAATAGTACAGGTGAATGTTAGCAATAGGAAACTGGCAACTACTAACTGTGGTACACCTGAACGTGGGAATAACATGCAGCGATTTAAAAATGGGGTTGAATTGTATGTGCTGATGTAAAATAGTGTCTGGAGTAATTTAGGTGATTAAAACAAAGAACAGAGTGAACACTGTGTATGTATGTGTTTTTCAAATATGTGCACACTTTACAAGTATATTGACTTATGCTTGTTTATGTATGGAAGATGATCTGGAAGGAAAAGCAAGAAGCCTTTGTCCAGATCCCTAGGCAGGAGCTCTTTTTCACTTGTCATCTCTTCTTTTTGGATATTTTTCATGTGCATTTGTTAGTTTTCTAAGTGTTAAGTCAGATTTTTTAAAAGGAAGAAAACATAGTGAAAAACACAATTGATTGACTTTTGCAGTGTTATGAGAATGTATTAGTTGTTGGTTTTAATACCAGAAGCAGGATTCATCCTGTAGCTAACGTCACCTTTCTCCTTCAGCATAACAGAAGATGAAGCAAAAGAAGTCCATCGAAGCTTAAAAATTGCAGCTGGGATTTTTAAACATTTAAAGGTAACATAATAATAGTAGAATATATTCTTAATACTTTAACTGTTGAAATAATTTTTCCTTCTTGGGGTGAAGGAATTATTTAATCATGTAAAAAGAACTAGTATGTGTTCTGTTTTCCTTGCGTTAAGTACCTTGTTGATGTGTGCAGCCAATTAACAGAATATTGTCTTCACTTCAGAAAATCATCCGTGGCTTTTACAATTAGATGACGCAGGTGGTACTTCACTGCATATTTTTCTGTCTCTTCTGAAAAGATTGGAGAAAGCAAAACACAAAAACTGATAGTTCTCAGCATTTCTCCTTGCTGTCTGCCACACTTGCCAGGAGTATTCATGATTCTGCAAAATGGAATTTTCTGAGTATATTCTCTGTATTAGAGTGAAAATGCTAGTAGGTCAGTCAGTACACACTAATTATATTAAATTTCCTGGAGATGTGATGGGAATAAGGGAAAAGACTATAATGTTTTCCAACCAGAATTACTCCCATCTCATTCTAATTAAACCAGTATTTACTGAAGCCTCCTGAAAGCCAGTGTTGTACTTTCTCATGATGAGATAGTTTTATGGTGATAGAAAAAGCTGTGATCCTGAGTCTGCTACAGAATTTAGCTTCTTTGTATCTACTAGTAGTAATGTGAATGAAGAGTTCTGGCTCTCATGCAAAAGGGAACTAGGTTACCGTGTCAGTGAAACATTTTCTAAATTGAGAATATGACTTGTATATCTAAGCAATTTATTATGACCCAGATTTTGCTCTTGAATTTCTTATCTTTACAAAAGTTTATAAGAAAACTTTAAAAGTTTTATTGTATGGGAACTTTTATTCTCTGTAAGCTTCATATCGCTCCTTTTTACACAATTTTTATTTGTACCCTAAATTTCTGATAAATCCCCAAATCAGGTGTCTCATAACTTCCATTTTCTTTGTCGCTAACAACTCAGTTAAAATTTGGCTTCTTTGTGGTATTTTTTGTTTTTTTCCCCCTCTCTCAGGAAAGTCATATCCCAAAGCTCATAACACCTGCAGAAAAGGGGCGGGATTTAGAGGCACGACTCATAGAAGCTTACATCATCCAGTGTCAGGCTGAAGCTCAAGAAGGTATCCTAAATATTGTAAGATTTGTTGTTGTTGTTGAAGAATTAGCATTTCACTCTTTTTAAAAATCAGTTAACTGGAATTAAGTTTCAGAATTTGGGAAATTTATACTGAGGAATGACTTTTAGCATTTGCCCCCATTTTTCGTTAGCAGGAAAGGACTTACAGTTTAATGACTCTTAAGAGGATTCTGATTTCATGCATTTCTGGCAGCATAAAATTAAGTCTGTAACTCATCTTTGCCTCACCAACTGATTTTTTCTCTTCCACTGTTTGGCTTACCTTGAAATCTTCACTTTTGAATGGCAGGAAATAAAGAGTTACATGAAAATAATGAGGCTTCATAGGCTTTTGTTGTTCTTTATTTCAAACTCTAGTGCCCTGAAAGTATTTGTTTGCTCTTACATCAGGCGATTTTGTAGTAGTGGTTTTCTGTGAACAGTAAGTAGCTAGTGACTTATGTAAGGAAATGGTATCAGTACCAACAAACTCAGTGTTTTTGGTTTGTTTACACTTGTATATTATGTAGCTTACTTTTCATGTTAAAACTTTTAACAAAAAATTTAAATGGATTAAAATCTTCATAGATAGGAGACTGTCTTTTCTTTTTATAATTGAACTTAGGTGAATGCAAGTGAACTTAATCGTACAATACACTTCATTGTGTTTTGGTTATAGTAACAATTGCTCGAGCAATTGAGCTGAAACATGCTCCTGGACTAATTGCTGCTTTGGCATACGAAACAGCCAATTTCTATCAGAAAGCTGGTAAGTTTACAGTTCTGTTTTTTCGTCTTTAGGTTTTCACAGTAAGCTGTTGGCTTAGTAGGCAACAAGCAAAACCAAAGGACTTTCAGATTGTTTCATCATTTGCGAAGCTAGAATAATACCTACGTTATTTTATTATTTTACTCTTATTTAAAAGAAAATAAAAGAATTACAGATATTCACAGTTGATAGGCTCCATAACTTCTAGTGAAAGGACAGTGCTGTCCTTTTTAACCAGTTATGTCTAATAGTTAAACAGTTTTTCTTTTGAAGTGTTTTTGATCTTTATAACAACTTTATATTACTGTCCTTATTTAGACCAAAAACTGAAATCCAGAGAATTAGCATAACTAATTTGTAATTGAACAGCTTGCAAGTGTGAGGCTGGGACTAGTGCTCAGGTCTTCTCCTCAACCTGGTTTCCTTTTTCAGTCACTTATTTAGGAAGCATGTATATATTTCTGTTTATAGGACGGTTACCCTTTTAGTTGCTGAGTGTACCGAATCGCAGCCTAGGGAAGAAGAAGAACATGTAACCACATTATTATAGCATGAAAAAGATGTTGTCACGGAGGTGAAATAAAAACCTAAAGAATCTGGGTATGCTAGAGAAAGCTTTCTAAAGGAAGTTGGTGGTTTAGCCCGATTTTGAAATAGAAATTCTAGGTTTGCTTGGATGCTTTAGCTTATGGAAAGAGTAGAAAGTTCTGTAGTACATACAGAGATAAGAAAGAACTTAGTGCATTCTGGAACCTTTAGACAGATGCTCTTAGTTGGAACAGAGTGAGTGGTAGGAGCAAAGGGTAGGAAAGTATGTGTGTGTGAGATTGCAAATTGATTGGTAAGCCTATATAAGAAGTTTGGCCTTTGTTCAGTAGCTGTTTGGGACTCCTTAAAAGGTAAAACTGATAAACTCCTTAAAAGAAGTAAAAGAGACTTGATTAGGTTTAAATTTAAGAGCCCTATCATTGCAAGATGAAAAATGAGCCTATTAGTGAAGGAGTAGAAAGGCTGACCATAATCACTTCTTCCTAAGTAATGTGGAAGAAATAATGAAAGCTTTGACAAAGACAGCAAAGTAGGAAATGGAGAGGAAGAAATAGATTTGAGAGGTGTTGGGCAGGAGATATGATCATGCGTGTTTTATACAAGATGCAGCAGTGGGGTGGTGAATAAGGATTAGGAGAGTATCCTTGTTCTGACTTGGATGTCTAGACTACTCTTTGCATTGCTGTTTATATAAAATATTTAAAAGAAATACTCTAATATTAATATTTCTCTTGAAGTTCTCAGTCATTTCTATTTTTATCATTATCTCCAACTTGAATTACATGAATCATCAAATCAAAGAGGTGCCTTGGTATTTAACTTGTCTTATTGTGTAGTTAAAATATAGTTATGGGAAAATAAATCACTGTAAATAAAGCAAGTTTTAAAAATGTGAATGCTTGAGTTTTAGGTGTAAATGGCATTCTGCTTTTAGCATCTGAACACATGAACTAAAAGTCTTCTAGTGAATCAGGGTGAAATTATATTTTGCTTTTTAAAATGTAACTTTAGATCATGCTTTATCCAGTTTGGAGCCTGCATACTCTGCTAAATGGAGAAAATATCTTCACTTGAAAATGTGTTTCTACACAGCTTATGTAAGTATTTTTCACCCAAAACAATGTGAGTTACTGTCTCTTCAGCCCCTTCAGTGCCAATTCTTTTATTTCTCCAGGCTCTTCGTTAGCATTTTACAAATAATGGACAGCTCTCAGTAAATGTTCCCTGACAGTCAGTGCAGCCATTGTGGAGTAAAGTGGGTGGAAGGAGATAATGTAGAGCTGGGTTACAGCAGTGGAATTGCTGTTTGATTCAAACCCACTTAAGCTGCGGCCTTCTGCAGACTTCATAAGAATTCTCTATAATTTTGTCCTGTTCATTGGGAAAGATATTCACTAATTCTAATCTTAAGACTTAACCATGCAATATGTCAACCTGGGTTGGTGAAGAATCATTAAGAAAATTTCTTATAGCTTTTAATCTGCTTTGTACACACTGTGTAACACCATGTGCAATCCCTGCTTTGATGTAGGCATTTGAAGAGTAAATGGCCTACTCTAGGCTGGCAACTTTTCTTAAAACCTGGTTAGTCCTTAATCTCAAAGTCCTCCTTCCCTCTCCCCTCTGCATTAGCTTAGTAATTTCCCTCCTTTATTCACCCTGCCCTATTTTTTTTTTTGGCCACACCACGTGACACGTGAGATCCTAGTCCCCTGGCCAGGGTTTGAACCCATGCCCCCTGCATTGGAACAGCAGAGTCTTAATCACTGGCCCACCAGGGAAGTCCTGCTCTGCCTTAATTTTAAAAACAGGTTTCAGCAAATACTGTTTGCTCTCAGTCCATGGTTAGATGGCTAGATTGGCTCAAGGCTTGATGTAATTCCACTTTTTATACCAACAGAGATGGGGGTTAGCTTATTCAAGCAAAGAAATGTAAGGGATTGCACTGATTCTTCAACAGTGGACAAAAGCATTTCTTTATCTGATGCATATAGAAAACAGTGACAGTGGAAAGCATCATTTGAGGAGAGAATGAATAAAAATTTGTGGGTTTTTTTTTTTTTTAATCAGGCTTATTGTTATCATGGTCAGACTTTGTTGGCTAATGATAAATGTGGTGAAGCAATCCGGTCTCTCCAAGAAGCAGAAAAATGTAAGTATCCCACCAGAATATTAACTCCCCTTTTGAAAACTAATGTTTTATCTGAAAGAGGAATAGGCAGTTACAAGAGATTTTGGCTGAGATCATGAAAGAAAATGAGATTAAGTGAAGTATTGAAGAAAAGAAGTGCTTTAAGAACCTCAGACTTCTAGAACATACCTACCTACCACTTAACACTATTGTTGGTACTGCTCTTACACTAAAGAGCATCTCTGATGAATAGCCTTTTTAGTATAAATAATAATTGATTATAATCAAATAACTTTATATCCTTTCACATTCAGTTTATGCAAAGGCAGAAGCATTATGCAAAGAATATGGAGAAACCAAAGGACCTGGACCAACAGTCAAACCTTCAGGACACTTGTTCTTTAGGAAACTTGGAAATCTTGTGAAGAACACTCTAGAAAAATGTCAGCGAGAAAATGGATTTATGTGAGTACAACTCAGTATATGATTTTAGTAATATTGATAATGGTAGAGTATATACAGTCAGCCCACTGTAATCTGTGGGTTCCACATCTGTAAGTCCACTGACCACTGATGGGAAATATTCAGGGGAAAACAATTCTAGAGAGTCCTCAAAAGCAAAACTGCAATTTGCTGCAGGCCAGCCGCTGTTTACATAGTATTTACCTGAGTTCTACCCTGGATTGGGAAGATTCCCTGGAGAAAGGAAAGGCTACTCACTCTGGTATTCTGGCCTAGATAATTCCATGGACTATACAGTCCATGGGGTTGCAAAGAGTCGGACATGACTGAGTGACTTTCACTTTCACTTTACATTCTAATAGGTCTTATAAGAACGTAATACCTAGTAAGTATCTCAACCTAGAGATGATTTGAAGTTTACAGGAGGGTGTGTAGGTTATATGCAAATACTACTTCGTTGCATATAAGGAACCTGAGCATCTGTGGGTATCAGTATCTGATGAGGATCCTGGAACCAATCCCATAAAGATACCAAGGGACAACTATATTTATAATGTTTAAATAGTAATATTGTTTTAATAATACCACAGTTTGTTACCTCTATTCCTTTATGTTTCATATCAAGTTGCATTTAAGTTGAGCATTAATTTTCCATTTAAATTGTTGATAGAATTCACTTATGTTGGACCTAACTTTATTCTGCTTCTGATGATGACCTATAAAAGCAGATTTTAAAATGCACATGGCTTATTAACTTCCAGCCCACTTCTACTGTCCTAACTTTCTCTTACCTTTGTTTCTCTGCCACCCCTTCTCCATCTGTTACATGTGTTAATACATGTCTTCTGTTGACATATTCATCTTCTTCTAGTTTTGGTCATGTGTAAAGAAGAGAAATCAGTTTTCTGCCGGTCCTGTCTATTTCTGTCAAGCAGTTTTCCTTCATTAAATCAGTGTTGTTCGAGCTGTAGATGAGCACCTGTGTAAGCTGGTAGAATTAATTTTGTCCCTGCTTTTGTCTTCTTGCTTTCTTCCCTTTATGTTCTAGTTCTGGTCATGCTGTGCTCTTTCACTTCCTTGAACATGCCCAGTTTAACTTTCATCACTTCAGAAAGCGTCCCTGACCCCCAAAATATGGGTTAGTTGCCCCTCTTTTGTGTTTTCACAGCACTCTACATCCCTCATAGCTTCAATTACATTGCCCTGTAGTTGACAGGGCTTCTTGACTTTGTCACCTACTCATCTGTAAGCTGTGTGAGACAAGAAATTCTTTTCTGTGTTAATCTTATGTTAAATTGTCATTTTCTTGCATAGGCTCTTGGACACAGGTAGACACTCAAATAGTTAAAAAATCAATGAATGAATTCCTGTTTATATTCTTTTTTTTGCAGTTACTTTCAAAAAGTTCCAACAGAAGCCCCACAACTTGAACTCAAAGCAAATTATGGTCTCGTTGAACCTGTACCTTTCGAATTTCCTCCTCCAAGTGCACACTGGACACCAGAAACGTTGGCTGCTTTTGATCTCACCAAAAGACCCAAGGATGACAGTGTATGAGATGGATTTTTTCCATTCATTCACAAAGTTTTGAGAGAATTCAGACTTCACAATTTGATAATGTTCTCTTAATGGATACATGTTTGCATAAATGTTATAATAGCTAATTACAGTGCTTTGTGTAAAATCTATTGTAGAACTCTCTCAGAGATAAATCTCTAGGCCTCGATTGTCTTCTGATTTCTTACATAGGTGACTGAGATGTTTTCAACACATTATCTTGCCATTTTACAGTTTTTCAGAGCCTCTTTTAGGAGTGTGGGAAGACAGGTCTTAAAAGGATGCCTTATCCAATGTTTGTAGAGCTTTACAGCAATTTGATTTAGGATAGTGCATGCTATTTGAAGATTTGACCTAACTTCAACATTCTGTGAAATCATCCAGAGGCAAAATAAGACTGCTTTTATTCATTTATATCTAAGTATATCTTAGTGTGCTAAGTAAAATGGTAGATTATGTAGAAATTTTGAGGTTTGTCTACCAAAAGACAAGAGGTTTGTGAAGAAAAGGGATAGGAGTTACTTTGCAGACATAGCCCCTTCCTTGAAATTGTTTTTTTTTTTTAATTTTTTAAAAATTGTGTAACTGTTTTTGACCGCACTGGGTCTTTGTTGGGGTCCACGGACTTCTCCGGTTTGTGGTGCACAGGGTTGGTAGTTAAAGCATGTGGGCTTAGCTGCCCTGAGGCCTGTGGAACTTAGTTCCTTGACCAGGGATTGAACCTATGTCCCCCTGCATTGGAAGGCAGATTCTTAACCACTGAACCACCAGGGAAGTTCCTGGTTTTGCTTTTTATATATAATTTTCTACCCATACTAAAACCATTATTCCTAGAAATAGCAATTTTTTCATCCTGTTCAGCCTTTTTTTAATAATGTCCTAAGAGGTAGCCTGTTAGTGTCACAAGTAATCTTTGAACTTAAGGGTTCCACATTCATAGATTGATCACTCAGTTTCCCATCCTCAGGAAGACTAAGAATACCATTAACTTGATCTTGCCTACCCATCCAGGTTTTCATCTTCAGTGAAAATGTTGCTTTCCTATTTTGTCTTTAGTTGAATTGATTGGTACGTAGCTTCTGGTACAGCTTTGTTAGTCTCAGTGATACATTTTAATATATCCCCTTTATATTAGTGTGAAATGGAATAGACCTAGTGTTTGTTTTCCAGATCTTATAGACAGAAGATCTTACACTGTATTTTTCTTTCTTCCTAGGCTAAACCCAAACCAGAAGAAGTGGTGAAACCTGTGAAAGAACCAGATATCAAACCTCAAAAGGACACAGGGTGCTATATCTCCTAAAATACGTTGATCCGGTGTGCACTTTGAATTCCTCTACCA
Organism: Antilocapra americana; assembly: GCA_007570785.1. NCBI lineage: Eukaryota > Metazoa > Chordata > Mammalia > Artiodactyla > Antilocapridae > Antilocapra > Antilocapra americana. Next base: position 8,182,316 of record ML660213.1, read on the forward strand.
GTAGATAGGATAAACCATGAACTTCATGTATCTTGCAATGATTTCTCTAAAGCCTATAGATTAATTTAGTACGTTCAGAGGGAATCTTCCTTCAGTTTATTCTTGATTTCTAACACAGTAGAGATGTTTTCTGCTTTGTTTCCAAACTCCTTTTTAACCAGGACAACCTGTGGACAATTTTTATTGCACCTCTAAAGGGCATATTTGGGGATTGGGTTTTTTCCTCCGAACATCTGGGTAGTAGTCGGTTTCAGGTTAAACACTATAGGCCAGAATCATGTGGTTTCAGGTGTGTTTTTCTATCTTCACAAAGAAAAATTTATTTTCCTTCCTCTTATTTGGTACCAGAAGAATCACAGGAGTCAGTTTTTAACAGATAGTTTTTTCCCCTCTCCATTATGTCAGCTGGTAGCACAGACTTGTTATATTCCCTTTCAGTTATCTTTTCTGGTGGGGAAAAAATTACTTTCAGTTAAGGATCAAAAAATCTTCATACAAAATCACTTGCATATGTTGGAGTCTATAACTTACTCATTAGTGTTTATTAAGACCATCCAAGAATTTAACTCCTCTGCTGGTAGCACTGCACTTCATTTCAGCCTCAATAAACAAACCTACAATATTTTTTAAAGTAGTTTTTCTAATGGATTTTTTTTTAACTTAGGGGATAGAACTTTGTAACAGCTCTTAGTGTTTCTATGTGAGAAGACAGCAAAATGTTTTTGCAGAAGTCATATTTTGCATGATGAAAAGAAGGAACTTGAAACCTAAACAAGATAGGTTGTCCTGAATTATACTGGTAAATCTCTACTTCTTTGTTGCAGAAGTTAGAGTAATGCCTTTGTTACCTGATTTCAGTTGTAAGTGGCTTTTATATAGTTTTCTAATAACACTTACCCTTATCAGAATTGTAATGCTTTAGGTCAAAGGCCATAGCAAAAACTTAGCCAACAGATGTAGTATATCTTAAAAACAGCTTGTGATAGTTGAAATAGTTTAGTATATACACAATCCTGGGAAATAGTGGATATTTAATACTTAAACAAGAATCACCCCTGTAGAATTATCTTCCTTTGAGTTTCCTAGGGCGTTAGCTAATTTTTCTAAGTTCAAATAACAGAAACAGTAGTGTATGTATGTAAAGAGCTTACTCCATGCGAGGCACTGTGCTGAGCACTTAAATAGCTAAACCTTTGAATCTATGCAGCAGTTCTGTGAGAAACAAGTAAAATCTGCACAGAGTATTGAGATAGGAATAAACATTACATTAGGAAGAATAAATACAGTATGCCTATCTGAATCAGTGTTGTGTTCAAATAAATGATTATTTAAATCATTGTTTATATTCTTGGCGGGAAAAGCCATATAGAATCAGTGAGGGGTTTTTTTTTCAACATGGAAATGCTAATTACTCTTTGCTGTATTACACTTAATATTTAAAGCTGCCGTTTCCAGAATAAGTGGAGTAGTAACTGGGCAGACATTTAGTTTTATTTTGTTGTTTACAGAAAAAAACGCTTTAATTTCACTGTATTTTCTGTGCTTTTCTGCCATTTACTGACAAAACTTTAAACAGCACTTGATGCCAGCTTATTACTCTTGGCCTAAGATCTATTTATTTTAGGAACTAGTGCTTATTTAGCCTAGTTACTAAATTTTCGCGTTAACATTTTTATGGGTCCTACTACTATTATGGAATGAAAACATGTAATAAATGCACAGTGCTTCTTTAAAATGCAGTAAATACTGGTATTAACATTTAATCAATTGGCAACTTCAACATAAGCAGATAGTAAATACTCCGTTGACTCAGCAAATGTGACACTTTGTGACTAAACTATCCCATTTATATATATATATGTATCCTGTCCTTTGAAAATGGTGTTGGAAATTTGGGGAAGTTAACAAATGTAACGAAGTTGCATGAATGTCTTTGAGGAATGTAACTATTTGTGTTAACTGTTGCATACTTAGTTTAAACCAGATAATGACAGCTAACATCCTGCTAAAAGTGTTGTTAATACACTGAATTGTCGTTTTATTTATGAAAATAAGTGATTTTACTTACAATTTCATTGAAATTTTTGTTTTTCAATAAATATTTTTCATGTTTATTAAGCTGGTAACAAGGTTCATACAATGTAAAATCATAATTCTTTACAGTTATATTTTAAAATGACAGATGCATTTGTATCTGTTGCTTTATGCTACATGAATTCATTAAAATACTCAATGCTCCTTGACTCTTCAGTCTCTTCTTTGGCTTACTGGTACTTATCTTTTTATTTCGAAGTAAGGTTTCAATCAGCCTGCATATAGTCTTTTTTAATCTTTATTTGGTTGCACTGGGTCTTAGTTGAGGCATGCAGGATCCTTGATCTTCGTTGTGGCATGAGATATCTTTAGCTGAAACATGTGAACTCTTAGTTGGGGCCTGTGGAGTCTAGTTCCCTGACCGAGGATCAAACCCAGGCCCCCTGCATTTGGAGTGTGGAGTCTTAGCCACCAGACCACCAGGGAAATCTCCAGCCTGCAAGTATCTTATTTACAGTATTACCCAGCATGCTGCAGTCTCGTGTACTCTGGTGAGCTAAGCTAGGGACCTTATCGCTATACAGTATTCTATGGAGAACTTTGTACTTAGGGAACTTTGAAGTGGCATTTTCAGTACTATATAAATGTACTCAAAGTCATATTTAGAAATATTGCTTTCTAGAGTAACCGTGGTATAGAAAATATAAGGCATTTTTTATCTCAATATGTGTATAAAAATAAACGTGTCATTTGGTGTACTTTTGTATCTAAAGACTGAGTTACTTAGAATTTACGTTTTTAAGAAAAACTTTTTGTAGTAAACTATAGAGATTAAAATAGTTACTCTGGAGGGAGAGCCTACTGTGAACCGTAGAAGAAAAAACCATATTGGACTGTGTTTATCCAGAAGGCCAGAGTATCACGCAATTCAGTGTATCTGATGCCTGTGATGTGCCTGAGTTGTCTCAGAAAGTGTCTAATCACCCATTGGCTTGATGCTGTCTAAAGCATCTCTGGTCATTTGCCTCAAGCTGTTCATCTCAGCTTTCTGGGGCTGGCTGGGCAGGGCCTCCAGCATTGTGGATGAATTTCCTAGATCATCTGCTATGATGTAGGAAAAGTTGACAGAACCCTAGCAGCACAGGCACGTCAGTAATGTTGCTTACCCATGGTGTTTGGGTGCATTTACACAGTCTAGTATGGAAAATAAAGATCAATGGAAAAGTCATGCCAGGTGATGTTCTGTCAGTGTTTCTCAAGGAGGATCAGTGGTTTGTTTATACTGTTCATTTATTCATATTTCCTCAGAATTCTTCAGTCTGCCTGCCTGGGATGAGTCACTGATTGCAGAAGGCCCATGTCCTCAGGTGAAATGGCACAGAGAAGCTAGGAGTGAATACTGCCCTCTGCCCTCTCAAGTGGGGCTTGAACTGTCCTGTCCTTTCAAGGCTTGCTCTCCCAACCCCCTCTGGGAAAGAAGGGGTGGGAGCTGGGGGCACCGCAGGGTCCTATGAACAGGGCTGATAAACTCTTGGTAGTTATCCAACGCCAGTTCTCTGCTTCATTAACAAGATTTATTTGAAAACTTGCTTTTTTTTTTTTGATTAATGAAAACTGAAAGAACGCCCGGAAATTTAAGGTATTATACCTTCCCAAAGTTAAATGCCAAGATGTAGAAGTATTGTGCTATTTTGTTGCTATAGCTGAGGATACTGTGTTTCAGTGAAGGAGTTAATTGAAACTTAATAAGTGTGTTAAGTGTAATGAAAAATAAGGTAGCCATTTCAACATCAGGAAATAAAGACAATTATAAGGCTGTTCTTATTTCCCCAATCTCATGTAGAACCTTCCCCCACCCATTAAAGTGAACTGACTGTGTGATTCACATATTAAACAAATACTGAGCTCCACCTGTGTCGGGTACTGTAGTGGGGCAGGAGATAAAGCACACAGGTAAAACCACTTCCACCCTGGCTGAAAGGTCGGGCAGAAAAGGAAAGGGAGAGGGAGACAGAAACGAGGTAAGTGAAATACAGATTGTGTTAAATGTTGATAAGTAATGAGACAAAAGAGAATGAAGTAAGCTGTGGAATGGGGGTGGTGAAGGAAGTGGGCGGGTGCTGTGGAATTCAGATTGGAACTCTGTCAGCCGAACTTTGAGTCAAAGATCTGAAGAAGTGGGGGAACAAAGTCTCAGAGTAGAGGGCCTCGTCCAGAGAACAGCTCCCACAAGGTCCCCGTGGGGGACAGAGCCTGGGTGGTCAGGGAATGGCAGTAAGAGGGCAAGGGCTGGAATGAAGCAGGTCAACCGAGGGAAAGGAGAGCAAAGTGGGACCAGAGAAGCACTGGGGCCGAATCCACATCTCCGTAGGCCGTTGAAAGGACTTTGGTTTTTACTCTTGGTGAGCCAGGAACCCACTGGAGAGTTACAAGTAGAGAAGTGACACAGTAAGATTTTGTATTTAACACTGTTTTTGAGTATAGAGAGTAGGAAGCCAATTAGGAGGCGCTGCAGTAATCCAGGTGAGAGACGATGGCTTAGACTGGGGTTGATGGTGTTGGGAACCTGGCAATAGTCCAGAGAATTTACTGATGAACTTAAGGTGGGGTGTGATTAGAGCAGAAGAATCAGAATGTCTCCAGTGTTTTAGGTCTGAGGATCTGGAAGAATAGAGTTGCCATTTATTGAAATAGGAAGAATGCCAGAGAAGTAGATGGGGAGTGTGTGAGTGGGGGCTGGGGGGAGGGGCGTGGTTCCAGAAAGAAGAAGGTGCACTGAAAGTATGAGCAGATTTAGGCGTGAGGATTGAGGGGGTGTCTGTTAGACCTCCAAAAAGAGATGGCAAGTAGACAGATCTATGCATCTGAGATTCAGGAAGATAAAAACGTTGGATATAAATGTGTGTGTAGATAGTATTTAAAGCCATAGGGCCAAATGAGGAGTAGATAAAAATCAGGATGAGTCCAGTGGCTGAGCCCTGGGGTACTCCAATATTGAAAGATCAGGAATCCCAAAGGGTGTGTTAATTACTCAATACTCTTGGGAGCAATCCTTGATAAACTAGATTTTGGTGTTTTGTTTTTTTTTTTAAGAAAAAACTAGAGGTTATCATAAGAATTAAAGTATGTTGTAGGAAATATTTGACCCTCCAAAACATCACTTCCCAGGTGGCGCAGTGGTAAAGAATCTGCCTGCCAATGAAGATATGCAGAATCTATCCCTGGGTTGGGAAGATCCCCTGAAGAAGGAAATGGTAACCCACTCTAGTATTCTTGCCTGGGAAATCCCATGGACAGAGGAGCCTGGTGGGCTAGGTATAGTCCATGAAGTTGCAAAGAGTTGGACATAACTTAGCTGCTAAACAGCAATATCACTTACAAAACACCCCAGTCTAGGTACTTAGTGTGAAGTTGGTGGTGCTCCCAAGATTTTGGTAAATAAAAACAGATTCCACACTTCAATATTGAGCCCCCTCTATATGACAGACACAGTGGTTACAAAGATGAATTTTGCATAGCATATTCTGAAATGTCCATTAGGTGGCAGAAAACTTCACTAAATAGACTATAAACTAGACCTCTCTCTCCCTCCCTCGTTCTCTCTCACCAACACCACGGCCTTTGAACACTCTGATTTTAAAGATGAATATGTCTATTTCATGCATAACAGTATTTTGAAGAACAGATACTGTAATTTTTTTCAGAAAGCCAACATATCATTTGTAACATCCAACTCTTTGCAACCCTACGGACTGCAGCATGCCAGGCTCCCCTGTCCTTCCCTATCTCCTGGAGTTTGCTCAGATTCATGTTCACTGAGTTGATGATGCTATCCAACCATCTCATCCTTTGTTGTCCCCTTCTCCTCCTGCCCTCAATCTTTCCCAGCATGAGTCGGCTCTTCACATCAGGTAACCAAAGTATTGCAGCTTCAGCTTCACCATCTGTCCTTTCAGGGTTGATTTCCTTTAAAATTAACTGATTTGGAGATCCAACAAGTCCATCCTGAAGGAGATCAGTCCTGGGTGTTCATTGGAAGGACTGATGTTGAAGCTGAAACTCCAATACTTTGGCCACCTCATTCGAAGAGTTGACTTATTGGAAAAGACCCTGATGCTGGGAAGGATTGGGGGTAGGAGGAGAAGGGGACGACAGAGGATGAGATGGCTGGATGGCATCACTGACTAGATGGACATGGGTTTGGGGTAGACTCCGGGAGTTGGTGATGGACAGGGAAGCCTGGCGTGCTGCAGTTCATGGGGTCTGAAAGAGTCGGACATGACTGAGCAACTGAATTGAACTGAACTGATTTGATCTTCTCACTGTCCAAGGGATTCTCAAGAGTCTTCTTCAGCACCACAGTTCTAACGCATCAATTCTTTGGCCCTCAGCATTCTTTATGGTCCAACTCTCACATCCATACATGACTGCTGGAAAAACCATAGCTGTGACTATACAGACCTTTGTCAGCAAAGTGATGTCGCTGCTCTTTAATATGCTATCTAGGTTTGTCATAGCTTTTCTTCCAAGGAACAATCATCTTTTAATTTCATGGCTGCAATCACCATCTGCAGTGATTTTGGAGCCCAAGAAAATAAAATCTGTCACTACTTCCACTTTTTCACCTTTTATTTGCAACGAAGTGATAGGACCAAATGCTATGATATCATTTGTTTGTAATATAATAAGGGTGAGCCAGGTAAATGAGGGATGGATGACTTTGCTTGGTTTGGAAATATCTGACTTGGGAGATGATTTGGAAAGGAGGTAAATTGACTGTAATGAGATGGACCTTATTCTTAGACTTTTGATGTTTAAGCTTTTTTGCTTGGGGCAAGGCAAGAAGGCCTGAGAAAGCGGAAAGCAAAAAAAAAAAGCTTCTTGAAAAAAACAAGACGTCTTGCTTACTGTTGGTTCTTTCTGCTGTACACCACATGACTAAATCACAAGTCTGTTCAATTTAGAAGTTACATTTCTTTCTGCTTTCGTTAGGGAGCTTGTCCCCAAACTCGCTTGCCCATAGTGATCACCAGGGAAGTCTCAAAAATAGCTGAGACCATGTCCCTCTCCTAGAGATTGTGGGTCTCCAGTGTGTCCCGGCCTTAAAATTTTAAAAAAGGGCTCCCAGATAATCCTAACATGAAGACAAGTTTGAGAGCCACAGCATTTATTTAATGTCGAATGTGTAAATATATCTGACCTTCCCACAACTCAAATATGTTCCGCCCTGTAAGACGCATACAAGAGAACCTTTCCACGTCAGCAAAAACAAGGCTTTCAAAACCAAACATAACTAGTTAGAGCAATGAAAGAAAAAGCAGAGGAATAAAATTGGTGAGTTGTTTTTTGAAAATGTTTTAAATTTCTTCTGATCGTATAGAACGCTTTATTTCTCATAGCACTGACAGTATTTAGTTTTGCAGTAGTATTAGACTCAGCATATTTAAACACCAAGTTAAAATGTTTTGATCAGTTTTTTGCTGATTTTTGGCATCAGAAACTAAGTGGTAACAACTCTTCCTACTCCTTAGCAAGACTCTTTTGTGATACATTGCCACTCAGTCAGACAGGAAACACCATGTACATCCTTGAGACCCCTCAGGGGACCCTGGGCTGAGAGGGTCTCACATCACCTTGGTTTAGATAACAAATTTAACCCTCACCGGGTTTTTGGTAACTCTGACAGCGGCATAAATTCAGCATCATACCAATTTGGTGACTGATTCATACATACATAAACATATATATGTATGTGTGTATTCAATATTATTTTCTCACCCATAAAATCTTTAAAGAATTCAATCTGCTGTTTTTTATTTTGATAGGTGGCTGATAATTGACTTATTCATATGTATGATGACTACTGACTTATTTGGAATTATTTCTAATATTTTATTGGAAATTATTTCTAGTATTTTCATTTTTCATTCTTTTCCTTTGTTCTCTTTCTTCCCTCTTTATTGCCTTCTGTTGGATGTTTATTTCCTTTAATTTTTTTCTACTGGCTTTGAGCTATATATTCTAATTCCATTATTTTTCTAGTTGCCTTTAGATTGTCAACATGCACACTAATCCTCTGTTTCAAAATGATACTTAAAGAAGTCAGCCCCTCATATTCTTGTTATTATTGTCTAATACTTAATACTTATTTGTTTTTATACTATGCTATACCAAAATAGAATTTTTAAGAGTTACTATTAAGATTTTTCACTTTGTTTACTCACTTATTTATATATGTTTCTCACATCTCTTGCTTCTGCACTCACTTTCCTTCTAACTGACATAAAATCTAAAATTATTCATTCAGTAAAGATGCAGGGATGATTAACTAAGTTTTTAAAGGTCATAAAATGTCATTATTTCATTCTCAATAATTGTTTAGCTGGCATGGATGGACCTAGATTAAGTAAAGTAAGTCAGACAAAGACAAATATCATATGATATCACTTATATGAGGAATCTAAAAATAATTATACAAATAAAATTATTTAAAAAACAGAAATAAGCTCACAAACATAGAAAGCAAATATATGGTTACCAAAGGGGAAAGTGGGGAGGGGGGAGGAGTAAATTAGGAGTTTGAAATGAACATATACACTTTATTATGTATAAAATAAACACAAAGACCTATTGTATAGCACTTATATAGCAAGATATTCAATATCTTGTAATAACCTGTAGTGGAAAAGAGTCTGAAAATATATGTACACGTAAAACTGAATCATTTTGTTGTACACCTGAGACTAATCAATTAAGCTGGTGCAAATGTAATGGTGGTTTCAGACCAAGAATTTTAAATCATTATAACTAGGCTCAAACATATTAATCAAGCATAATATTAACATAATAACATATTAATCAAAATAGGAACCATTACAATCAACACATTTTTGCCAACAAGAAATAAGTTTGTTTATTTCTGTAGTGTAAAAATCCATGCTTCAGGATTCTACAAACACTCATTTTCTGCATCCTGCTGGTTGTGGAAGCGTTTTCCCTTCAAAAAGTTTCCAAGATGCTTGAAGAAGTGGTAGTCAGTTGGCAAAAGTTCAGGTGAATATGGTGGATGAAGCAAAACTTTATAGCCCAATTCGTTCAACTTTTGAAGTGTTGTTGTGCGAGAAGGTTGCCTTGGAGAAGAATTGGGCCCTTCCTATTGACCAGTGCAGAATGCAGATGTTGCAGTTTTCAGTGCATCTCATTGATTTGCTGAGCATACTTCTCAGATGTAATGGTTTCACTGAAATTCAGAAAGCTGTAGTGGATCAGTCCAGCAGCAGACTGCCAGTAACAGTGACTGGTTTTTTTTGTGTGCAAATTTGGCTATGGAAGTGCTTTGGAAATTCTTCTTGGTTCAACCAGTGAGCTGGTTATCACCAGTTGTCATGTAAAATCCACTTTTCGTCTCACATCACAATCTGATCAAGAAATGGTTCATTGTTGTTGCCTAGAATAAGAGAAAATGACACTTCAAAATGATGATTTTTTTTTTATTTGCGGTCAGCTCATGAGGAACCCACTTATTGAGCTTTTTCACCTTTTCAATTTGCTTCAAATGCTGAACAACCATAACGTGGCTGACATTCTTCAGCAACTCAACGTGGTTGAGTTCTTCAGCAACTTAAAGAGGATCAACTTCGATGATGGCTGTCAATTGGTTATTATCAACTTCCAATGGCCAGTCACTGCACTCCTCATCTCCAAGGCTCTCATCTCCTTTGCAAAACTTCTTGAGCAACCCCTGCACTGTAATTCATCAGCAGTTCCTGGGCTAAATGCATTGCTGATGTTGTGAGTTTTCTCTGCTGCTTTATGACCCATTTTGAACTCAAAAAAGGAAATTGCTTGAATTTGCTTTTTGTCTAACCATTTCCACAGTCTAAAATACATATAAAATAAGCAGCAAGTAATAAATCATTGGCAAAAAAAAATGAGAAATGCACATTCAGTTCAGTTCACTCTTTGCAACCCCATGGACTGCAGCACAGCAGGCTTCCCTGTCCATCACCAACTCCCAGAGCTTACTCAAACTCACCTCCATCGAGTCGGTGATGTCATCCAACCATCTCATCCTCTGTCGTCCCCTTCTCCTCCTGCCTTCAATCTTTCCCAGCACCAGGGTCTTTTCAAATGAGTCAGTTCTTCGCACCAGGTGGCCAAAGTATTGGAGTTTCAGCTTCAGCATCAGTCCTTCCAATAAATATTCAGGACTGATTTCCTTTACGATGGACTGGTTGGATCTCCTTGCAGTCCAAGGGACTCTCAAGAGTCTTCTCCAACAACACAGTTCAAAAGCATCAATTCTTCGGCACTCAGCTTTCTTTATAGTCCAACTCTCACATCCATACATGACTATTGGAAAAACCATAGCTTTGACTATACAGACTTTTGTAGGCAAAGTCTCTATTCTTTAATACGCTGTCTAGATTTATCATAGATTTTCTTCCAAGGAGCAGGCGTTTTTAAATTTCATGGCTGCAGTCACCATCTGCAGTGATTTTGGAGCCCCACAAAATAAAATCTGTCACTGTTTCCATTGTTTCCCCATCTATTTGCCATGAAGTGCTGGGACTGGATGCATGATCTTAGTTTTCTGAATGTTGAGTTTTAAGCAGACTTTTTCACTCTCCCCTATAACATAGCCACATTTCTTTAAGAATGTATTCCAGTATCAAAGGCAGGTGTTAACAATGCAAAACCACAATTACTTTGCCCCAACCTAATAAAAATATAATTGTTTAAACTGAATATTGAATTCTTTTCTAAAAATGTTTTCAATTTTTTATTCAAGTATAGTTGGTTATAATATTTTGTTGGTTTCTGGTGTACAGCAAAATATACACAAGAAAATATGTATGTATATATTCAATTCAGTTCAGTCACTCAGTTGTGTCTGATTCTTTGTGACCCCATGAACCACAGCACGCCAGGCCTCCCTGTCCATCACCAACTCCTGGAGTTTACTGAAACTCATGTCCATTGAGTTGATGATGCTATCCAATCATCTCATCTTCTGTTGGCCTCTTCTCCTCCTACCTTCAATCATTCCCAGCATCAGGGTCTTTTCAAATGAGTCAGCTCTTCACATCAGGTGGCCAAAACATTGGAGCTTCAGCTTCAACATCACTCCTTCCAATGAACACCCAGAACTGATTTCATTTAGGATGGACTGGTTGGATTTCCTTGTAGTCAAAGGAACTCTCAAGAGTCTTCTCCAACACCACAGTTCAAAAGCATCAGTTCATTGGCACTCAGCTTTCTTTATAGTCCAACTCTTGCATCCATACATGACTACTGGAAAAATCATAGCCTTGACTAGATGGACCTTTGTTGGTAAAGTAATGTCTCTGCTTTTTAATATGTTGTCTAGGTTAGTCACAACTTGCCTTCCAAGGAGTTAGCGTCTTTTAATTTCATGTCTGCAATCACCATCTTCAGTGACTTTGGAGCCCCAAAAATAAAGTCTGACACTGTTTCCACTGTTTCCCCATCTATTTGCCATGAAGTGATGGGACAGGATGCCATGATCTTAGTTTTCTGAATGTTGAGTCTTAAGCCAACTTTTTCACTTTCCTCTTTCACTTTCATCAAGAGGCTCTTTAGTTCTTCACTTTCTGCCAGAAGGGTGGTATCATCTGCATATCTGAGGTTATTGATATTTCTCCCAGCAATCTTGATTCCAGCTTGTGCTTCTTCCAGCCCAGTGTTTCTCATTATGTACTCTGCATATAAGTTAAATAAGCAGGGTGACAATACATAGCCTTGATGTACTCCTTTTCCTATTTGGAACCAGTCTGTGGTTTCATGTCCAGTTCTAACTGTTGCTTCCTGACCTGCATACAGGTTTTTCAAGAGGCAGGTCAGGTGGTCTTATATTTCCATCTCTTTAAGAATTTTCCACAGTTTATTGTGATCCACACAGTCAGAGGCTTTAGCATAGTCAATAAAGCAGAAATAGATGTTTTTCTGGAACTCTCTTGCTTTTTCGATGATCCAGCAGATGTTGGCAATTTGATCTCTGGTTCCTCTGCCTTTTCTAAAATCAGCTTGAACATCTGGAATTTCATGGTTCACGTATTGCTGAAGCCTGGCTTGGAGAATTTTGAGCATTACTTTACTAGCGTGTGAGATGAGTGCAATTGTGCAGTAGTTTGAGCATTCTTTGGCATTGCCTTTCTTTGGGATTGGAATGAAAACTGACCTTTTCCAGTCCTGTAGCCACTGCTGAGTTTTCCAAATTTGCTGACATATTGAGTGCACCACTTTCACAGCATCATCTTTTTACATAATTTTTCAGATTCTTCTCCCTTGCAGATTATTACAAAATGGTGAATATAGTTCTTTGAGCTATATAGTCAGACCTTGCTATTTATGGGTATTGAGTTCTTTATGGCAATAATCAATTGTCTTCTGATCTCAATTGATGCTGATTTTAAGTTAACCTATAGACTAGTCTGCCCATCTATTATAAAATTTATGATTTTCCCTAATTTCTATTACTTATTAATTTTTAAAATTTTATTTATTATTTTTGACTACACAGTGTTTTCATTGCTGCATGAGAGCTTTCTCTAATTGCAGTGCTCTGGCCTCTCATTTCAGATGACTTCTTTTTTGTTGCAGAGCACAGGCTCTAGAGCGTAGGCTCAGCAGTTGTAGCTCAAAGGCTTAGCTGCCCCATGGCATGTGGAGGCTTCCCAGAACAGGGATCAAATCCATGTCTCCTGCATTGGCAGGCAGGTTCTTAACCACTGGACCACGAGAGAGGGCCAAGATTTTTCCATAATATCTATGATCAGGTTTGATTTTCTTTTATCCATCTTAGTATTCTTATGTTACTAATATTTGAAGATTTGTGTCTTTCTTCAAATATGGAAAATTCATAGCCATTACCTCTTCAAATATCACCTTCTCCATTATTTCTATTCACTTCTTTCAGAACTTCCATTAAATATATACTGAACTTTCTCATCTATTCTTTAGCTCATAACTTTGTTTTCATCTTAACAAAATATATATATATATATATTTTTTTTTAAATATATATTTCATGGTAGTGAAGTCACTCAGTCATGTCTGACTGTTTGCGACCCCGTGTACTGAGGCTCCTCCATCCATGGGATTTTCCAGGCAGGAGTACTGGAGGAGGTTTCCATTTCCTTCTCCCAGGGGATCTTCCCAACCCAGGGATCAAACCCCGGTCTCCTGCATTGTAGGCAGACACTTTTACTGTCTGAGCCCCCAGGGAAGTCCATATTTCATGGTAACAGAATATATATATATATATATATATTTTTTAAGCTGCTTAGTGAGAGATTTCCTCCAATTACTTTACTATGTTCAATCTACATCCAACCTATTCTATGGTCCTGTATATTTCATTTCTGGAATTTCTGTTTGGTTTCTTTTTCAAATCAACCTGCTCCTTTTGGATTTTATAATGCTTTGCTTCCTTTACCTTTTGGTATATATTAAACACATTCATTTCTAAAGATTTTTTAATGTGGATCATTTTTTTTAAAGTCCTCATTGAATTTGTTCAATACTGCTTCTGTTTTATGTTTTGGTTTTTTGGCCCCGAGGCATGAGCGATCTTAGTTCCCCAACCAGAGATCAAACTCACACCCCTCACATTGGAAGGTGAAGTCTTGGTCACTGAATCGCCATCATTTCTCAAACTTTTTAAAAAATTTAAAAACTCGTCCTCCATTTTTAAAGTTTCATGTTTATTGTTCCTCATTCTTGGATGAGGGCTCTCCCAATTTTGTTCCCTTTCATTTGCTGAACCCTCCTCCTGATGGTTGGTTTGGTCATATGATTTGTAAGTATTTGCAGTGAGTGCCTCCTTAGGACATTTTTTGCAGTGGAGGGCCAGTGTTCCCATTCTGGTTGAACTCTCTCTCCAGCGTTATTTGCATTTGCATCTGAGAGTTCTGTGGACTGCAATGACTTGAGGTCACTCAGCTTCATTTCAGGTCCAGATGAGGACTATGAACTTGGGCCACAAACCAGTATGTGGTCCTGGCCTAGGGCTCACATGGCCCATAGTATTTTTCAAGTGACTATTTCTACCCATGTTGCCTTGGGAGATGATAAATTATTTTGCCACTTTTATAGACCAGCTGATAGTTTTTCTCCTCCATATTTTATAAGAAAATGGTACTTTATTATCTTAGTTTTATGCAGGTTGCTTCATTTCATCCCCTTACACTCATGGGATTTGTGATTTAAGACTCTGTTCTCTCCACACCAGTATTAAAGCCCTAGCCTCAAGGCCTTTATCTAATTCTGAAATCTCAGGAACCATCTCAGCTTCAGCTCATCATATGATTTTGAGTTTCCGCTCTTTTCCTGACACCTAACCTGGATTTCTTGTTTTCTTCCTTTTCTCCTCTTTTCCTCCTCCTTCCTTCCTACCTCCCTTAGTCCTTCCCTTTCTCTCTTTCTGACTCTCTCTCTCTTGGTCACTTCTTAAGGGCCGCCTGATTTAATGTTTTGTTTGTTTAATTTTATCCAACATTTCTGTATGTTTCGAACAGGAAGGAAAATTCTTCCATATCAGCTCAGCTTCTCATGTTTGCTGATATAATCTTAAAGTATGTGAAAGATTAAGAAAATAGCATCAGGTGTTTTGCTCTCAAAAAAAAGTGTACTTACTATATTAGAGCAGTGCCTGATATACACACCATTAAGTGATAAATACTTCATAACAACTAGCCTTTATTAAATGCTTTCTATTTGCTAAGAACTGTACCAACTCCTGTATGTGTCTTTCCTCATTTATTCCTTAATTTTACAAGGTCACTAATATATTTACACATATTTTGGAGTTATATTATTCTTTATAGATGAAGAAACCGAGACATCAGAATATTAAGTAATAAAATTTTGAACCTAAGAACTCTGGCTCCAAACTTGTTAGTTATATTAAGATGTAACTTAAATACAATAAAATTCATATTAAGTTTAGATTTTGATTCATTTTAACAAATACATGCAGTTGAGTAACCACCACTACAATCATGCCATCTATGAGAACAGTCCCTTCACCCACATAAGTTCTCTTGGCCCCTTTGTAGTTAATCTTGTCCTCCATCCTCTCAGTCCTAACAAATACTGATCTGTGTTCTACTACTAAAATTTCAAATAAACAGAATCATACAGTATCTGGCTTCTTTTACTTTGCATCATGCTCTTGTGATTGCATCAGAGTATTGCAAATATTTGTTGTCCAGTAACATGTAATCACTGAGCAGTATTCCATTTCATAGATATACCACATTTTGTTTATCTTTTTACCAGTTGATGGACATTTGAATTGCTTTCAGTTTGGAGCACTTATAAATAAAGCTGCTAAGAATGTTCACGTATACATCTTTAGACTCACATATGTTTTTGTTTCTCTTGGATAAATATCTAGACATGGAATTACAAGATTATATGGTAAGTTTATATTTTTAAGAAACTGTCAAATTGTTTTCTGGGCTTCCTTGATGGCTCAGCAGGTAAAGAATCCACTTGCAATTCAGGAGACACAGGAGCTCAGGTTCAGTCCCTGGGTTGAAAAGATTCCATTGAGGAGGAAAATGGCAAACTCCGGTATTCTTGCCTAGAGAATCCCATGGACAATGGAGCCTGGCGGGCTGCAATCCATGGAGTCACAGAGTTGGACTGCTGACACACACATATACAAACTATTTCCCAAAGTGGCCATACCATTTGCAGTCCCACTAGCAAGCAATGTATGATGATTCTAGTTGCTTTATTTACTCCTCATCTCTTGGTATTGTTAGCCTTTAATTTTCGCCTTCCAGTGACTATGTTATGATATGACATATGGTTTCCACTTGCATTTCTCTAATGACTAATGACATTGAGCACTTCTCTTAAATTTATTTGCCATCTATAAATCTTCGTAAAGTGTCTATTCAAATTCTTTGCCCCTATTTTAATCAAGTTGTTTATATTTTATAAGTTGCAGTGGTTTTTTAAAAATATGTTCTGAAGATAAGTCCTTTATCAGATATATACTTGGCAAATATTTTCAACTGTTTTGTGTAAAACTGTACTCTTAGCCATTACTTGTATTGCTCCTCAATATTTATTGAAATGACTGAGGAATTTCCAAAGGGTGATGGACACTTCCTACTAGCAGCTGTGGATTTTGTAATTAATAAGGGGTAAAAGAACCCTACTGACATATTTGATTGAAGACCTAAAGTTCACATTTTCACTGCTAATTAAATCTTTTCCACTTTGGTACAGAGCTAAACAGTCCTCTGTTGGATCTGAAGAATTGATGAGATCATGATTGTGATTACCTGTGAACTCTTTGTCTTCACAATCCATCAAAAATAACTAAATAATCAGCAAGGGCTTCCCTGCTGCTTAAGACTCTGCCCTTGCACTGCAGAGGGTGAGGGTTTGATCCCTGGTTGGGGACCTAAGATATGACACACTGCACAAAATGGCCAGAAAAGGAAAATAAAATGACTAGATATGTCTCTGCTATATAACACTCTCCTGGACAACTTGTTCTAAAGTGTCCTGATTTTCACTTACTAGTTGTTTCCTTATGGAAAAAGACAATTTCCAGCAGTTAGAACTAGAGAAGAGTGGACCTTCCAAAAGGACAACTCCCAGAAGAATTATCCATTTTGCTGATGGAGACATCATGGAAGAATATAGCACAGAGGAGGAGGAAGAGGAAGAAAAAGAACAGAGAACAAATTCAACACTTGATCCTGTAAGTTTAGATTATTATTATTAGTGAGCATGGGGGCTGAGTGAATGAGAGATAAAACCAGACAAGTTTTGTCAAAAATAGTTTTAAGCTAACTCCTTGTTCTCTTTGGTTTGCTTTCTGGAGTCGTGTACAATCAGCTTATAGTTTTGATCATCTTAGTTTTCTCATCTATGAGAGAGAAAATGGAACCTATTACAAAGCATTTTGAAGCCTCTACACTGCAGACTCTGCAGTCATCACTTCGGTTATTAATTATTCTAACCTGGTTTCTCTTTCTTGTTCTTTTTTAGTCTAAACTTGCCTGGGGGCCTTACCTACGGTTTTGTGCAGGGCAAATAGCAAGAACCTCACTTTCTAGTAAGTACTGCTAAGGTTTTTTCTTTTTCTGTCATAAATATAGGCTTACAGACTGTCAGAGTTAGATGAGTCTTGAAGTGGTTTAATCCATCCCACGGCATTCTGCAGATCTGTTCACTTTCAGATCTACACTGGAACATTTCTGAAGGCATAGAGCCTCACATCTTCAGGGACACCTTGCCATCTTTTCCCAACTCTTGTTCGTGAACTCTATCTTCCTCTAAATCTTCTTTTAGAGTTTTTCCCATTGATCCTAGTTGTCTCTTTTAAAGGCCAGACAAAACCAATCTAGATTCCTCTTTCATAGGACAGAGTTTCAAACATTTGAAGACAATAGCCAGTCCTCACTGAGTGGACTCTTCACATGAATAAACTTCCAAGTTCTTTCTTGATTTTAACTATCGTTATCTGACTCGGTTCCCAGTTCCCTTGTCATAATCATTCTATTATAAGCAGATTGACTCCTCTCAAGAAGATAATGAATGGCCTAAGTGGCTATTTATAAAAGAAAGTGAAAGTGAGTGAAGTCACTCAGTCGTGTCCAACTCTGTGAAACCATGGACTGTACCCTGCCAAGCTCCTCCGTCCTGGGGTTTCTCCAGGCAAGAGTACTGGAGAGGGTTGCCATTTCCTTCTCCAGGGGATCTTCCTGACCCAGAGATCAAGCCCAGGTCTCCCACACCGCAGGCAGACTCTTTACCCTCTGAGCCACCAGGGGCTCCTGTATTTATTTATTTATAAGAGATAGAATAGTAACTCTGACTTTCATCAATTAAAAAAAAACACAATTGGCAACATCTAATTACTCACTTCCTTCTAACTCATATATACTTATGCATATGATGGGCTTCCCAGTGGCTTGGTGGGTAAAGAATCTGCCTGCAATGTGAGGCAGGTTTGATCCCTGGGTCAGGAAGATCCCCTGGAGGAGGAAATGGCAACCCACTCCAGTGTTCTCCCCTGAAATACTCCATGGACAGAGGCGCTCCGCAGAGTACAGTCCACAGGGCTGCCAAGAGTTGGACACAACTGAGCAACTAAGCAGATGTGTATATGATGGGGGGAGGGGGAAACAACTTTAAAAATATGAGAAAATAGAGAGCATAGCTCTTAGGAATTGATTTCCATTCATTCATTAAATAAACATTTACTGAATACTTATATGCTCAGCACTGTGCAGGACCCTGGGACTCAAAGACAAATGAGTCTTTGCCTTCAAGGACCTTAATATTAGATGAATGATACTGGCCAGTAAACATGCTTGTAATGATACTTTGTTGTTACGATTTCCAGGGTAGGAGGAACATAGGGACTATAGCCTGGAGTACTCAGGAATGGTGACCTCTGGAGGAGACACCTTAAGAGAGTTCTGAAAGTATGTCTGGCCAATGCCAGCTTGGGGACCATGATAGTGACCGGGGGGTGGTCTTTAAATTAAAGGGTGATTTAGTCAGATGGTATGAGCCCTAAGTACTTTAAGATCAAGGTAAAGGGTTAGTAATTTGGAAATTACTTTAGAGAGCCAGTTGAATACTGACCTTGTGTGTGCCTGCTAAGTTGCTTTAGTCAGCGTCTGACTCTGCAACCCCATGGACCATAGCCCACTGGGCTCCTTTGTTCATAGGATTCTCCAGGCAAGAGTACTGGAGTGGGTTGTTGAACCCAGGAACCGAACCTGCTTCTCTTACATCGCTTACATTGGCAGGAGGGTTCTTTACCACTAGTACCACCTGGGAAACCCCCAAAACTGACCTTACCTTGACCAAAACACATTGGCAGAAGAAATGCTTCTTCTAGAGACTTCTATGTTTTAGTTAGGGCAAGACTGTTTGAAGAGGTAAAATGTTTTTTTCTAAAATGTTTTAATCTAATGTTAAAAGATTAGATCAGGTTTTAAAGAAAAGCAAAACTCAGCACAGCAGTATGAAAGTGTGAAGGAGAATGGGGTACTACAGTGATTTCCACATTGGGCTTTGATTTCAGATGACAGGGATAGGACACATGGGGAATCTATCAATCTCTGGGTTTCAAATAGAACTGTAATCTTAAAGAGCTTCTGCCTGGGGGTTCCAGACTATAGTCGAGGCATAAATACGCTAACATTCAGTATCCTGATCTCTACACAGAGACTTTGGTGAGAACCGGAACACAGATGACACTGGTAATTAACTTCTCCAAGTTAAAATTCTAGTAGCTCATAAACAGGGAAACGTCCTGAAATGCTAAGAGTTTTGAAACTTCTCTTATGCACATGTACTGGGCACTGTGGCAAAAAAAAAGATTAAAGAGCTAGAGTATTTTTGAAAGGATAAAGCACGTTAAAAAAACAAAACAAACCAGAGAGTGTCGTTTTGATGTACTGTGTGAGCAGTATCTTTAGAAGTGGAACGAATCATGGGAATCACAAAGTCCTCTAACAGGAGGAGGCGCATCAGAAGTCCTACACGTTTTGATGTGGCTCATTTCTAAAGCCTTGATGGAATTTGTTACATTATTGCTTCTGTTCTGTGTTTTGGGGTTTTGGCCACAAGACCTGTGGGATCTTAGCCCCCCAACTGGGAATCAAACCTGCACCCCCTGAATCCGAAAGAGAAGTCTTAACCACTGGACCGCCAGGGAAGTCCTAGTCCTGTACGTTTAAGGGAGAACATCTCTAGGAAAGACCTGAAAACCACTCATTATTCATGCTAACCCTTTATTCCTGACTCTAACAATCCCTGAGGCTGCAAGCCACCTTGTTATCGAAGTGAAGGCAGATAAATAAAGCCTTAAATTGCTGCCCAGGGAGCAATTTTTTTTTTTTTTTAATGCATGGAAGAATATCTGACATGGGTCTTGGTAATACTGGGCTTAACTTTTGGTATAATTTGCAATGTACTCGCAGATGATGATCAGATGACACACATGTAGATGGACAACATCTATTCTGATTGCTCAGGACCTGTACTTGTTATTAGGTATTTTGAAAATCTCCGGATATAGTCACCTGAAAAGGATAGTTTAGATGCCATCCTATGTGAAGATACAAGATTTAACAAATTCCCTTTGAGTCCTAAAATTTTTGAGAGTCTATAACAATTAAAATATCTTGTCAGCCTTGAAGGTAAGTGTAATAATAGACAATCTGTGGGCGTGGTGAAACTCTCGGCATCTCCACAGACTCTAAGCTTTCATTATTAATTCAGCTTACCAAAGTGCTTCTTCTTTCTTCCAGCCTGTGAATTCCTTGGTGAAAGATTTGCTGTCTTCTTTGGTCTTCATCAGCCCAAGTACCAGTATATGCTAAATGAGTACTGTAGAGCACAAAGTAAGGTATGTGACATCCTGATGGGGACAGCAAGGGCCCTGAGGTGGGAATATTGGGTGTTTCTGATTTGGGCCCATAGAGAGGAGCATTTCCCACTTGGCATTTCAACGTACTGCAGTTTCACCGAGCTCTCAAGTTTGGACTGACTTATTTTTCTAAGGTGCCTCACCCCATCATGTTTATTCATATTTGGCTCTGGTGTGAAGTTAGAACATCATGAGATAGGTTGTAGAAGGTGGTGTGAAACCTGAGGTTGTTTAAAGGAGAAGCTTCTTAGAAGAGTGTCTCTACAAGATGTAGAGGTCAGAGGTATTGGGTTTACAGGTAAACATTTCCCTATTTCTCTTTATATTAGCAAAATGACATGGGAAGTGAAGAGAATGGATCAAAGGCCCAACCAGCCAATGTTCCTAATGAGAAATGTCACCTGGAGGCTGGGAGCCGTGAGTACGGAACGAGACTACGAGATCTTGCGGAGGGCATTTCTCAGTGGAGCGCCTCATCCAGGGAGGGCCTGATGGCAGATTCCAGTTCCTGATGGGCAGCAGGGCTATGGTTCCCCTGGATTTCTGTTCCCTGGTCATTGCTTACCATGGCAACAACACCACAGGTGGTGCTTCTGAGCCAGATCTGTTCTTAATCTCTTTGTGATTTATTCTCCACTAGCTAGGAATTGCAAGCCATCATGAGAACAATTGTGGTTTCTTTCTCAATATACATACATTTTTATTTATAAGCCCTGAAACCCAACTCCACCCCAGTGATGCAAGTCTTGTCCATCAGTTGTGGGCTGTTAGTACTGATATTTGCATAGTAGTGTAAGTGCCTTATGGAGGAGGGCATGGCAACCCACTCCAGTATCCTTGCCTAGAGAATCCCATGGACAGAGGAGACAGGAGACAGACAGGGCTACAGTCCATAGGGTTTCAGACAATTGGACATGACTGAAGCAACTAAGGACAGCAGAGCACAGCCCAGCACATAAATGCCTTAGGGAACTTGGGCATGAGAGTTTTAAGCTAAAACTTTTTGTCAGGTGGCTAGGGTGTAGAAAAGAACTTTCTGTTCCTAAAAAGAAACTTTGGACATCATAAAGTCTAAATAAAACTTTCTTTGGGGGTTTGACATAAGGGATGTCCTTCCCTACAGCTGTGCTGGTTTACTTGGGGCTTCTTTCCCCAGTAAGCAAACATTGCTAATAACTCTCTTACAACATAGCAGTCTTTGAGAGTTGGGTGCATTTTTCCCCAAGCACATCAAAAATAAATGGCAATCTAAATTCTACAGAAAGTATTTGGAAAAAGTGAATGACTCTCTTGTTAACTTGTCAACAAATTTTTGAAAACTGTAACGATCAGACATGGAAATCATAACTGCATAACACAGGTTGCGCTGGCCAAAGGCAGCTATGATATACAAAACTACAGGTTTTGCAGTAATAAGGCCTGAGCTTAAGTTTCAATTCTGCTTCTTACTAGTTGTATAATTTTAGATGTCTTAATTTCTGGGCCTCTGCTTCTTTCTTTGTAAAATAGGGGTTTTATTTGTTTCTCAAGGGTTATTGTTAAACAAACTGAAATAATAAATATGAAAACCCTTTTAAAAACTATGACTATTAGTTGTTAATGCTTAATTAATGACTGTTATAGGCTTCCCAGGTGGTTCAGTGGTAAGGAATCTGCCTACCAATGCAAGAGACACAGGAAATGTGGGTTCAATCCCTGGGTTGGAAAGACACCCTGGAGAAGGAAATGGTAACCTGTTCAGTATTCTTGCCTGAAAAGTCCC
This sequence comes from Antilocapra americana, assembly GCA_007570785.1. Taxonomy (NCBI): domain Eukaryota; kingdom Metazoa; phylum Chordata; class Mammalia; order Artiodactyla; family Antilocapridae; genus Antilocapra; species Antilocapra americana. The sequence continues at coordinate 8,204,548 of ML660213.1, forward strand.
ATGGAAAGAGGAGCCTGGCAGTCTACAGTCCATGGGGTCACAAAGAGTCAGACCTGACTGATGTGACTGTGCACATAGACTGCTATATTGAAGGTCCCCAAAGAACAATGCCTTCTGGAATTCATGTCCTCATATAGCCTCGCCTACATTGACTTTGGCCTTGGCTATGTTACTTGCTTGGGAAAAGAGAGAGTAGCAAATATGACGCAACTGGATGCTTGATAAGCACTTGTATCTGGACACTTTTCCTCTTAGAAAGCTTCATGTTGTAAAGAAGCTTGGGCTAGATTTCTGAATGATATGAGGCCACATCAAGAGGCCACAGCACCTCCTACTCCCATCACTCTGAGTGGGTGACAGTCCACATTTGAACTTGCTGCCTGATTAGCCCTAGGCTTCTCCTGCAACTAGGGCTCCCTGGTGACTCAGTTGGAGGATACCCTAGCCAGCCTGCCTGCTCCCCACCCCTAAGGCTGTCAGGTAAGCCTGAGCTCTGTTCCCCATTGGGTAGGTTAGGTTTTGCTAGTAGGCATATGACTTGTCTCCCAAGAGCCCAGGTCCCAGCCTCTCCATACGGTTTTCCTGTTCCACTTTCCTGGAATGTCTATGGATAGTATACACTGTTTCAGGAGGCTTTGGGAAACTGGGGCCCTTCAGGCCTCTGACGCCACCACCTGGCCTAATCATCTGGATATACATCTCTCTGAAGGGGGCCCACTTGAAATGTATCTGAGATGGGCTGCAAAGGTAGCAACAGTAATTTCCTAATTTGGTCTTGCTGCCATTGGGACCCCAGGTCTCTCTAGGAACTTGGGCTCTCCATTGTCTTTCATTCTTGGAAGCCCTGCTCCCATCAGTCAAGGTTTCAGAGTTCCTAGAAATGGATGGCTTTAGGTTAATGGGAATCTCTATTTAGGAGCGAGCTGACTTCAAGTCGCAATGCTCCCAAAGTGCCAGAATTTTGCCTTACTCCTCAAGGCTAGACTGATCATGCCGAGCTGTATCAGATATTCCTCCTGCCTTATTGTGTCGTGCTGGGGCCTATCCAGGCAACCGTCTCCAGCAAGTTTAGTCTAGCTGTCTCATTTACCACCATTGTTGTTGTTCAGTCACCCAGTTGTGTCCAACTTCTTGTGACCCATGGACTGCAGCACACTAGGCCTCCCTGTCCCTCACCATTTCCTGAAGTTTGCCCAAGGTCATGTCCATTGCATCAGTGATGCCATCCAGCCAACTCATCCTCTGATGCCCTCTTCTCCTTCTGCCCTCAATCTTTCCCAGCATCAGGGACTTCTCCAATGAGTTGGCTGTTCGCATCAGATGTCTGACCAAAATTATTACCACCATTATCCATTCCTATATTTTCCACCAGTTTATTCACCCACATGGGTCGTCAGTGGACCAGGAAAACACTCTCTGATATATTAATCATGAGCATCCTAGCCTCCTAGATGCTAGAAGCCTCTAGAGAGCCTCCTGGAAAGTACAACTCTTTGGTGATATTACAGACCCATGGCCACTTTCCCCAAAACACAATCATAATGTCAGATTGACTTAGTAGGACAAGATTCTACCACTAGTCATATCCTATAACTGGAACACTCCCTACCAATAATCTAGACAAAGAATAGTACTTATCACCACTCCAGACCCCACCTCTTTTCGCAGAGGGTTTCCTCTTGAGTCTTTATCTCCTTCCATGACACCTAACCTTGGTCAGTATCATCTCAGTTCATTCTACCTCATTTTTATATCATTGAACCTTGGAGAAGGAGTTCCAATCTGAGTCACTTTCCTCCCAGGAGTCATCTCTGCCTTTTGTAGATTGATGGATGCTAAACAGTATGCCCAGCTCTATCTGGCAGCTTCCAAGATCCAAAGCTACGTTGGGAAAGGGCTAACTAACTTCCCCTTCCAATGATATTTAAACCCAAGATTCTTGCCAGCCAACAATATCCCCAACTAACCAATTAAGTAGCAAAAGTTTGTTGATTTAATCAATCAACTAAATTTTAATGATCATTCTGATTTCTTAATGTTTTAGGTTACTGCCACCACACTTCATTGTGTGTAATATAGGCAAATTAGAGTTCATTTTATATATCTTTCTTTTCTAACGATGGATTCACCCTAAACCTTAACCTTGAGAGTGGAAATTCAAGAAGTCTGAAGTGGTGAGAGAAGCTATCTGGCAAATGCACACAGGCGTCTACCCTTTATCTCCATACCTCCAAACATCTTTTGAGCATCTTCCCCTGGATGAACAGCCTGCCAAAAATTGTTTGGGTCTTTTTCATCTTTGCAGGCTCGTGGGAGATGATACCCTTCAATTATTCCTGTAAAAGTTTCTGTCTTCTGCCAAACTGAACCATCTCCAACCACAAGATATAATTATTTATCATATCTAGAGCAAAATGAAGTCAACCACACCTTTAACCATTCTGTTCCTCAGGCAACATATGTAGGCTTGCCAAGAGCTAGCAAATACAGTTGTCAGCTTTTCAGGCAAAAGAGGAAAAAGAATGTTGAAATCTCTTTAGGGAAAATCTTCTATATATGATTTCATTTATGTTGGGGACAAAATGGGAGTGACATCAGTCTGAATTTAATTTGAGTGGACAGGATTTATACTGATAAAAAGAAGATTAAGGTTCCCCAACAAATCATTTGAAAGGAAGTGGACACAATTTACCTGACACATTTACTTTGTCATCTTCAAGACGGCCTCAGGCCGACCAGCTGTATAAATCAGGGCAAAGTGGTAGAAACAAAATTCTATTTAGAATTGAGTGGATTTCTATATAAAACGTCTTCTGAGATAAATGTTTTGTGGTGGTGTTTAGTGGTCTTGGAGAAAAAATTAGTTTCAGTGACAGAGAAAAATGACCCCCAAGAACAAGATGTCTCCCAAGAATGCCTTGATGGTGGGGAACTTACATCTTCAAATTCAAAGAAAGGTAGTTCTTGAAACTTTATTTCTATTTATTTATTTTTGGCTGTGCTGGGTCTTCATTGCTTTGTGCGGATTTTCTCTAGTTTCTTCCAGTGGGGGCTACTCTTCGCTGCAGTGTGCAGGCTTCTCACAGCAGTGACTTCTCTTGTTCTCACTGTCTGGAGTGCTCCTGTTTGGAGCACAGGCTCTAGGCGCTTGGGCTTCAGGAGTTGCAGCACATGGGCTCAGTAGTTGTGGTGCATGAGCTTAGTTGCTGCATGGCATGTGGGATCTTCCCAGACCAGGGATCAAACTTATGTCCCCTGTATTGGCAGGTGGATTTTTAATCACTGGAGCAGCATGGAAGTCCCTTGAAATTTCATATACAAACTTTATCAATGTTAACTTTAGGCAATTGATTGAAATATCAGTCTTCCTCATTGGCTGATGTGATAGTTTTGTGTGTCAACTTGGCTAGGCTCTAATGCCCAGATATTTGATCAAACATTAATCCAGATGTTACTATGAAGGCATTTTGCAGATGTGGTTAACATCTAAAAATCAGTTGATTTTACGTAAAGGATATTACTCTCAATAATGTGGGTGGGCTTTATCTAATCAGTTGAAAGGCTTTATGAGAGAAAAACTGAGGTTCTTCAAAGAGGAAGAAATTCTACCTCAGGACTGCAACATCAGCCCAGCTTCCCTGGTGGCTCAGTCATAAAGAATCTGTCTGGCAATGCAGGAGACATGGGTTCAATCCATGATTTGAGATGATCTCACACACTACAGAGCAACTAAGTGTACGCCACAACTACTGAGCCTGCCCTCTAGAGCCCAAGAGCCCCACCTACTAGAGCCCGCACACCCTAGAGCCTGGCTCCACAGCAAGAGTGTGTGCTAAGCGGCTTCAGTCGTTTCAGATTCTTTGCCACCCCATGGACTGTAGCCCACCAGGCTCCTCTGTCCTTGGGATTCTCTAGGCAAGAATACTGGAGTGGGTTGCCATTTCCTCCTCCGGGGGATCTTCCTGACCCAGGGATGGAACCCAGGTCTTCCCAGCTCCTGCATTGACAGGCAGGTTTTTTTTTTTTTTTTTTTTTTACCACTAGCACCACCTGGGAAGCCCCTTCACAACAAGAGAAGCCACCACAATGAGAAGCTGGTGCATTACAATTACAGAGGAGCCCCCACTCACCACAACTAGAGGAAAACACATGCAACAAAGACCCAGTGTAGCCCAAAATAAACAAATAGATTTTAAAAAAAAATCCAGCCAGAGTTTCCAGCCTGTTGGCCTGCCCTATAGATTTTGGACTTGTCCATCCCCACCATTGTGTAAGACAATCAACCCCTTGAAATAAATTTCTTCGATTCTCTTTTTCTGGAGAACCTCAACTGATACAGCTAGTATCCAGCATACAGTTTGGAAGTTACTGCTACCATATTTAGCAAACTATTACACTGCCAGTTGGTCGGTGTTTCCATTATGCAATGTGCATCACAGCTCTCTTTGCTTCACATTTTTCATCCTGTCCTGATTTAAACATGCTTAACTGCTTACATTGTTATGCAAAACCCTTTCATCTTGGCTTACCCACTGTTTCCAAAAGAAGTTCAACATCCTAATATTTATGAAGAAGTACCTGGGCTGGAGTACTCTCTTCTCATGGTTAATTGTGATCACATACAACTGCATGACTGAGAACTTAAAGTCCTCCACTCAGTTGGCTGGGGGACAATGAGTGGATGAAATACTGAGCAGATCCCAACAGAGGATTCAAGTGAATGGGAAGGGTGAATATCATGGCCTTTAAAAGGAAAGCCTAGTGAGTATTCAAAAGCCAGGAGAACAGGGACTTCCCCAGTGGTCCAGTGGTCCAGTGGTTAAGATGCTGTCTTTTCACTGTAGGGTTTCTGGTTGAATCCCTGTCAGGGAACTAAGATCCTACATGGTACATGACATAGTGGGGGGAAAAAAAGTGTGTGAAAGCCAGGAATCTTAGACACTAAAAAGTGCTTTTTAATTCTAATATTCTTATTCTATCAAGCTGAAATGGTATTAAAAAATAGGCATGTATCAGGTAAACTGGAGAAGGGAATGACTGGTGGGCTACAGTCCGTGGGGTCTCAAAGAGTTGGACACGACTAAGCGACAGAGCACACACACCAGGTATATTAATAACATGCTAAAGTAGGAAACATATGCTATGTTTACCAATATCTTTTTTAGATTTTTTCTCTCTTTCTAAAGGCATCAGTTTTCTTGTCTTCAGCCCAGCTGGCAACTTTGGTACCTAAGGGATGACCTTGACTCTCAGCTACCCATTGCTAAATCCTGACAATTTATCCTTTGTGTTATGTCTGAAACTCATTTCCAAGTTAGCAACCAAGCTTCCAGGCTTTACTGATGGACCAATTTCTTCATTGTTACTTCACCTGTGGAAACATTGAAAGTCTCTCCAAGTCATGATGGCATGAAAAATTTCCTTCTCTCTGCTTATTGATTCTTTACCACAATGCCAGAGTTTCTTCTTCTAAGCCATGAATCTAGTCAGGTCACCCCCTTTCTCAAAAATCTTCAAAGGTCCCACCGTTGTTATAGAGTAAAATTTGAAATTCTTCAAGAAGGTCATTCATAACCTAGCCCTAATTTAACCATACATTTCCTGTCTCTATAAGCCAAGTTCCATTATCCTTAAAATCATCTTATTTCATGCCTTTTCAACTCTGTGAATATAATTTTCTCTCTTTGGGATTCCCACCTCTTATCTCTTATTATCCAAACATTTGTCTCCCAGGACTTTCCTAGTAGTGGTCCAGTGGTTCAGAATCCTCCTTGCAATGCAGGGGGTGTGGGTTCAATCCCTTGTCAGGGAACTAAGATCCCACATGTCGTGTAGCAACTAAGCCTGTCTGTCACAACTACCGAAGCCTGCACACTTTGGAGCCCACGCTGTGTGCCACAATGAAAGATCCTGCGTGATGCAACGAAGATTTCAAGTGCGACAACTAAGATCTGACACAGTCAAATAAATAAATAACTGCTGAAAAAACAAAAAAACATTTGTTTCCCATAAAATATCTGTATGATTCAAGACTCATCTCTATTTCTACCTCTTCTTTGAAACTTTCCTGTGGCTTTATTTTTTAAATTTATTTTTATTTATTAATTTTTAATTAATAAATTAATTTTTAATTTATTAAGTAATTGCTTTACAATATTTTGTTGGTTTCTGCTGTACAACGAGTCATAAGTGTACATACAGCCCTCCCTCCTGAGCCTCCCTCCCAACCCATACCGGAGCCCTTATTTAGATGGGCGAGCTCCCTTCTCTGTACCTGGTTAGCACCTCCTTTATCTAGTTAGTCCCCTGCCAGTATTATTGTGATTCGTAAAATCATGCTAATCATTCTTCAAATAATGGATGTATTGCACACAGGGGGACAGTGAATGCCTGGACAAAGTTTATTAAAAGTTTTGCCTCTAGTTCAGTTATATCTGATCACATTCATTTGTTCAACAACTATATACTGTGTGCTGGGCTTTAGGGAATATAAGCAGGGGTAAGGTCCTAAAATCAGTCCCTTGGTTCCCCCAAGACAGCTCCAGATGCTCGAGCATAGGCCCCAGCGCTCAGCTCATCCATGATCAACCAAGTCCTTCCAGAGCAGCCTCTAGCAGAGCTCATTGCGCAAGCGCAAGCCCCAAATGCTGCTTCTGTGAGTGCTCCTTTGGCCCAGGTGGTAAGATTCGCTCATTTGAGATCCTTAATGATCCTTAGAACCTAACATTAAAAAAACACCTGTCTTTTGATCAACCCGCCAAAGCCTCATTTTCAGATTCATCCTATTAAGTCCCTGCAACATGCCTGCACTAAACACTCTGCAAATCCTTATGCACGTACTACAGTTTTATTTACTGTAACCTCCATGAAGTGTGCAATAAACACACGGAAGTCCCCAAAGCTGAAGGCTGGGAAGATGCAGCAGGAAGATAAATAAGCTTTGATGATGGTTTCAATAGATGGTAATTTCTTGCTTCCACGATACTCCACAAACACAGCTGTCAGAAGTGCATTGTGTAAATCAGATGCTAATTAAATTAAATTCCCACTAGAATTAAGGCAGCAAAGTATTTTGTCTTGTTTTCCTGCAATCTAGGCCTCTCAATCAAGACAGCTGGGGCACTGGCATTTCAGGTACCCTGGTGGAAACAGCTGCAGTGAAGCAAAGCGACTGCTCTCATAATTAAATTGCCATCAGTAACAGGGAAATAGATGGCATTTTTGACAACGTTGGTAATGCTTACAATGTGAACCATCTACTGGAAACAGAGCTGTGTTGGGAAAGAAGAGACCTCGATTCTGATGCAAATTTTGGCAAAATCATTTTTCAACTCTAGCTTCAGTTCCCTGCTTCCACCCACCCACCTCCCATCTGCCCTTCCTTCCTTCTTTTTATCTATTAAAAATTTATCCAGCGACAGTTACTAATAGGCAATATGTTGGATCTTGGAGACACAAAAATACAAAAGACACTCCCCATCCTCTGGATGCTCCTGATCTTTTTGAAGAATCAGGAAGTGGGATGCTGTAATCTAAGCATCTTCCACGACTTGGGGCTTCTCATTCCAAATATGATCTTTCGGAAAAAAAAAAATCTTTCATGCAAGCAGCATTTTTCATGCAAGCAGATCTGTTTTTCAGTATTCCATCTTACCTTTATGTTGAAAGATGCGGAAGATGATGAGCATTAGGTGACACCAACTCTGTTCTTTAGTATCCATCCCTGCCCTTGCCTTTAGATTTTAGAGTCTAGTTAGAAATAAAAGCACACATGACTGAAACAACATTTGAAATATTCCATAACTATATAAGAAACTATTACCTATATTATATAGAGAAATATTGAGACTGAAACTTGGGCTAAAGAAGTCATTTAGTGAATGCTTTTTTTCATTCACTCATTTACTCATTCATGAAGCAGATACTAAATACTTACTATGTGTCAGGTTCTGGGCTGTGTGCTGGGGAAACCAGAGACAACCTCTACCATCAAGGAGCTTCAAGTCAATTGGAGAGGCAAACACATAAAAGGTTAATTATAGTAAAATGTAGGTATAGCAAAGATAGAATAATTAGAATAGGATGCACAGGGAAGAGAGGTTTTCTTTAAAAACAAACAAACTCAAAGGACTATTGAAAGTACTCCATTTCCCTCCATCCTTTCAGTTGCCTCTCTTTTTTCTTTCTATGAAATACTACTCCCCATCAATATTGTAAGACTTAAAATCCTACTAGAAGATAACTGAGTGAGGTTCATTTGTAAGAAAGATTCCAATATAGACTATCAATCTCTCTCCCAAATACAGTCTGATACAAATATTTACTTATTCAAGAATATACAATGTGACAACACTAGAAAAATGGAAAAATGAACTGGTGTATTTATAAAATGAAATACAACCCAGCAATTAAAATGAATGGAATCCTCACACACATAACAAAATTAAATCTCAAAGATATGTTGAATGCAAGAAGGCTAAAAAAAAAGTACTGTACATATCATATGATTCCATTATTATAAAGATCAGAACAGGCAAAACCGATCTATGGTGGAAAAAAGTTAGACTGATGGTTGCCTCTGGGAAGTAGGAGAGGGGATTGACTAGGAGGAGGCATGAGGAACTTTGGGGATCATGGTAATGTTCTATACCGTGATGGTGGTTTAGATCGTGTGTATAGGTGGAGTCACTGGGCTATGTAACACGCCCTTAAGATTTTTATGACCTTAGATGGAACAAACCAATATTGAACTCTAGGCAATGATCTGCCATCCTGAAGTACTTAGAGGGCAGTATGCCTCTAAGATGTATGGATAGAGGGGTGAAGAGGTAGATAGATATAAAACAAGTATAGTAAAATATTAATGATATAATTTAGACAGTGGAATTCAGAGTAATTACTTGTCATATTCTTCCAACTTGACTCTATTTCATAATAAAATTTGAGGGGGTAGAAAATATACACAATGTCCCCCAAAGAGTGCGAGTGACATCGGCACTCTCTTCTGAAGACTGTGCATCTCCGTAGGGTCCTAGTATAGGATCAAGTCCCTGGACTCCTGTGGGGCAGTGGTTCCTAATCCGAGGAGTGTATCCCTACCCTCCAGGAGGATCTCCTGTGGGAGTTAAAAAATTTCCACATATCAGGGGCACAACTTTGGAATTCTAATTCCAGGAGGTCTGGAGTGGGGACCCAGATATCTGCGTCTTTAAAAGCTCCCCAGGTAAGTTTTATAGGAACCCCAGGTTATGACCTGCCACCACAAGGAACGACATTCTCTGGGCCCAAATGAAGAGCATCCATCACAACAGCTTTCTTAAGCATCCTCTGGAGCCCATCCTTGCTCGGCAGTTACCACACTGAGAAAAAAACTGGACAAAGTGATAGAGGTGATGATGTGAGATGGATCCTGCCGGGAGCACAGAAACAAGCAAGTCAAAGGAGGTGATTTTGTGGTCTCTTTCAGCTCAGGAACTCTAATTCCATGTGTAAGGCAGTGCTGGGGATGAAAAGGGGAGAATTCACATAAGAAGTTTAGCCAGATCTGTTTTTGGTGGCTTATTTCTGCCTGTGACTTCCAAGTGGAAGCAAATTCCTCAATTTGCTCTTCTTGCTTTTCATTTCTCTTTCTCCATCCACTGTTCATTCAACTCTCCTTCTTTCTCCTCTATCACTTTAAAATACAAACTCAGGACTTCTCTTGTGGCACAGTGGATAAGAATCTCTGCTTGCCAATGCCGGGGACACGGGTTCGATCCCTGGTCTGGGAAGATCTTACATGCTGCAGAGCAGCTAAGCCCCTGCACCACGACTATACAGCCCAAGCTCTAGGGCCTGCAAGCCGCCAACTACTGAAGCCTGTGTGCACCTACAGCCTGTGCTCCACAACAGGAGAGGCCACTGCAATGAGAAGCCCACGCGCTGCAAGAGTAGCTCCTGCTTACCACAACTAGAGAAAGCCTGTGCACAGCAACCAAGACCCAGTGCAACTGAAAGAAATAAAAAAACAAACAGCTAACATAAAGACTTTACTCATATAGCTATGTTGATGTCTGCTGTCAACCCCTTTTTCCCTCCCACTTAGCCTCTGGAAGGCTATCCTGCTCTGTTTGTGCTTATAGCATCCATGACCTCTGGCACAAGACCACACAGACAGCAGGTACATGAAAGAATTTAATTCAAAGAAAGGAAATCAGCCCTGAATGTTCATTGGAAGGACTGATGCTGAAGCTGAAGCTCTGATACTTTGGCCACCTGATGCAAAGAGCCAACTCATTGGAAAAGTCCTTGATGCTGGGAAGGATTGAGGGCAGATGGAGAAGGGAGTGACAGAGGATGAGATGGCTGGATGGCATCATCAACTCAGTAGATGTGAGTTTGAACAAACTCTGGGAGTTAGTGAAGGACGGGGAAGCCTGGCATGCTGCAGTCCATGGGGTCTCAGAGTTGGACATGACTGTGACTGAACAACAACAAAGGTTTGAGGTGAAGAGTAGGAGGGGACTATTTCTACCTTGCTTAAAGATGGAATGAAAGTTTTGACAGTTTCCCATGGCTCTGAATATGCTACCATAAGTTAATTCTTTATCATCAGTAGCTTATTTTTTCCTTCTCGTCGCGTATCTTTGAAGATACAGCCACTTGGAAGTCATCCAGTAAATGGCATCTAGTGAGCTGCCTATTATGCAGAGGCAGGAGCTTTCTTCATACACTGTCTTTCTTACTTCCCAGAAGAGCTGAAACAAATATTGCTCTGAGTTGATACTTCTGCAGGGAGAAACTTAGAATGGTCCATATTACTCTAAAGGAAAAAACAACACACAGATCTACCTGTAAAACCTTTTGGAGCAAGTCATTTCCGGTGGTTAGTCTGACTCCATTACCATTCTCCTCAGTTTACTTAAGTGCATTATAATGTTTGTCTTTGTCTAGGAACTCAAGCTACAAAAATAATACACACCATTTCATTGGAAGCTGCCACAGACTGATTCCTATTGGTGAACATCTGGACACATGTTTCAGAAAATGTGGCAAAAAACTTCCCATGGTCCACAGCAGAAACAAAGATGAAAATCGTTGCCTAGGCAGTCATCGGTTGTTGTTGTAGTTGCTGAGTTGTGCCTGACTCTTTGTGACCCAGTAGACTGTATCCTGCCACGCTCCTCTGTCCATGGGATTTCCCAAGCAAGAATACTGAAGTGGGGATCTTTCCTTCTCCAGGGGATCTTTCTGACCCAGGGATCGAACCCACATCTCTTGTGTCTCTTGCATTGGCAGTGGTGGGAAGCTCAGACTATCAGGGATGTGAGTTCATATGTCTACAGGGTCCAAATCTGTAACATAAATGAGTCAATTAGGCAGTGTAGCAATAACGTGTGAGACACACCATAGCAAGCTAGAGAAAAACTAAGCCTTGTTAGAGTCACTCACATTCAATTTTATTTTATTTTTTTTGGTTGGGGAGGGGATTGTGCTGGGTCTTCATTGCAGTGTGTGGGCTTCTCATTGCAGTGGCTTCTCCTGCTGTGGAGCACAGGCTCGAGGCATGCAGGCTTCAGAAGTTGCAGCAGTAGGTTCCAGAGTGTGGGCTCAGTAGTTGCAGCACCCGGGGTTAGCTGCGCCAAGGCATATGGGATCTTCCCAGACCTGAGATCTAACGTGTGTTCCCTGCATTGGCAGGTGGATTCTTAACTACAGGACCACCAGGGAAGTCCCAACATATTCAATTTTTAAAATATCATTGTGCCTGTCAGACAAACTGTGTTTGTGGGCTGTTTGTTCCCCAAAGCTGCCACTTTGCAATCTTTGGACTAAGATCCCTTTCAGCTTTCAGGTTCTTTGTCTTCAGTTAAGTCATAATGATGTGTGATACTTCTTTGCCACCATGGAAGTCTGAGAAATTGTGTGGCTTCCAGTTTTTCCAGTACTGCCAAAAACATTCTTGTGCACGTTTCCTGATATTTATATGCAAGAATTTCTCTCGGTTGGTGTAGATGGGTCTGGCAGGAGGCCAGCACTAAGACAGTGTTAGTGTTGAACACTGTCTTACACTAAGAAGTGCAAACAATCTGTTGCGGGTTTTACCTGTGAAGGGTAAGGGGAGAAGGAAGGCAGGGAGAACCTTCACACTATGGCACAAGTCTGATTTGTGAGAGGAGAGGGAGAAGGAAAGAGGATTGGATAAGAAGAGTTTCAGGCATTCCTGAAGTGCTGATGACCAATCAATAAGGAGCTCTTGATCAGAGATTGATCCTAGAGGAGTCTCTTGCTGACCCCAAAATGGAAGTACCCTGGACCAGTCCTTGCCTGGGACCCCAGGAAGCATGTGACCTTGATCTGAAAGCTGAGGCAGATCCTGAAGCCACTTATACCTGGAGGCGATTAGCTAACTATTCCCTGTGGCAGCATCTCTCTTACAGAGAATTAAGCAGTACACCTCTATAGTCACCATACTTGTGTTTTCCTAGGAGTGGATTATGCTTATTGGTCATCTTAGTTTAAAAAAGAATAAATGCCTATATTCCAGTGTTGAAAAAGTAGATTTTTAAAAAATGAGTAAATCAAAGAATCATTTAAACAGATTTTTCTTTTTTTTGCAGGAAGACAGGAGACTGAATATCATTTTGTGCCTGATAGTTTCCTTTGAACCCCAGTCTAGCTACCAAGCACCTCTCCTGAGTGAATCACTTACTGGTCCTGCAACCCGGTGGGGTCTGGAGGGCATGAGTATGGCCTGGAGTTCTTCAGTCAGAGAAACAACATGCAGAATACATAGAACAGGCCGCTCCTTTTAATAGTTCAAGAACTATTAGAACTTGTAGAAAAATTACAGGATGCAAAGTACTTTCTGGACCAAAGTGGGAACATCTTAATTTCAAAATTATAGTGGGAAATAGTCACTGTTGAAACTTGAATATATTTCCTGGAAGATCAGGTAGAAGCAATAGCTCAACATACAGAGTGAAAATACAAAGAGATCAAAATATGGTGCAAAAAATGTTTAGGAAAGAAACAAAGATTTGGAGGACAGAGCCAAGAGATCTTATTTGTAAAAACTAGGAGACCTAGGAGAGAGGAATAAGTAAGCAAAGCACAGAGAATTTTTTGAGCAATGTAACTATTGTAGGGGCGAGAAAAATTTGCCATCTCAAAACATCTCTTTAGCTTGACAATTATTTTGAGCTGAAAAAAATCAAGGTCCAAAAGACTTAGGAAAAAACTTTGACTTACCCCTAGAATGCCTAAGAAAATGTAGATAGAGGACCTGTTTCAGCAAGGAGACATCTACTATAGATAACTATAGTATGAACTAGATGTGTAGACAAGGAGGAACCAAGCAAAGTGTGTTAGTTAAAATTCCTCTCTGAATCCCATTGTCTCTGCACAATATTTGCTTACCAAATATTTGCTTTTCCATCTCCATGTGAATTGCCTTCTTCCCCTTTGAAGTCCTAAACCACTACCCTTATTATCCTTTTCTGTCTTTAGCAAAAGACAGTATTTAAGCTGAGGGCTTTAGCCATTTTGGCAAGTTACTCATTTTCTTGGGTGTCTCTTACATACACATGTTGCTAAATTTTTGTTTGATTTTCTCTTGCTAATCTGTCTCATGTCAATTTAATTCCTAGACAAGTTAGAAGACCTGTAAAGCGTAGAAGATTTCTTCCCACCCCCCAGCACTATTCTATATGATACTACAATGGTGGATGTGTGTACTTATATATTTGTCCAAACCCATAGAATGTACAAACACCAGAGCAAACCCCAATGTGAACTATAGGCTTTTGGTGTCTACATGAATATAGATTTATCAGTTGTAACAAAAGTCCCTCTGGGGTGCAGGACATTCATAGTGGAGGCAGCAGGTATATGGGAGCTCTATATTGTCTGCTCAATTTTGTTGTGAACCTAAGACACCCCTTTCAAAATACTCTATTTTTTTTAAAGTGCCCCAAAAAAGGTGAGCAAAGGAAGATAATAATTAAATAATGAGAAAAATTTCTGTGACCTAAACAAATACTTGAGGATGCAAATTTCAAAAGTTCACCAAGTTTTATAAAGACTTTATTAAAAAAAAAGACATACACCTAGACATACAGTGGTTTAAAAAAATCTTAGACTGCATTGGATTTTTCATCAGCTGCTCCTAGAAATTGAAGGAGAGTAAAATAACATCTAATTCCTGAAAGGAAAAGACTGATACCCAAGGCTTCTATTAATATACAGCCAGAACTCAGTTGTTTAGTCACATTTGTTAAAATACTGAAATACTGGATCATGGATAGGAAATAGCTCAGGCCCTGAGCATCTCTCTCCCAACCTCTCCTGTCCCTGTCCTGCAAACTTGTTCTGGCACACTAGAGGTTCTTCTTTCTTATTAAGTGATCAGTGTCTGTGTAAGTATTTGAATACCCTTTCTACTGCCAAGATAGAATGGTATCTACCTGCCAAGATAGAATGGTACTCCCCATTCTATATGGGGGAATAGAGTTATTGGAGGGAACAATAGTTTTTAGAGAATAAAACATCCCAGGTACCTCAAGTGAAGAAAATATTTAAGAAAGAAATCAAGTCAAACTAGAAAAGAACCAAATAGATACCTCAGGAGGAGGACGATAAAGAGGAAATTAAAATAGTGTTGATAAATAACCCTTTTAATATATACTAAAATTTAGATGGATAATGGTTGAGAGACTGGCAGAACTTAGGTTTTTGAAGTAGAATATATCTTCTGCAAGGGAGAAATCGAATAAAAGATTGGAATGAAAGGTACTGGATTATCTCAGCAAAACCTAGGAATGGAGGGTAGAGAAAAAAAGGAAGGAAAAGAAACTCTTGAGTCCATCTTATTTGGGAGTAGGGTGAGTATGGAGAATGAGAAATTAATAACATTGTAAAGATTCTATATGGGAACAATGGTAAGTAGAGGACCTGGGTAGTGACAGGGGTGTGTATGTGGTGGAACTAGTTGACCATTGTTTTCATGAAATAATCAAGAAATATAGGTATTTTATTATGAATTTCAGGAGAGAGGATGACTATTAGAAATGAAGAAGTATAGTAAACTTTCTAATTGACAAGGGGAAACATGAATTAAATAGTAATGAAAAGGAAAAAGGAGAAATGACAAAGTAAATAATAAAAAATAAAAACAGAAGTAATGAGAAGTCCATCAGTTATTTTACTATGTGTAAACAGGATAATCTAATCCATTAAGTGTAGAAAGTTTCTGGTGGAGCAGAAAGCAAAAGTAAAGGCCAGATGTGTATATATCACTCTTAAACTGATAAAGAAATATTCAAATGTTATCTAGAAAGCATAAAATAAGTATATTTCATTATATGAAACAAAAAATTTATATAACAAGATATAAAAACAAAGGCACAAGACAAACAGTAGTTTGGGGGAAAACATGTGCCACAAATTGACTCCTATAAAAGAAAAAAAAATCTATACCAGTTAGAAGACTCTCACAAATTGATTAGCAAACACAAATACAGAAACAGGGACAAATATTATGAAAAGGAAATTTGTAGATGAGAAATCCAAATTTCCAATAAACTAATGAAAAGTATTCTCTAATGTGGAGAAAATGCCAGTTAGTATAACAAATGAGATATCCTTAGTTATCCACCAGATTAGCAGACAATGAAAATTACAGCTACTGTTGATGGAGATATGAAGAAAATTATTTTCTGCACATACTGTTGGTGGGAATTTGGATTATTTCAGCTTTTATGGAAGGTAATCTGTAAATACTTTAAAAGTTACAATATGCATACCCTTTGACCATAAATCTTTCAGGAAATCTATGTGCTAAATATGAAAGCACTAGCATGTAAACACATATAAACATGTACGAGGATATTTTAGTGCAGCATCTTTTGTTGCAGCAAAAACAGAGGAATTGCCCTTCAGCATAGTCTAATAAATTGTGCTAAGATTAGGTCAAGGAATACATGAAATTATCGCAAAGAATGAGTTGGATTTAAACCATTTGACTTGTGGAAATCTCCATGATGTATCTATAAGTGAAAAAAGCTAGATGCAAAACAGTATATGTGATGTGACCTCATTTTTGTAAAATGTGAATTGAAAAAGTTTAAGTATGTATAGATTATGTGTAATTATATGAATATGAAGGAAGTGAGAAAGGACAGATACTAGGTGGTAAATTTTGGTTAAGGAGGGAAGAGTAAGCAAACAAATCACTAAGGAATTTCCCCATTCATTCTGAAGAGAATACCTTGAGCACTTCTAAGCACAATCACAGGAACATGCATATTTAGTGGGTTCATATGAACGCCCTCACTCAGTGTCACTATCATTGGGCAAACACTGATAGGATTATTTTAACCATTATACAGTTTTATGTTATTTTTGTTTTCTACTATATAATGTTTATAATGAGTCATTCAGGAGAGAAATACTAAAGAAACCTGATGGGGAAATACATCACAATAATGCAGAGTATAAAAATGACTTAATTCCATAGGTTTTTCTCAAGAAACGTATTTTATATATGTACATATGTATTTTCATATATAAAGAAAGATGGCAGAGGAGGACCAAACAATCTAGACTCATCCAGGTAAGTTGAGGGCATTCCCATCTAATTGTGTTGTTAAAATGCAGAGAGATATAATCTTTCATCCTAGGTAGTGTTGGTCTCAGGACAAAGCAAGGATTGGCACAAGTCTTTGATGTCATTTTGACAATTTTAAGATCTTATAACTTTCTTCCCAGAGTGTGAGGAATAAGAAGTTTAAGCATCTCATTGGCACACCCAGTGAAGGCTGTTCTAGGGCAACTATTCTCCACAAGTCTCCAAAAAGAAGGAAAGAGGGATAAAAGCAGTAGATTTGAGTGTTACTGGCTAGAGATTAATTTTCAGTTATCTTTGTAGAATTAGGTTGAGACTGTATGCTTACATATGTGTTCACTTGCTAAGTTGTGTCTGATTCTTTGCAACCCCATGGACTCTTTGTGACCCTGCCAAGCTCCTCTATCCATGAGGTTTCCCAGGCAAGCGTACTGGATTGGGTTGGCATTTCCTACTCCATAAATTGAGACTAGGAGATGACAATGCCTTCCTTCTCTTGAAGAGCAAGAGAAAAATTTTGTCTTTTGGTTTATAAGCCAAAATATCCTTTTTAAAATATATGTTAAATCTTAGTTCTATGATTCTTGATGCATGAAGAGAAAAAGATAAAACTGGAACAAAACTGCTGCCAATGGTAATACCTAACGATGACAATTCAGAGACGAGACTAAGAAACACAATCTGAAGGGAAAGTAAACTCTCAGGATTCAGGGCCCTGAACATCATGCAGAAAATACTGTCACTGCAGACACTGATTAATTAGCTAACTTTTGTTAAGAGCCTGCTGTGTGCAGGAAGACTGTACAGGGCCAGGAGCTTTCACTGTTGTGTCATCACACTATTACACTATAATCCTTTGACCAAAAGTCTATGGAGCAAACAATGTACAAACATTTTCTTCCTTCCATTTCAGTCTTTTATTTCTCCACTAAAAAGATGTATCCTCAAAAGTAGTTATCCATTTCAGAGTTTTTCAGTAGCAGTGTCAGGACCCAATAAGTTTTGAAATTGATTAAATGAATCTTATACTTCAAGTCTTTTTGAAAAGAAATGGAGTAAAAAAAGAAAATATCAGAAAGCAGTTAATAAGGATACGTAGTCTCATGAAATTTTTGTTTCAGATTTATAGATACATGTGTATACTGGGTCTCAGTGGAAAATGTATTTCTTTTTTCTCAGTGGCAAATGTATTTCTAAGCTTAAAAAGCTTGAAGAACACTGATCTAGTTCCTTGCACTGAAACGTATGATGGTTTCCATCCAGTAGACATATCAAGAGTGAGGAAATGGACAAGTTCCTAGAAATGTATACTCTCTCGAGACTGAACCAGGAAGAAATAGAAAATATAAACAGACTAATTACTAGCAATGAAATTGAATCAGTAATTTTACTTCTTTTTTTTTATTTTTATTTTTTTTATTAGTTTTGCCATACAATGACATGATATCACCATGGGTTTACATATGCTCCCCCTCCAGAACCCCCCTCCCTCCTCC